>WUAM01000175.1:887674-898438 GCA_024336885.1 Actenoides hombroni | reverse complement strand
GACACAGTTTTCTTAATGCCCCCCAGGATGCCATTGGCCTTCCTGGCCACAAGGGCCCATTGCTGTCCCCTGGAGAACTTGCTCTCCACCAGGACTCCAAGGTGCCTCTCCATGGAGCTGCTTTCCAGCAGGGCAACCCCTCACCTGCACTGGTGCCTGGGGTTAGTCCTTCCCAGATGCAGGAGGCCACACTTGTCCTTATGGCACTTCAGGAGGTTACTCCATCAACAAAGGAGTTGTACCACTGTCAGGACACATTATCATCTTGGAATGCAAAGGATCTTTTGGGTCTGTACAAAATGCAACACACCTGAAAAATTGTTTCCTTTGCATAAACCTGCCAAAGGGAATGAGTGCTATTAGCATGAAGGGTACAGTATTTGTTTCACTGGAGTGAAACTGGGACTGTGATGGCTGGAATGGGGAACTACCTCCTATGAAAAAGGTCATGAGTCTGAGACTCCAAATCCTGGGCTTAGGGAACCCCACCGCAAACATTTCCCTGCCACTCACTCAGGGAAACTCAGCCCTGTTCCTCAAATAGATTTCTCATCCTTTACTCTTGCACTAGCAAGAGTAATTAATCAAAATCATCAGCCATAAAATCATCATCATCACCACACTGTTGTGCAATTAACCAAGTTTAGATCATTTGTGTGACGGCTCCTATATTATTTCAGCCTTCTCACCAGAAGGAGATATGTGAACAGGCAATTTCCTGCTGGATGTTTGATCCATTTCTAGTAGGCTGTTTATGCAGTTTCTGATGGCACACTGAATCAGGCAATACTGAACCGTGGCACTGAGGTTGATTCAGCTTGGCAGGGGGAGCAGAGAACCAAACACGGGCGATTGTCAGCGAGGCTGAGAGATGCCCAGGTGAAGGTCTAATGCAGCCCTGCTAGAACTTCCCACCTATGGCATCTCCTCCTGGCAAACTGAGATCTGGTAGGACCAAGCAACGGCCAGGATCAAGGTATCAAGGCATGACCAGGATTCTGAAGTGCTCCTCTTTATTTCTGGTTTTTTATTTCCCACCTCCCTGTCTGTCCATTCTGGGATCACAGAACAGTTGGGGTTGGAAGGGACCTTTAAAGGTGATCGAGTCCAACCCCCCTGCAGGGAGCAGGGACATCCTCAACTAAATGATGTTGCTCAGAGCCCCATCCAACCTGACCCCGAATGTTTCCAGGGATGGGGCATTGAACATCCCTCTGGGCAACCTGAGCTGGCTTTTCACCACCATCCCCGTAAGAAAATTCTTCTTTATATCTACTCTAAATCTCCCCTCTTTTGGTTTAGAACTATTACCCCTTGTTGTAGAGCAACAGGCCCTGCTAAAAAGCCTGTCCCCATCTTTCTTGGAGACCCCTTTAAGTACTGAAAGGCTGTGATAAGGTCCCCCTGCAACCTTCTCTTCTCCAGGCTGAACAACCCCAACTCTCTCAGTCTTACGTCATAGCAGAGGTGCTCCAGCCCTCTGATCACTCTTGTGGCCTCCTCTGGACCTGCTCCAACAGGTCCATGTCTTTCCTGTGCTGAGGGCTCCAGAGCTGGACGCAGTGCTCCAGGTGGGGAGCAAAGCAGCAGAACCCCATCCCTCAACCTGCTGGCCATGTTTCTTTTGTGCAGCCCAGGATGAGATTGGCCCTCTGGGCTGCAAGTGCACATTGCCAGCTCATGTCCAGCTTTCCACCTACCAGCACCCCCAGGTCCCTCTTGGCAGGGCTGCTCTCCATCCCTTCACCCCCAGCCTGTATTAATACTGGGGACTGCCCAACCCAGGTGGAGCACCTTGTGCTTGGCCTTGTTGAGCCTCATGAGGTTCTCATGGGCCCCCTTCTCAAGCTCATCCACGTCCCTCTGGATGGCATCCCATCCCCTAGGCATGTCACACAGACCACTCAGCCTGGCACTGTCTGCAAACGTGCTGAGTGTGCACTCAATCCCACTATGATGTTTATGAAGATATTAAACAGCACTGGTCCCAGTACAGACCCCTGAGGGACACTATTTGTCACCAGTCTCCATCTGGATATTGAGCTCCTGACCACTACTTTCTATTTTCTACAAATGAAGCTTTTGACCACATCTCAATTAACAAATAAAAATCATTTTAAAAAATCAGTTCTGCGTTCCTTGGCATCTCCTACAAATTCATGCCGGTGCCTTTAGCTACCTCTGTCTCATCTGGGTGGTCAGAGGCAGCAAAGACCAGGCACCAGGACTGTTCTCAACCACCAGGACACAGAGCAAGGGGCTCTTCACATGGAACCCTCTCCGTGCAGAAGAAGTATCACTTGCCTACCGTGTCCCCCTGCCCGCTGCCCTAACCTGGCTGCCATCCAGGTAGGGACACAGGGTATCCCAGCACAAAGCTCTACCTTCAGCTCAGCACCGATAGACTGTGATCACACTGGCCCTGCTCAGCTCCAGATCAACATCAGCAGAACTCATCTGTAACACCACCTCAGCTGGGAAGTCCTGGGTGACTCTGCAGCCTGCTGGATGGGTCCGGACCAAGGCCGGTGCACAGGCTGATGCCACCAGGCAGATGTGCTTTCCAGCTCCCTCACTGCCTTGCTGCTGCCTTCCCCCAGCAGTGTCTGTCTCCCTGCAGTCTGGCTTGCCCCTGGGTGATATCCCCAGCAGAGAGAAGCCCAGCCACTTGGCTAAAGCCTCCAACTGCCACTCCTTCCATCTTTCCATCCTGACTATATCAGGAGCTCTGTCCCCCAGCAGTTCCCAATATCCACTGCTGTTCTCCAGTTCTCTCCACATCCCAAGAACAAAGCCCAAGCCCTCGCTCAGGATGCAGGATTTCCTTATCATAGAATTGCTGTGGTTGGAAAGGCCCTCTAGGATCATCAAGTCCAACCTCCATCCCAACACCTCCTCATGCAGCAATGCCCTGTGCATCTCTCGCTGTTCATGTGCTGCAGCCAAACACCACTATCCACTTGAGCAAGCATCCTGAGAGGCAGATAGGTACCAAACTGCTGCCTGTTTATTTGGTGCCTGAAGATCTTAAGAAAAAGAAAAACCCAAAAGAACACAAACCAACAACCCACCCCTAACTGCCAGGGCACAGATATTAAGCTACACAGCTACTCATCCTGATGTGACGAGGAGCTGTGTACAGTGAAGTCTTCTCTCCTCTGCTGGCACACGGTGTATTTCTCTCCCAAGGAGCTCAATTGAACACATCAGTCACCCCCCTACAGAGAAACTTTGACACTCTGGGTTTAGAGAACGCACAGAGAGAGCCTATAATTATTTATTCATTTATATTTCTTTTATTTTTAATCCTTTGATTTCTGAGAATCACCAGCTAGATTTCCTGGCACAATAATTATGAATACTTCATGCTAGCGTACGGCTGTAAATATTCTGTTTGAAGCTTCGATGAGAGCCTGTGATGAAATGTTTGCTCATTGTTTTTATTCATCTGGGGACTTTGAAGCCACGGTAATTTTCAGGGGACAAGGCTTCTGCATTTCCACATCACTCCCCTCTTTCCTCGTTACTCTTCACCCCCTCTCCCAGCTCGGAGTGCCACCTCCCCGCAGCAAATGCCACCGACGGCTCGACGTGGCGTCCGTGTTTACAGACTAGAAGGAACAGAGGGAGGTTCAGCCAGCCAAGGAACGTACACTTGGTGAGAAGACACACACACCAAAGCTTGTTGCAGCACTAGCAACATCAAGCAGGTGACAAGCTGGTGACAGGCAGAGAGGGCTGTGCAGCGCCAGAGCGCACGGCAGCCCACGCCGCGCACATCTCGTTGAGAGGAAAAGAAACAACGTCCAAGAACCCAGCTGCTGTTTGGCCCTGAACAAGTCACCACGAAGGTCTATGGTTCTGTGTCCTCTGTTCTATCTGCTAGTCTCCAGAGGCTGGGTGGCAGGGTTCTTCACCACACCATCTAAGATGCAGAAGACAAGGACAGGGACTGGGAGAAAGATTCACCCACTGTAAGAGAGGACCAGGTTCCAGACCATCTAATGAACCTGAAGGTGCACAAGTCCATGGGACCCAACAAGATCCATCCTGGGGTCCTGAGGGAACTAGAGGTGGATGAAGCCACAAAGCCATCTTCCATCATCTTTGAAAGTGATGGAGGTCTGGTGAAGTTCCCACTGCCTGGAAAAGGGGAATCATCACCCCCACTTTCAAAAAGGGGAAGACCTGAGGAACAACAGGCCAGTGTCACCTCTCTGCCTGGCAAGAGAATGGAGCAGATCCTCCTGGAGACTCTGCTAGGGCACATGGAAAACAAGGAGGTGGTTGGTAACAACCAACATGGCTTCAGCGAGGGCAAATCCTGCCGGACAAATCTGGTGGCTTTTTATGCTGGGGTTATGGCATTGGTGGAAGGCAAGAGCAACTGATGTCACCTACCTGGACTTGTGAAAGTGTTGGACACTGTCTCGCATGACATCCTGGTCTCTACATTGGAAGGCCATGAGTAGGATGGATGGACCACTTGGTGCATAAGGAACTGGCTGGCTGGACACTCTCAAAGAGGTGCAATGAATGGCTCAGTGACCAAATGGAGACCTGTGACGAGTGGAGTCCCTCAGGGATTCGTACTGGGTCTGGTGCTGTTTAACATCTTTGTCAGTGACACAGACAGTGGGATTGAGGCACCCTCAGCAAGTTTGCCAACAACACCAAGCTGTGTGGTGGAGGTGACAGGCTGGCGGGAAGGGCTCCATCCAGAGGGACCTGGACAGGATGGAGAGGTGGGCACAGCCCAACCTCATGAAGTTCAACAAGACAAAGTGCAAGGTCCCGCACCTGGGTCAGGGCAACCCCAAGCACAAACACAAGTTGGGTGATGAGTGGATTGAGAGCAGCCATGCAGAGAAGGACTTGGGAGTGTTGGTGGATAAAGAGCTCAACATCAGCCAGCAATATGCACTGGCAGCCCAAAACACCAGCCAATCATATCCTGGGCTGCAGCAAAAGAAGTGTGGCCAGCAGGTCAAGGGAGATGATTCTGCCCCTCTACTCTGCTCTTGAGAGACCTCACCTGGAGCATTGTGTCCAGCCCTGGAGCCCCCAACACAAGAGGGACATGGACCTGTTGGAGAGGGTTCAAAGGAGGACCACAAAGATGATCAGGGGGCTGGAGCACCTCTCCTGCAAGGACAGGCTGAGGGAGTTGGGGTTGTTCAGTCTGGAGAAATCTCCAGGGAGACCTTACTGCAGTCTTCCAGTCTCTGAAAGAGGCCTAGAGGAAAGCTGGGGAGGGACCTTTTATAAGGGATGCGGTGATAGGATGAGGGGCAATGGTTTGAAACTAGAGCAGGGTAGACTTAGGTTGGACATGAGGAAGAAGCTCTTTACTATGAGGGTGGTGAGACACTGGAACAGATTGCTCAGAGAGGTTGTAGACACTTCATCCCTGAAGTGATGGAAGACCAGGCTGGACCAGGCTTTGAGGAACCTGGTCAAAGTGGGAGGTGTCCCTGCCCAAGGCAAGGGGGTTGGAGCTAGGTGATCTTTAAGGTCCTTCCCAACTCAAGCCATTCTATGATAATATACACCCCATAAAACCCAAACCAAAGTACTGCAGCTGCTGACATAGAACTAAGAAGCTATTGACAAGGCCAGGCTGGTTTCCAATTCTAAATGTTGAGCTGAAGCAGCATGGGCTCCATTTGTAACTGGAGTGTGTCACCTCCCCTGGGCAGGTTTTGTGAAAGGCATGCAGCCATATGGAGAAGAAAACTCATCCTAAAGGAACATCTTCAGCACCTTGAGCATCTCCTCTGTGAAGAAAGACTGAGGGAAAAGGGGCTGTTTAGTCTGGAGAGGAGAAGACTGAGAGGGGACCTTATGAATGTCTATAAATATCTGCAGGGTGGGTGTCAAGGAGAAGGGGCCAGGCTCTTTTCTGTAGTGCCCAGCAAGAGGACAAGGAACAATGGGTATAAACTTGAGCATAGAAGGTTCCACCTCAACATGAGGAGGAACTTCTTTGGTGTGAGGGTGCCAGAGGCTGGCCCAGGCTGCCCAGGGAGGTTGTGGAGTCTCCTTCTCTGGAGCCTTTCCAACCCCCCCTGGATCTGTTCCTGTGTGGGCTGCCCTGGGTGATCCTGCTCTGGCAGGGGGGTTGGACTCGATCATCTCTAGGTGTCCCTTCCCACCCCTACCATTCTATGGTTCTATGATGTTAGACTAGAAAAACCCAGCAGAACAGTGCAAAACCAACAGCCAGGCAAATGCAGCGTGGGGTAAGTTACAGAAGGTGAGCTGAATAACCACTTACAGTACTGTATGCAGAATGTAACCCCCTGTCCATCTGTCACTGGAAAGTGCACATGGCAGTTGGCTCCACAGTGTAAAGCCTGTAATTCAAAGATACAAGAGACTCAGGTTTTTGAGATAAGCCCATTTGCACAGCTAAGAGATGTGTCATCTAAGACAGAGCAAGGTGATGCTCAGTAGATGCAGCACAGGAAGAAAGCAGCAGAGATCAGACGGGCAAGGACAGCACTGTCAGCAACGGAATCAACTCTGGCCCTGCTGGTCTGCATGTGCAGCTTCACCTGCACCAGAAAGGTGACTCCTCTATAAATCAGGCAGTGCAGTCACTGACTTGCTCACACAGCTGCCCGTCTTCTTTCAGGAGCAGCCTTTTGCTCGGGTGCTGTTAATGGCTGGAGATGAACTGCAAGGTTGAAACGCAGCCCCTAAGTGCCTCTTCCTTCCCATACCATATTACCAGCTGCTCACCAGGCCACGAAGAGATCTCTGCGGGTGCTACAAGCAAATGTGGTGAAGTAGGCAGCCTGGAAGTATCAGGGAAACGGGCTTCTGCAGTAGTAATATCAAAAACACTGGCAGCAACGAGCTGTAGTGGGAGGAAATGGTATCTTGAACGAGCGTGACGATGACAGAGATTTCGGGACAAGGAAAAAAAACTCAATTTCCTTTCAGCTCCTCAAACCTCATGTCAGCGACGCTGAGGCAGACTCCGGTGTACCCCTAACTAGGTTATCTAGCCTCCCACAGTCAGAGCTTTTATTACAATTGTCACCTACACTCAGAAGCTGGTATTTACATTTTACTCGGCGCTTGTGATTTGTTTACAGCGCTGGCATTTTCAATCCAAGGCCCATAAAATATGAAGACAGAAAGAGATGGTGTGCAACCAACTCCAGGGACTTTCAGGCAGCCCGTGGAAGCTCCACGAAAAGGCAGCTGAAGCTGTCGGAGTTCAAATGTTCACGGAAAGAAAAGATGACAAGAACCAGCTTTGCTCGTCTCGTGAATTAATATCTCCTTCTGCTGCTCCCCCGAACGACTCCTCCTCCAATGTGCCTTTTAGGTTTCACTCCAGAAAAGCTACCTGTCATTGTTTTCAACGTCAGTACGAAAGCCAGGTCCTGCTTTGCAGGTGTTATACCCGCTGCCGGCTCCGGATTGTCGCGATTAGGAATGGCAAGCTCAGAGAGGAGTTCAAACCACAGCCAGCTGACTCCTTTTGAAAGCATTCTTCAAAACTAAAAGGCAGAGGAAGTCTGCTGAGAGTGGTGATAAAGAGGCCAATCTCGATCGGGGTGTGCAAGACCACAGAGGGAAAACGATGTAAGAAGACCTCTCAAATCACGCACCAGGCTGTGGGCAGGGACTTTCTGTCGTGGGGATGGCTTTCTGTCCCAGTCAGGAAAACTACGTCAAGCCCATACTCACAAGGGATGGAAAACCCAGAAGCAGTGTTTCTTACAAAGGCAGTTGACTCGTTGGCCCTTCCCATCACTCACAGCCCTGAAAATACAGCCCCTGCCCAGAGAAGTGTCATTCAGGACATCTTCCATTGGCCCAGCTGTAAGCAAGGCTCTGCCACGGGACCAGGCAGAGGGTGTGAGTGTGCACAGACACGCTTGGCTGGGGACACAGACCTCTCCCGGGTCTCAGGCACACCTACTCTGCCCCACATTTCATTCCACAGAGAGCAGGAAAACACCACTACCAACTTTTCAAGCCATTACTGCTGCAAATGAGCTTTTTTCCATCGGAGCATTAATGACAAAATAAATAAACAAGGAGAAATGGTAATGGAGGGCATGCTAACTACCACCCCCTCACAAATACCTTCTACTTGATGTGGTCTGTTTTGCTATGTCCCAGTCAAATTAAGCAGAGGCTGGCAACCACACATGGCAATCTGATTAATGACATAATATGATTTATGGGCTTCATTTTAGTACATTGGGTCATTCTGATTTTTTTAATGCATTCCTACAGCTGTGAATGAGCACCACATTAAATCCTGCCTCAGATAAAAATCTCCCATTGAGACTGAAATGACTGAACATTTTCATTTAATGGGGATTGTGTCAGGGATTTGGGTGACTTTGTTTCTGGTTTTTTTGACTGCAGCCCAAGTGCCATCTAAAGGGATTTTCAGCTAAGTTGATCCTAGCAAATGCTAGACTTTTTAAAGGTGCTAGATGGCTATTCAAGTGCACATCCAGGCACATGAAACCTTTAGAAGATCCAGACCTTTTCCAGATCTGGAAGTTCTCTGGGGCTACCCCAGTCTGCACCAAAGTCCACTGACATTAGTTTGCCATGGCTGAGGTTTGGCTGGAGGCATTTTCACATTTCCACAAGCAGCAGAACCAAATAACTTGCATGTCAGGCCAAGATGTGATTCCAAACCTCTCTGCATCGAGATCAACTATCAGGCATGGAGGCAGACCCGTAGTCTCTCTGCAATTCTTACTCCTTCCAGCAGGCACTAATTGCACAAGAAACCACAGGATCCAGCATCCCTCAACTGCTTTTAGCAACTGCTTATCCTACACACACAGAGGAACCTGTCTGGATTGAATCAAATGCTTCTTTATACCACTGGCTGTCTGGAATGTTGAGGATCAGTCAAGCAGATGACCTAACTGAGGGTAATGTAACTATTTTTGCCATGAGATACCGTCCAGAATAACTTCTGTTGTTGTTTTTTGGTTGGTCGGGTTTGGGTTTCTTTTGGTTTTTTGGGGTTTTTTTTGTTGTTTGGTTTGTTTTGTTAGTATTTTTCTTTTTAACAATTCTGCAAAACTAAATGAGAGGAAATTGCTTTGCAGTCCTTAACACAGCTGCAAACTTGGAGCATTCTGCTGGCCCTAATGCTGCTTCTCACACCAGACGATGACCAGAGTCAGGCCATTCCTGACAGCTTTGAAAATCCAGCTCACTAATGACCACTTGATTCCTTCAGCTTCTTTCCCATTACAACACTTTCAGAAATAATATGAGAAAGTGAGCTAAGAAGAGAGTATAAAAACATCAAAATATCTGCTGGAAATCCAACCATGTTCCACAAGCCTCTATAACCAGGGGATGGAGGGAGACAACAGGATAAAATGCAACTAGGGGATTTCATTTACACATCTTTTCAATAAATATGGGGCTTGGTCAATGGCAGATATTCCTAATTTAAAGAAAACTGATGTCACAATATCCCTGTATTATCCCTGCAAAAGCTTTTTGTTATCTCTATCTCTTTGCCTTGTACTTTTAGGCAATATTTAGACCTATCTGACACTAAAGACAATTCAATTCATTAAGCTTAATTAAAAGGGACTGGAGTGAGGGATTAGTTTATTGCTTAAGTGTACACAGTCATTATTGCTGATGGTAAGAAGGATATTGAATCACTAAGAGACTCCTGCTGCATTATTGCTGCTGGCACTGGCACCAGATTACCAAAATTTCATCTCCAGGGCTCATCAGGATCACACGATTAGTTGGGGTTTTTTCATTCTGTTTCTTTCTATATTTTTACTTTCCATTGCTTGGTGGACCAAGAGAAGAGAAGGGGCTGGGCTGGTTTCCTCATTTCCTTGGGGAAAACCAGCAAATGCCAAGACAGCAGCCAGGTTGCATTTTCCATCCCTTGGGGTTCTCACATCAGCTCTGGGTGCTTCTGTCCAATTACACTGCAGTTGATCAGAGCAGTGTAGGAAGTACTGGCAGCAGAGTCTCCAGACTAGGAGACTCTAGGAAATCTTCTCATCCCAGTGAACTGCTTTCATTCTCTGGATAGGCCACACGACACTGAAGCAGTCCTGTCTTGGGCCCTGAAATGCAGCTGATAACCACCAGCAAAAGCCTCCCTCTCTCCTTCAGCTTTTCAAACTGTATCTGAGCTCTTCTTCCCATTCATTCCCTATCATTAATAAAATTCTTTGCTATTCCTGCTTTGCCTTTTTGCAGTACATTCCCACCAAACCTAACACACTGGGTAGCCAAAGCAATCCAATCTTCTCTCCAGTTCACATTATTTCAGACTGACTGTAAAAGGCGTTGATCTCTTACTGAGGGGACATCCCTGGTTTCACTTAAGGACCAACAGATATGTCACATCAGGAGGGACAACTGAAAATAACTACAGCTGCCCAAAGCAACATCTGCAATGTCTCAGCAAGAACAGAACCTTGGATTGTTGAGCGAGCAAGAGGCTACTGTGGTGGTTTGCAGTGGGGATCACCTGTCAGGAGCCTAAAGTTCACCTTCATTCCAAAAACTATTTCCTTTCCCCTGTCATAACAAAAAGTAGCAACTCCAAAGAAGTTCTTCCATACCACAGAACTTCCCAAGTGTCTAAAACAAAACCATTATGATATTTCCTTCCTTTTCTTCTTTTTAAGAGTGATGTAATATATGGCATAGAACCACGGTATCGTGGGGGTTGGAAGGGACCTCTGGAGATGATGGAGTCCAACCCCCCTGCCAGAGCAGGGTCACCCA
>WUAM01000175.1:827958-844726 GCA_024336885.1 Actenoides hombroni | reverse complement strand
CCCCTTCTCCTTGACCCCCACCCTGCAGATCTTTGGAACCATTCCTAAGATCCCCTCTCAGGCTTCTCTTCTCCAGGTCTCTCAGCCTTTCCTCTTAAGAGAGATGTTAAAAAGGCTTTAGCAATTTACTAGCACAGGAAATGCAGCACTTCAGTCAAGGGTGCTTCTTTATAGCCTACCTGATTTGAGAAAAAAAAAAATAGACAACAGAAGTTCAGTTCCTTTTTCCACGTGATCTCTGCCCCATCTCCCATCTGCACTCTAAATCACTAGAGCCCTTCTTTCAATAGGACACCCGAGTGAGGCTGGGGGAATCCAAGAGGAGCTTTCAGCAGAGAATCCTGTGGGACTCTGGTTCACAGTTCTACGCTCAGCTTGCAAAACATACTCTGGAAATATAAGACCCTAAATAACAGATGATATGGCAAAGCAAGTGGCTGCCACATGGTGAGATACAAAACCGTCAAGGAAAGGAGACATCTTGTAAAAAGTAAATAAAAATGTAATACCAAAAATTGACTGTGTTTACTTCATCCCCCCACCGGATTTGGTTGCATTCCCAAATGTTGCTATACCAATAAATCCTCCCTCCCCAGGAAGTTACAGCAACACAAAGGATAGAGGAAATGACACATAAACAATCTCTGTGTTGACAAGAATGCAGTTTTGTTGTTATTTATGGCCAACACTTAAGCAGATGGAAGATGCACCCAAATGAGAGTTTAGTTTAGAGCATGCAGGCCAGGGAGGAGTCTTTACAGAAAAGGAACATTATGGGAAAATACAAGGCACTGGAACTAGAACTGTGTTACAATACTTGTTTAAAATTAAAATTAAATTGAAAAATGGATATCTATTTAATTTTTTTTATTTTAATTTCAATTAAAAACCAAACAAAACATTATAACCTAGTGGAGACGAGGTAAAGATGCAAGACAGAGAGGATCTCTCCAACAGGCAGTGAAAAGAGGAGTATGGAGTGAAGCCTTCTCCAGGGGCCTGCCCACCCTGATCTCATCCCGTGACACAGCCTGCTGGCAGCCTGCCATTCTGCTGTTCCTTCCCCCAGTACAGGTGCCATCCCTCCCTTCGAGGGGTGCAGGCTCTGAACCACACTCGGGACAGCGAGAGCAGGTGGAGAACTCGGCCCTCAGCCCCTCCATGCACTACCTGCCTGGATTTGCATTCCTTAGCCCACTGCAGCCATCAGGCAGCCCAGGAGCTGCCCCTCTCCAGCGCTGCTGAGAGCACCAGGAGAAATGAATGGACTGGTCCAGGCAGCCACTGCAATTCCCCCCCTGGAAAAACTCTGAGCACCGCAGCACGCAGCCCCCGACCAACGCAACTCATTTCAACTGCACTGCTTTCCATCGTGCTTGCTCATGCATGAAGGGGGAAAAGAAATTAGCAAAGCAAAAATATTTATGCCTCCTCCTCTCGCCTGCCATTATTTCATTTGATTTGATCAGTGTAGACACCCTCCTGGCATCAGGGCCCTGAAGCACTGACAGCCTCAGGGAGCTTTTACTATCTGAGAGTTCAGCTCTCTGTTTTCCTCTCAACTGGCAAGACCCCTCAGCCTACCCTGGGACACCAGCGGGAGCAAAGCACTGTTAGAACAGCAGCCTTTTTTTTTTTCTAATAACTGATTTAACTTCCCAATCAAAGCTGCATTTTAACAGTTGCCCACCCACTAATGAGGCATCCACACGCAATGCTGGGATAACAACCCTCTCACCCCCCTCCCACACTCACTGGCAATCCAGCTGCTCCCGTGACACGATCGTGTTCACCAAGGGTTAGGTTTCCAGCTTGGTTTCCAAACAAGGATGTGCTGTTCTGTCTCCCTCCACAAACTCCGAGCTCATCAGCCCATTTGGGCTGCATTTGGCAGGAAGGAAGAGCCCTCAGAAACATTTATGGGTTTGTTTGGGTTTGGTTTTTTTTGCAGGAATCAGCAGCAGAGCAACCAAAGGAGCCATTTAAGAGCCTGGCTGGGGAAAGGCTGCACTGTGAGTGCTGCCCCTGAGCAGGCCTCTGCAGACCTTCACGGGAGAAGCACCTCAAGACACAAGCATAGCAAACTGAGGTCCATTAGTTCTGCTTCTCCCTGAGCTACTCCATTCCTTCCAGCCTTCCTACAGCTCCACCCGAGCTCCTTGACGCTCACCCCAAACTCAGCCTGCACTATTGGGTAACATCCTCTCTGCCTGGCCAAAGTACCTTTGTGCAACGTGGGAAGCAACGGAGAGGGAACCAAGAGCACGGCGCTGGCAACGGGTAACATCACAGAATGACCCCAAGTGCAAGCCAGGCTCCTCCCACCTGCTGGCCTCGGGCCTCTTCCATCCTGCAGAAGATGTCAGACAGCGAGCCCAGGCAATGAAGCAGAGCCACTGAAGCCAAGGTGCCCGAGGTGTCCTCTCTTCCCAGTACCTCACTCTTATCCCCGAAGCACGTGCACGTACAAGCACCCGGTTTCCTGCAAAGATGCACATAACAGGCAAGTGATCTGGCACGAGGTTGGGTCTGGCCTAGTTGAGAGGCATCCCTGCCCATGGGGTGGAGGTTGGAGTAAATGATCTCTAGGTCCCTTCCAGCCTAAGCCATTCTATGATCACAAGGATCCAGATGAAGAAGACAAAGGTCAACAGGTACAAGCTGCACCAGGAAAGGTGCTGTCTTAATACAAGGGATTTTTTTACAGTGCAACAATCAATCACTGCAACAACCTCCCAGAGATGTGGTAGTGTGTCCCTCAGGAAAGGTTTTCAAGATATAATTGCACAGAGTGAGAGAATCTCATCCAGGCTCCTTTTCCCACAAAGGGATGGACCAGATGATCTTCCAAGGTGGCTTCCCATCTGGGCTGTTCTGTAATTCTATGATTCTAAAAGAAAGGTCTGCCTGCTGTGTCAATACCCAGCCCCACACTCACACCCCCACAAAGCACTCATGGTGGGACAGAAACACGCCAACTGAAGAGGCTGAGGAAGAAGCCAGGACTAAAGAAGGACTCTTTTCCTGCCTGGATGCAGACATCTCAAATGCACAGCAAATCTCAGTTTTAAAGCAGGTGTCTGGAGGCAGTGCCTGAGCTCTGTTATGCTAATAATTGCTAGACAACAGTCTTCATGTGAATATAAAATCAACTACCAAGAAAAACAAGCTTAAAATAAAGTTATGCTTTGTCTGAAAGCATTTACAAGCTCAAATTAAATTTTGGCAACAGGTATGGCTGGCTAAAAGTCGGAATGCAAGTGGTCAAACAAGCCACTTGAAAAAAGGAGTATTTCTTTTCAAAATAGTTTTCTTTCCTCTGAGAAGTATTTGCCTTCCGATTCTGGTAAAATGCATAATTTTCCCTCTCCTACCACTGACTGAAACCCTGTTTCACCTAATACTTTCTCCAGGTTTTGATGGACTTGGAAGGGCTGAAGTTTCTGCTTTACAAAAAAGCAAGCACAGAAATTTCTCCATTCATATCAATAAGATAATTTTCTCTCTTTTTTTTTTTCTTTTGAGAAGAAAATAATTCTGCAATTCCATGAGTTCCTGTTTCTTTCCCTACAGCTCATAACAACTTTGCACAGCTAAAGCCATGGTAGGCTTGGAAGAGTTATGACCTTTTGCTTTGCAAAAATGCACATAGGACTTTTTTAGGTCTTAAACCCAAGAGGGCATTGTGTGACTTAAGAGAAGTAGCTCATTGTCAACACTGAGACTGGAGAGATACAGATGCAGCATTACCTTAAACCCACAAGTTATAACAACCGAGCTAACTGAACAAGTTACAATGTTAACAGCTAAGAGTGGAAACTAGAGGGGTCACACTTTAGTGGAACTGGGTTCCTTAGAAGGCTTTGCCACATTTGTTTTGCCAGTGCCCACACTGAGAAGAGCCCATGAGGTGATGCTTTGGCAGCAACCACACTGAGAATCACAGAATAGCAGGGGTGTGAAGGGACCTCCAAAGATCGAGTCCAACCCCCCTGCCAGAGCAGGGTCACCCAGGGCAGCCCACACAGGAACAGATCCAGGGGAGTTGGAAAGTCTCCAGAGAAGGAGTCTCCACAACCTCCCTGGGCAGCCTGGGCCAGGCTCTGCCACCCTCACACCAAAGAAGTTCCTCCTTATATTGAGGTGGAACCTTCTATGCTCAAGTTTATACCCATTGCTCCTTGTCCTCTTGCTGGGCACTACAGAGAAGAGACTGGCACCCAAAGGTGATGCTTTGGCAGTGACCACGCTGAGAAGCACCCATGAGGTAACTTACAGCATCACAGCCACAGTCGTTCCGCTGCTGTCAGAGAAACATCTGACACCATCACGTCCTAAGAAGGTAGAGCAGGACACAGCACAGCTATCGTTTGTGAAGTCAACACGGAATATATAAACAAGCAAGAGGAGGTGGTGGGGATTTTTTTCAGGAGTCCTTTTTCTCCGTGGCAATGACTTCTAAAAGCCTTGATTTGCTAATTACAAAGGTTAACTTAATTTTACAGCCCTTAAAATGAATGAGGATTAGAGACTGTAAACTACCTTTTCTACACACCTTGGCAGCGATAACTGCCGTGGCTTCCACCAGGGGATAAAAACACCACCAAAAAACCCAAACACTACCATTCCCACCTCCTCCCCCCCAAAAAAAACCACTAAAAAAAGTCATTTCTTCCATGGTTCTCCTGGCAGCAGAAGGCAGGGCCAACCCCGCCCGGCCGCTGCCCTTCCACGCACAGAAGGCTTCTCACCTCCCTCTGTGCAGAGTCCTCCGCGGGCACCAGCGGCACCAGGGTGCAGGAGACCGGCACCACAGGCAGGAGCATGGGCGGTGAGGACGGGTCGTAGGAAGGGCTTTGCCCCAGCTTCCTGCCCCTGTCTGCTTCCTGCCCCTGTCCCCACCCGGCTCCAGCTCCTGCCCCTGTCCCCACCCGGCTCCAGCTCCCGTCCCTGCCCTGCTCCAACTCCCCGTCCCTGCTTCCTGCCCTGAAAGGGGGAGAGGCGCCGGCCAGGACTGCCCCTGAGGCCACGAGAAGCTTCCAGAAGCCCCAGGAACCAAGGAGCTGCTTTTACCCTGCCCCGCCCCAATCAGAGCAACTCCATGAGAGGCGGAGACCCTCAGGCGCCTCCCCCCGCCAGCGCTCTCCCCTCACCCGCTCTGCCCTCCCGCCTCCGGGAGATAGCAGAGCTACGCCTCCCGGGAGCAATTTTTCTTAACCGTTAAGATGTGAACAGAGAAAAAACAACAAGGAAAGGCTCTTCCCGCAGTTGACGAAGACAAAAGGGAATCACCAGCGGCTGGCCCGGGCTGGTCTCTCAAGGGGCTGAGCCCCCAGCAGCAGGCCCGAGCCGGGCCTTGGCCCTGCAACAGCTGCCGGTTGTGTGCAGCAGCACAAGGGCAGAGTTGGGCCTCGTCTTGCAGCTGGGGAGATGTAAAAAGTAAAATAAAAGTGAACAAAAATAGAAATAATTTTTTAAAAAGAGAGAGAATCCTGCCCACCAAATACTTTGGCCTTCAAATAAAAGACAGGAAATACCTAGTCGTGAAGCTGGCAAAGAAAACACCTTCTTTTGACCTACACAGAACGTTTAAAAGCTGTTTTCACCTCAAAGCTTTCAAAACACGCCCTGCCTCCCAGGGCACGTCCTTCTCACAATGTAAGCCTTAGTCAGAACACTCCGCATGTTTAGCAAAGCTTTTCAGATGCAAAAAGAAATCCCAGAAACCTGAGGAGAGGAGATGGTCTCTGTGCTCTGCCCGTGCAGCCAGAGTCTCTTCTGGCATCAGGTAGCAAGCTGGGCTGCTCCCTTCCCATCCCCTCATCACTCCTGCTGTCCCCACCTTCCACGTTTAAAATGCACATGGCCATCTTCTGAGGCCGAAGCTGAAGGCCAGGATGTAGGGAAAGCAAGTTGGTGTAAATCCAGCGGTGTCACGGAGCCGTAGTGATTTAAACTTGGCTTCCTTTACCTCCTCCGAAGCACAGCACAACTTGCATGGCCATAAAACAATAAATAACGATACTAAAAGCGCTCTGCACACATTCAAACTTGAATAATTGCTTTCCGACTCCATTCCCCTCCAAGTCTCAGCAGGACACAGCTACTCCCGCCACTTGCTTTGCTAACCCAAAGAAAACCAAGCTCTTCAAGCAACACCTGCCCAGGTAGATGACCTAGATGACCTTCCGAGGTCCCTTCCAGCCCTAGCCATTCTATGATTCTGTTACACACCAAGTGCTTCACTACATGCTGTCATTGATTTATAGATGGTTACAGAGGAGTTTGCTGGTTCACTGATCTTCATGTGTTTGCTCAAGACTATCCAGGATCAGGAGAACCAAAGGTGGTATCTGCAGCTCTAGAGGTCAAGGTTCAGCCTAGACCTATTCCTCTTCTTCTTCTGACCTAGCCTGTGCTTCCCGACCTGATCTCCCCTGTAAAACTGTACAGGAATGTAATGAGATAAAGAAATCAGTAAAGATTCCTGGGAAGCAGCAGAGAAAGAAAGTTGAAGGTCTAGAGATTCACAAACAGTGCATAGTAAAAGGAGATTGGTAAGAAATGGTGCAAGGAGGGGAAAAAAATGGGAAAGCAATGTACAGATTCATGCTGAAATGGAGCAGGGAGGTAACAAGATGGGTTGCCAAAAGCTCTGGGCGCCAGTTTGGCTCTTCTGTTTATCTCAGTGATAATGCTCTTACAGATATCAACACTTGGGCCAGTGGTAAATAGCTTGGGAGCTCCCAACAGGGAATGTGCAACACAGATTAAACTGAGAGTGCACAACTGGAGGAAGAGGGGCTGGAGAAGAAGAGATGAGGAAGAAGAGGATCCTGCTGTGCAGAACTGTGCCCCTGTGTGATGACACCTGCTCTGTGATGTGCTGTTAACTTCCTTCTCTGTCTTCCAGAATGGGAAAGTCCATAGCTGTGCAACCATGACGACAGCATGCAACTAAATTACCTGCACAGTAAAATATGCACCTTAAGAGACCAACGAAGGCAAAGAATCCCCTACAAGGTTTACTGCATGGATCCCTTCAGTCACTGGATCACCAGTCTGAAGTCGACCACCACTAAATCTATGGAAAAACTTCAGAGGTTGATTCACACTTGTTGGGAATACCTGACCATTTTTGGTGGGTCTAAACCAAGTAAACTGCTAAAACTCCCACAGTCATACTAAGCTGTTGTTTCTCTCTAAACTTGGAAAAATATTGACTTTTTTACTCTTGCCATTGTAGCTTCAGACTGGTACAAGCCTTCACATCTGACATTACTGCATTTACCCATTCCTCATCATCTGTCACCAGAAAAAAAAAGTGACAAAAAATCACTAATTGCACTCAGCTTTGTTTTGAATAATGTTGGAAAAACAAGCACAACCTTTCCCAAAGTGGGAAACACCGCAGTAACTGAGACAATGCAGTTTTCCCTCAGGCTACGGAAAGACATCTGTGAAGTTTCAGCACAGCCTGGCAGTCCCGGCTTCAAGGGCCCAAAATGACTTCCTGATTGCTCCAGTCCACCAGAAACTGCAAGCACAGCTCTGCATTAGGGAGAGGTACCTAGAGCCAGTCAAACACACCTCTGAGAGGATCTAAGGGGGCCCCAGAGAGCTGGTTGATATCCAAGCACCAGTTCCTCCAAGCTCAAGATCAGTTCATCCCTGTGAGTAGGAAATCAAGCAAAGGAGGCAGGAGACCTGCATGGATGAACAAGGAGCTGCTGTAGAAACTCAGATGGAAAAAGGAAGTTTACAGAATGTGGAGAAAGGGACTGGTCACTTGGGAGGAATATAGGAACCCTGCCCAGTATGCAGGGATGCAATGAGGAAGGCCATCTTGGAATTAAATCTGACAAATAATGTAAAAGACAAGAAGAACTTCTTCAAATACATCAATACCAAAGAGAAGACTGGGGAAAATACAGGCCTGCTGCTGAATGAGGTGGGTGCACTGGTGACAGGACACAGAGAAGGTGTAGTTACTGAATGCCTTCTTTGCATCAGTCTTTACAGCTAAGGTTGGCCCCCAGGAATCCCAGTCCCTGGAGGTAAGAGAGAAAGTCTGGAGGAAGAAGAACTCTCTACTGCTCAGTGAAGATCAGGTTTGAGATCATTTAGGCAAGCTGGATACCCACAAATCCATGGGCCCCACAGGGCTGCACCCGTGAATCCTGAGGGAGCTGCTGATGTTGTTGCTCTACCACTCTCCATCAGTTTTGAAAGCTCATGGAGAACAAGAAAGGTGCCTGAGGACTGGAGGAAAGCCAATGTCACTCCAGCCTTCAAAAAGGGCAAGAAGGAGAACCCAGGAATTTGGAGGCCAGTTGGCCTCATCTCCACTCCTGGAAAAGTGATGGAGCAGCTCATTCTGGAGGTCATGTCTAAGCATGTGGAGGAAAAGGAGGTTATCAGGAGTAGTCAGCATGGATTCACCAAGGGAAAATCATGCTTGACAAAATCTGATAGACTTCTATGATAGTGTGACTAGCTGGGTAGATGATGGGAGAGCAGTGGGTGTTGTCTGCCTCGACTTCAGCGAGGCTTTTGGCACTGTCTCCCAGAACATCCCCTCGGGAAGCTTAGGAAGTGTGGGTTAGATGAGTGGACAGGGGGGTGGGTTGAGAACTGGCTGAACCACAGAGCTCAGAGGGTTGTGATCAGCATTGCAGAGTCTGGTGGGAGACCCGTAGCTAGCAGAGCTCCCCAGGGGTCAGTGTTGGGTCCAGTCTTGTTCAACAACATCATCAATGACCTGGATGAAGGGACAGAGGGTCCCTCAGCAAGTCTGATGATGATACAAAACTGGGAGGAGTGGCTGCACACCAGAGCTGTGCTGCCATCCAGCCTGACCTGGACAGACTCAAGTATTGGGAGGAGGGGAATGTAATGAAGTTCAGCAAGGACAAGTGTAGGGTCCTGCACCTGGACAACCAGGAACCACCACCTGCACCAGTACAGGTGAGGGGTTGACCTGCTGGAGAGCAGCTCTGCAGAGAAGGACCTGGGAGTCCTGGTGGACAAGTTAACCATGAGCCAGCAGTCTGCTCTTGTGGCCAAGAAGGCCAATGGTCTCCTGGGTTGCATTCAGAAGAGTGTGTCCAGCAGGTCCAGGGAGGTTCTTCTCCCCCCCCTACTCTTCCCTAGTGAGACCACATCTGGAGTATTGTGTCCAGTTCTGGGCTCCCCTGTTCAAGAGAGACAGGAACTCAGGAGACAGGAATAACAGGAGCATTGGTTCCTGTGCAACCTGCTCTAGGTGAACCTGCTTCAGCAGTGGGATTGGACTCAGTGTCATCTCCAGACGTCCCTTCCAACCCCTACCATTCTGTGGTTCCATGATTCTATGATTTCTTCTAGGACCCTTCTTGGGAACAGCTTTGCTACTCCATCTGTAATGAGTTATTGTTACTAACCTTTATATTGCTTTAGCATGTAGAAGCTCTGAACAAGATCAGGGACCCAGTACATTTTTCAACAGCACTCTGAGAGAATCCCTGCTGCAAATGTCTCTGGCTGAAAGCCCGGCCCATTTCAGTGGATCCAGTATACAAACCTGACCCAAACAGAGAGCAGAAAGCCACCCAGCACTGTAAGCCTCTAAGGGAGCTTGGCACTGAGTGCAAGACTCCAGATTTGCACCTTGCTGCATCACGTGGCAGACCACCTTCCTCCCCGAGACATCGCCTGAACATCAACGGAGTGACCTCTGCGATAGCAGCTCTGCTAGAAGGGCAGCACTGGGCAACCCAGGTAATTCTCATGTGCACAGAGACACACACTCAGGTAGCAAATACCACCTGCCCCTGACAGCCTTTCACAGCACGACGCTTCCCAGCAGGGCAGCTCCAATGTCACCACACATCTTGTCACCGAGGCACCACAGGGCTTTCTATTACAGCATCTCTGGACAGGAAGAGTTACCATGGCTTCCAGGATCCTACATTGCTGCTTCTAAATATCGCCGCGTCAACTGAAAGTCTACAAGGAGTTGCTGTGTTTCTCAAGGGGTTGGAAGCCCCTGCTTTTTGGCACTGATTGTCTCTTTTCTCCTGCCACTGGTGCGCGGTGAAACGCGAACCAGAAATGGCACCGTGAACAAAACTGCGCTTTTGCTTTTGCAAGTCGCTGCGATTATTTCTTTTGCCTTGTCACCCTTCCAGATAAACAAAGTGCCATCCTTTTCTGTACAGTGCAGCTAGCACACAGCCATCATTTCTGACTGCACGAAGGGCAGACTGGTGTTACTATGACAATACAGTGAAAAAATGAAAGGACGACTTCCAAGTCCATGTAGGGCCTCCTCATTCGTCCCCGCATCGCTTCCCGTTTGAGGCACGAGCTTACTCAAAAGGATCACTTAAAGCAAGGGAGAGGCTGAAGGGATGTACAGGGCATTACTTGCAAGACCAGGAGATTAGAGTTTAGGAGCTCAAGGAAGGATTTTCAAAACAGCTCAGCTTTGGCATAACTCTGATTTTAATGCAGCACTGATAAGAGTCCCGTTGCCTACACAATGGGAAGTGCTGCTGTTTCACTTGGATTTAAAAATGCCCAGCGGTTTTGGAGTCCTTTGGTACCAGGAAAACATATTTTCCCACTTCTTTACACAGCCAGCAGGTTGGAGAATGGGGATTTGGAAGGGCTGCCATGTTTTAATCATGAAAGCTCAGAGAGTCACTGCAACCCCTCTTTTAAGAAGGCAGGACACTAAGCTGACCTTCAAGCATGGAGACATCGTACAATCCTGAGAGCCAGTGACTCTAACAGGGATCTGTGGCAATTCAGAACAGCTTGTCCTCTTTTTTTTTCAGCCTTCCCAAGGCTAATACCTGTTGATGTGCTACAGAAAAATAACACCTCTGTATGGGAACAGGTTGTAACATTCTGTTTTGTCCTTTACCATCTCCTTGGGTAGAGACAGACTAAACAAAGAGCTTAGAAACAAACATCCCTATCCTTTGTGTCCTTAGGGAATAAAATCTTTCCTCTACTGTAGTTTTCCAGCCCAGCAACTTCTTGGGCTGAACCAACACTACCCATTGCTGAGTCTCCTGAAAAAATATGCAGCAAAACTGAGAAAGAACAGCAGAGCACCGTGAGCAGCAAGTGATTTTGTATTGTAGCCAACTGCAGGGATGGGGACAGTCTTCTAAAGGCAGTGTGGTAAAGAGAAGATCAAACAGAAACTGGCAGGAACAGACTTCTACTATTCGCTGTTCTGCATCCTACTACACAAAGATGGGGAACCTTGATCAGTACAAAAAGATGTAACAACTGGAGGAGCTTCTGCTCCTGGAAAAGCTTCAAGTCACTGACTTAGGGGAAAAAGTAATATAAGAAGCCTATTTGTTTTGAGATATTAATTAATCTAGCCAGTTTCTGTTGAAGATCAAAGACAAAATTCTGGTCCAGAAAGGATGGTGGATAAGAAAGATAAGACAGAGGAAATTCTTTTAAGCCACAAACTCAGGGAGTGTGGTGGAGGGAGAGTCCAAGCTATAAGACCAGTTTGCACCTGGTGAAGGTGCCACAGGCCCAACTGTACCTTTTGCATTTACTTTCTGGATGGCAAGCACACACGAAGGAGAAACACAGGAAGATGACAAGGGATCACAACGACCCTCCAGGGTTCCACCAGAAGCTCACGTTTCCCTTCTCAACTCAAAAGTGCTGGAGAGACTACTTCTGCTGGTATGGCACCAGTGTTGGAGGTCGGTTCACAGTTACAATTAGGCATGTTCTGGCAGGTGCCCATGACTCCCTCGAGCTTCATTTGTGCCTTCCTTCTTCAGAAGGGATGAACATGGGCACGCAGGAACCCCACATCTGCAAGCAGCCCTGGCAGATGTAACAGAGCTTCACTACAGGCACCACGGGCCACCCATACTAATAAAACTTGAAGGAGCATGGCCTGAGCAGACAGCTCTAGGTAACGTGCTCTGCAGCCTCAAAAACACAGAGGCCATCATAGAGGGTGGTCAAATGATATCCATGTCCTGTTGCTGCCACCAAAGTTAATTCTGGGTACATCAAATTCCTGAAACAAAGGTTTGCTCTCTTCTCTCTGCGGTTTTCCCTGTGCCATTTCCAACTGCCTGATCAGCCCTTACAGTTTTTTATTTGTTTGCTTAAAATGAAATGAGCCTAAGGCTGTGCTTGCTTTCTGCATATTTGATTTGATCACGCTGTACTTCAAGTACTACATCCCTCCAACGCGGTCAGGCCTCGGCAGCTCTGCTGGAGCTCTAGCACACAGAGAGGACAGATTCACCGCCTCATGGATTTTCAAAGGAATTTTTCCTCTCCTTTTGCTGTGAATTATACAGGAAGCTTAAGCAGAACCTTCATATATTCTACAGAGACCTTTAATTATAAGTTTCTGGGATGTATCCAGCTACTATATTGTATCATCCGCAGACAAAGTAAGAGAACGTGGTGTCCCTTTGCTCTCCCACTGATACAATCTCACTTTGAGTACTTACCATTATATGCCTGCCCTTAAAGGAATGTTCCATCTTTACCCATGGGGTGTGTGCATTCCCAGTCTCATCTACAAGCCTCTCATTCCCATCCCAAACACAGCCCTGTCTATCGTTGAATTAGTTAGGCAGCCTACACATGTGATATGGGATCTTTTCCGCTTGTCCCCAGTGGAAGGGAAGTTTACTGTACCTCATGTTGCACCGAGTCAGAGACCAAATTTGGCTTTAATCCATTTCCATATCAAATCAAGACCATTCCAGAACAAGGTGACTGAGCATTGTTAAGGCTAAATCCTGGGCCTGCCTTGCAGGGCATATCACAGAATGGTGAGGGTCGGAAGGGACCTCTGGAGATCATCAAGTCCAACCCCTGATTTAGTGGAGCAATACAAAATATACTGAAAACATTACAAATTTAAGTTACATTTTGGAAAGTATAGCAATTGGAATACACAGCCCGGTCACAATACCAACACGATTCCCACTACTGATCTCTGTCATGTGCTGACCATCCTGACCCCAGGCATCTCCAATTGCTAGGGAGGAACATGGGGATTGAAGTCAGCTCAAACCTATTGTTCTCTTCAAATTATTTTGCTAGTTGTGTAGGATTTTTTAGCACATGTTGAGCTAAGCCACAGATTGACTTTCTGCATGCTGTGGTCTCCTAACTCTGGAAGAGTTACACTCTTTCAGTGAGCTCAGGAAGAAACATTTACACCACGAAGTGATTCACTCAACTGTTGATGACAGTTTAACTTACCAAAAAAAAAACCAAAACGCCAGCCTCTGATCCCCTCCGTGTTGAGATGACATCAGCTGTGGTGAGTCACACCCTGCATTGCTCCCCGAGCTTCATGGGCACAGTGCCCTTGCCCAGCTTCACTGAGCCTTCTTCCACTGTTGGGCTTTAGTAGTTAGTCACAGTCAGGTATTGCCATCTCATTGTTAAGGCTCTGCCCCAGAAGAGAGTGAGTATTTGTCTCTGTCATGAGCTGCAGGGCTTTCCCAGCATGATGTGCTGGACAAGGTGGGATTCTGACACGGAGAGAGATCAGGAATGCTTTCCTCCACTTCAGACAGTGTGGGTAGTTCTGGTAGCGCTTACAGACTGAATTGTCACAATAATGGATCACAAAAAACATGCTCTGGATGAAATTAATCTCAAGCTATAGGTGCATTTATCCTCCTTTTCAGCCCAACAGCCCTTACCTCGCTCTCTGTACAACAGACAGAGCTGGAGCCTGCAGCGGTTACCTTCCCTTGGTCACTAGATCACACGGCTTGTGAAGAGGAGTGAGTCAACAAATCACAGACATGACCACAGCCAAGAAATAGAAATAGTTTTAAATGTCAAAGCTCCTGGTAGCTGGGGTGAAGAAAGCTGAAATTCTGGGAGCAGGGAGACACAATACCTGCAGCTTTCAAACAAAGTGATGGGGAGGTCAAAATAAGGTAAAAAATGAGCACAGATGTCAAGGGCAGCTTTGGGGGGAGACAGAGGTCTATGGACCAAGAAGAACAAGCAGAAAAACTGTCTCCCATCTTTCCCAATTTCCAGCCCTAGTGAGAAACTGTTTCATCCTCGGAGGTAACAACAGTCACTGTGACAGCAAACACCAGAAGGGCTAATAATGAAGTTCTCCAAGTTGAGCCAAACCTTCAGGTCCTCTTTGCAAGAGCGTGCAGATACAATCGCGCTGTCGCTCACACGTGGTGAAGTCATCAGAGAGCTTCCAATATTTCTGTAGGCCAAAGAGCTGAGTGTCCTGGTTTGAGTTAGAACTCCAGTTCTCTTCAGTGATTTTACTTTTCAACTCAGTCTCTTAACTAACTGCACATTTTCACAGGCAGTGGCTGCTTCCAGCAGTGATAACGCTCCACGTTTCGAGTTACTACCAAGGACTGGGGCGTGCAGAAAGGTTCTTGCTTATACCTGCTCCTGTGCAGACCGAGGTCACTGCTGGATCTTGTGCACCACGGTGGGGGTGCAGAAAGTAGAAAGTGGCACCTGCAGGGAGGAGCAGCCAGGACAGGTGACCCTGAACTGACCAGCGAGGGGTCCCAGCCCATGGATGGCATATCCACTACACCACAGACCTTAGGAGAGACCGAACAGCAAGAAACTGTAGAAGAGACCTAGAGAATCCTACTGCATGTTGCAGAAATGACACTAAAATCCCAAGTATTACTATCATCAATGAAAATTAACAGCTAAGAGCACCAATACCTAACTTTCTTAAACCTGATTCATATGCTGGATTTAGACCTATTGAGTTAATTCAGACATATCTTCCTTTACATCCAGTACAAATCCACACCTGTATTTCACTTTACCTGGCAGTGGCAGAGAAAGAGCAAAAATCTCAGATATTAGCCCAATCATCTGGAAGTCCCCAGGAGATGCAGACCTGGTTAGGAAGCACAGTCACATAGAGACAGAGGAGTTTTTTCTTTAGGAGAACCTTGGTCTTCACATTAGTGTGGATCTTGTACTGTGCTGTGCAGTGGGGTGAGAGCTGCTCTGCATTTCCTCCTGCTGCCAGGATAACTACAAGCTCCTTGTAATACCTGTGATCCAGTAATACTTCTGAAATCAACCCATCCATCTCATCCAATCTATTGTCGAATTTCCAGCACAAAATCAGGAGAGATTTGAGAACAGTTCAGCACTCCTAGATTTCACTAAACCCAGCAGCTGTATGGTGCTCTCTCTAAAGGAAAGGAGAGGAACACTCAGCTGTTTCACACCATGCTTGACACCAGCTCACTACCAGCAAGTTCAGGGGAAGCAATAAGTAGGGTCAGTGCTCAAGCTGACCAGGTAATGCATTACCTGGCATGAAAGAGAGCTTCTGGAAGGGAGCTTAATTTATTTATAATACAAGGCCAGCCTGAGAGGAGGGAAAAAATCAGAGGAAACAGGATTTCATCAGTTCTGCTACTCACAAAGCTGTTTATTCCAACATCTACATCCGCAAATAAGAATTGCAGTGGAAGGTCTGATGAGCCTTGTTATCTGGATAACTCTAGGCAAAAATGGCTCTGCTAGAGGTACCCAATTCCTCAAGGGCTCCATTTGTTTGGTTTTGAGTCGAAATGATCTGAAATTAATTTCCTTTTTACATTATTGAAAAACCTCATCCTGTATTCTAAGAGGAAACGCTGCTGGCTTGGGAATGAGACTCTGCATCTTCCAGGCATAACACAGGGATGAGCTGTAACCTTCAGGAACTGAGCACACCTGCAGAAGCAGCACTTCCCACCTCTCTGTCCATCCCCACCTCCTTTTCCTCACAGCTCCATGGGGAAGAGTCAGACATGCTCACAATCAAATGAAATTAGTGGGGTTTCCTCCTACCTTCTACTTTTAATTCATTAATTTCATTTGACTCATTCTGTTTCGTGTGGTTTATTTGTTTCAGTCCTGCCACTCCTCTTTGGGTGAGTATTTTCCAGAAGTAAATCATCAACAGTGTTTCTTCAGGAAGGGGAAATTCCATTTGCTAGTACAGCAATTCCCAGACCCTACTGCTCAAACCCTAGCAGCAGGATTTTTATTAACAAAACCAAAACTCAATTGGAAAGTTAACCATTCTGTTAACAGAAATTAGAACAACATGATTCTGGCATCACTAGAACAGAACTGTAGCTAAAAAGCTTATCTGTATAAAGAGTGGGAATGTTATGGAATTGCATCATTGCCATTACAGAGCTGAATTTCACACTGTGTTGGCTGCTGCATCCAGAGATTAACTATTTTCTCATTTCATGTGTTTTACAGAGACTCAAGCTGCACCTCTTAGGGGTTTTACAAGGAAATACAAGAAACCTTTGTTTCCAGTTTATTAGAAAATGTAAATAGATCCAGTTATAAATGCAACTAGAAATAATAGCAGTTGCTGAGATCTGGACATGACTGAATTCAAGAAGTAGAACTTAAATTTTTCTTGATACCTGAGCTAGACCTAAATTGCAGCATGCAAAACCAGCATGGAAAGCCATGTGGAAGAAAATAAACAGAGAATGACCATGAGATGAGAGGGAGAATAAAAAGAGCATCCCAATAGCAGGTGACAATCACATACTCTACATCACCCACTATTTTCCTTCAAGCTGCCCCAATAATACACACAAAAACGACTACAGCAGAAATCCAAGATTAGAAACACATAGAATCTTAGAATGGTAGAGATCATTGACCTCTGGAGATGATGGAGTCCAACCCCCCTGCCAGAGCAGGGTCACCCAGGGCAGCCCACACAGGAACAGATCCA
>WUAM01000175.1:789940-811261 GCA_024336885.1 Actenoides hombroni | reverse complement strand
TGCCCTGGGTGACCCTGCTCTGGCAGGGGGGTTGGACTCGATCATCTCCAGAGGTCCCTTCACACCCCTGCCATTCTATGATTCTAATGATGAGTCAGCATTTCTCTCAAATTATTTTATTAACCCAACTTTCCTGTCACTGTGAAATTAAGCCACAAGATACACT
Organism: Actenoides hombroni; assembly: GCA_024336885.1. Classification (NCBI taxonomy): domain Eukaryota; kingdom Metazoa; phylum Chordata; class Aves; order Coraciiformes; family Alcedinidae; genus Actenoides; species Actenoides hombroni. The sequence continues at coordinate 811,095 of WUAM01000175.1, read as the reverse complement.
CTAGTAAAACCCAGCTCCAAGTCCTATGTTGTCCTAGGGCCTGTAAGCAACAGGTTATAAAAAGTGCTTGCTGTTGGCACGATTCACTTCCCACGATGTTACAGGCACTTCACCACTGAGTCCAATAAGAGATTAATACAACTCTAGTGCAGTTAATTTTGACAAATCCCATCCTACCTTTGTTTTCGGTCTTATGAAACATGAGAAAAATCAGAGGAAACATTTATTGCTAATCAAATATTGCTTTATTACAATAAGGATTCTGGCCAATTAAGACTCTCTGCCTGCTGTGTTTTTGCAGGGCTCTTCTTGGTACCTGTGCCCACTGGGATTTAGTTTAGCACATCAAAGTGTCTGTCAGCATCAGTATTTCTCCACAGCTAACAGGATCCGTTCAACAGTAACTCCCCTTCAGCACACATGTGTAGAACTGCCAAAAGTTATCCTAGAAATACATTTCTTACCAGAAAAAAAGACAAATTTGGGAAGAAAGAGGGAGTAACACAGAAAAAAAAAATGGGAAAAAATCCTAGTGTCTAGAAGCTGACTAAGCTGACAGAATTAATGAGCACTTGCTCTAATGTCTCTATAGATTTTTTTCTTATGACAAATGCCCTCTTTTCACAACTCAGAAGTTGCCTGTAATGTTTTGCTCTCTGGCAGCATGATGTACCTCCACAGCTAAGTCTCACGTCTGCAAACATCCCCACAGCCAACACAGCCAATCTTCCTGCAGACTGGACCATCTTGCCTACTCAGAGCATGGAGGAGGTGCTTTCTCCTCCCTACAGGTTCACCATCCTGGCACCATAAGAAGTTGCCAGCTGTGCTTGAGGCATTCAGATAGATCTGAGATCATCCAGAGGTCCATCCAGTGATGCCTCAGCTCAGGCTCATAGCTCACACATCTATTCTGAGCAGAAGTGTCCTTTCAAAGACAACCACGATGACCTGCCTGAACCTAGGCCAAGAGCACCGCTCGCCTAACGTGTCAAGTGCAGGACACCCTTAAGTGCTTGCAAAATTAGGGCACTGCTTGCTACAGAACAGGTTTATAACCATCCTGAAAGCTTAACTGCTTCACACTGTGTATAACTGGATTCCTTTCTCCCCTCTGTGCGTTTCTGAAAGCTTCTCAGTTTAAAATAAACACAGACAAAAACAATGCGGTCGAAGGTGCCAAACTGTGCAGAAGGGAAAGTCATGCGCAGGAGTGCAAGCTCTTCCTGAAAGCCTGACAGACTCATGCAATGTTTTCCTTAGTTTAATAATAAATAATCATAACATTCCAAGCACATGGGTTGTGTTAACGAGCAAAGGACGACGCAGAAAAATGTTCAGGTTTTTTGGCTGCTGAAACTCAGTTACAGGAAATATTTGCCAGGAGGAAGATGGGGATGCATCTTCTTGGATCCTAGGGGCCTTTCATCTAATTCCTAACTACTGCAGGTGCCCCTCAGTTTTCTGCTCTCTTGTTTTGACCCATTTCAGTTGATAAGTCTTCTGGAGGTTTGTGTTAAGGATCACTGTCAGGCAGACATAGTGAGAAAAGTCCAGTGACTGCAGCTAAGTGAGGACCTTCTAACCCAGAAGAGAACCCAATACCTTGATCAAGGTGCAGCTGAGGCCAGGAGTCTGAGCAAGAAGGATTGCCTGAAGGTAGGCCAATAGTCAGGGACGTTCAAAGACCATCAAGCAAGGAGAAAGTCAAACACATGCTCAGAAGCAGGTCTAGATGAAAAGAAACCATGGAGAATAGGATATAAGTGAGTCCAAAATAACAGACAAGTAAGTAAGCCAGTCATGAGAGAGAAAAAGCCTTCAGCAGCAGAAGGCAGGAGCAAAGACTGATCTACAGAACTGCAACAACAACCAAGTAGTGGGCTGGGCAGTCAAGAGAAATTGCTCTTGACAGGAGGAGTTGTGTTAGACTTCCAATGAACAAGAAGGATCACATTTTAGGGTCCCGGGTTTTTTGCTTTCTCAAGTCCTGAGTTTTGTAGGTCAGAGAATAAGCAGATGGTTTGCAGTCATTTTGGGACATGGTTTTAGCAGTGGGTTTGGCAGTTAGGTGAATGGATGGAATCAATGGTCTTTTCCAACCTAAACAACTCTATGATTCTATGAAACTTGCTGAGGGTGCCCTTGATCCCCTCGCCCAGGTCACTGATAAAGATATTGAAGAGAACAGGCCCCAGTACTGAGCCCTGGGGAACACCAGTTGTGACTGGACACCAACTGGATTTAACTCCATTCAGCACAACTCTTTGGGCACGGCCATCCAGCCAGCTTTTTATCCATTGAAGAGTACATCAGTCCAAGCCATGAGAAGCCAGTTTCTCCAGCAGAATGCTGTGGGAAATGGTGTCAAAAGCTTTACTATTTACACTGTAGGCTCATGTTGAGCTTTACATCAACCAGCATTCCCAAGTCCTTCTCTGCAGGACTTCTCTCAATCCACTCATCATACAGCTTGTCTTTGTGCTTGGGATTGCCCTGACCCAGGTGCAGGACCTTTTATTTGGTCTTATTGAACTTCATGAGGTTGGCCTGGGCCCACCTCTCCAGCCTGTCCAGGTCCCTCTGGATGGATCCCTTCCCTCAGTGTGTCAGCCCCACCACACAGCTTGGTGTCATCAGCAAACTTGCTGAGAGTGCCTCAATCCCACTGTCTGCGTCGCTTGACAAAGATGTTAAACAGCACCAGACCCAGTACCAATCCCTAAGGAACACCACTCGTCACTGGTGTCCACTTGGACACTGAGCCATTGACCGCAACGCTTTGAGTGTGATCATCCAGCCAATTCCTTATCCACCGAGTTTTCCATCCATCAAATCCACGTCTCGCCAACGTAGAGACCAGGATATCGTGCAGGACAGTGTCCAACACTTGGCACAAGTCCAGGTAGATGACACCTGGGTGGCTGCATGTTCACAGTGGAGCTCCACCTGGGCAGCTGCTTCAGTCGTGGTAGGTGCAGAACTTAGGGAGGCCGTGGCTTTCTGCTGGGTGGAAACCATCCCTCCCTGGTCAGAGCTGGCAGAGCTTTCAGTGCCCTTCCTCTGCAAACTGCCACGCTGTGCTCTGGCTGATGCACCACGCTCTGCCCACTCTGGCCACTCCTGCTCCCCAGGAGCTTCTTTTATAGGCGTGGGGGTGGTCACACTTGCCTTAGCAACATCCAGGCCTCCTTGGGCTCTCCTGCAATATCTGGCAGCTCCTGGCCGGTCTCTGCTCCACTGGCATTTCCCTACCAAAGGAAAATCTCAAGAAAGCCCCTGTAGATGGAGATCCACCACTGTGCTGTGGGCTAGCCTGGCTCTGGAGCGGCTCCCCTCGGCAACTGGGAGTTACACTGCAGTTCCTCTGAGTTTTCACTGCAGGCAAACACACCATGATGCATTCTTATTCTGGTCCCACAGCTCCTCACAGCCTTTCCAGCCTCGAAGAGCTTGGCAGCATCCAGTAGCTGCTGCTCCCAACTCACCTTCCTTTGCTTCTCCTGTTGGATTTTCTTCCAGCTCTGGAAATCAGTGAGGACATTTTTTTTTCACTTCACACATACAGCTTTGCATTTTGTTAGGCAGAAAACCACACTGGCTCTTGTGCCAAGTTTGTTTTATTCAGCTGTTTTGCAGCCCCACATGTTCAAAAGCTGTTTTTATCACTCCCTTCTCATTCTGACACTTATATGTGCCCCCACTTTTCTGAGCTCTCCTTGCTTTATGACCTGCTGCTCAGTTGGAAAGTTGGCAGGTGTTTGCTGCATTCATTTGAGGAATATTTCTCTTATCTTCAGCAAAACTACCCTGGAGATTTGTCTCTAGATTGCACCTTTACACAGTTTTATCTATCATTTGGATTTAGCCAGAAAATCCAGACTATAGTAACACCACACACTGCGTGACAGTGCAGTTAAAACCGTACCGCAGGTGGGCAGGATACCTATGGAAGTGTCTTGAAGGCAAAGGCAGGATTTTCATGAGTGCTGATCTGCCTTCTGGGCCTGAATTTCTCAAAGAGTTTGAGGAGCTAACGGGCAATGAAGGGTACTGGCCTCAAACAACAGAGCACATCGGGTGTGGAAGTGATGGAGGCAGGGATTTGTCTCCAGAAATGAACGTTCAGAGGGATATCGAAATGCTCAGAGGGATATCTGACTGCTCAGAGTGATGTCTGAATGCTCAGAGTGATATCTAAATGCTCAGAGTGATGTCATACTCTGACACTGGGGTGGCTGGAACACGTTCTGTTGCTTTTTGAACAGGAAAGTCACTGTGCAGTTGTATTTCATAATCACACACACCTTACCTTCTTAACATTGCCGGGAAGACTCTTTCAATATCTCAGCGCAGAGGCAGTGTTTGCAATAATCCTGTCTCCCGAAGAGACACAGCCTATGGAGCTCAGGATGGTCTTTGCTGCCAACTCTCCTTTTAGTAGATGAATTCCCATCTGCAGAGGGTGGGGGCTGTGCTGGAGGAATTTCAGAGAGGGATAAGATGACATTTCTCCACCAGAATTACAGCTAAATAAAATTTGGTATAAACTCAGTCTGTCTAACTTCAAAAATACCAGGGCCTCAGTTTTGTTAACTACTTTGTCACAGTTATCATGGCTACATGTACACACACACGTGGATACACACATGGTGCTTCCTATAATTTTTTTTTTTTTTTGGGTACATTTTAAGTTACTGAGAACAGAGAGAGTACATTGGAGTCCAGATTCTGCAATCAGTTTCGTTTACAGTAATGTTCCCCCTGCTGACTGCATACTCCTAGTGCTCAGCTGTACCTCCCATGTGTTCATGCAAGAACATATATGCAACTATTGTACACTGGCTTCAGATGGTGATTTGAATGTAAAGCTGAGCAGACAACCAGCTTGTCTGCATTTTGTGGTAGCTCTGAAAGGTCTGAGCTGTAGCAGGGAGCAAAACCCACCGGATACTCTTTGCAGAAACTGAATCCTATCGTTTTGGATTCCCTGCCACCCACCCCAAATAAAATCTAGTTTTTATTCTGTGTGCAGAAACTAAGCTGTATGAAGTCACCTTTCCATTCTGTAGTCTGAATCAGGGCAATTTTTCACCCTGGATGACTGCAACTCAGGGAGCAAGGGTCTGAAGTTGCATTTTTATTTGATTTTTGATTTTTTTTTTTCTTTTTCTTTTACATCCAAGGCAAGTGTGTTCAACCCTGTGAGTTTAGGAAAACAGAAAGATGTGGAAACATCAAAAAAACCAATACTCAGCTCAAAAAAACCCCCAGCTATGGTGTGACATATCATATTCTGGCTGCAACCAGCTCAATCAGAAGTGGAGCCCACTGGTCCCTCTACGGTTGAGGTGAAGGCACCTCCTGTAAGCATCAGGGGTGGATATTGAATTGCAGAGCATGAAATAATTCCTAGGGTAGAGTGCAGGGGCCAGCTTCTCAGCTGCAGTAGATCAGCACAGCTCCGTGCACTTACACCAAAGGAGCATCCGACTCAAGGTGTCCACTTGGTTCTATTGTTTCTTAAGCCAGCGGGTGTAATGTAGATATTTTGAGGATGGAGTGTACACCCTGTATGAACTAGGAGTAGCTCACAAATGCTGGCTTGTGTCCCTTGTGTGTTTAGTTGGTGGCAGATTTTGTAGTGTCCGTTCAGGAGCTGACTCAACGTGGAGAAATTTGCCTGGCCGTGACTCTCAGCTGGGTTCAGCGCTTCAGTCAAAAGCAACTACACTCTAAAAGCTGCCAAAGTTTGTTGGGGAAAAGACTCCCCATTCTGCCTTAAAATAAGTTACATAGAAGGAAAAAAATACAGCTCAGGGCTTTCATCATTTGTTCATTTTGTATGGACAGGAGCCCTTAGCATGCTTAGAATAGAGCTTGGAGGAACATGGTGTGACAAAGTCAGAGTAAATTAGAAAGAAAATGGATAAAATCCCCTCATAGTTCACTGCTAAAGAATAATCATACAGCATCTGCCTTCATGTCTAGAGCTGCATTACAATGAAGGACACAATCAGTCTCTCAAACATATATTGCTGGCATGGCTTATCATCATCTACCTCTCAAGCTGATCCTTCTGCCTCAGTTAAGTAGTTTTCCATTGACATTTTCTGTTCCTTTTCAGTGCTGTAGGAGCTTTTGATGACATTGACTATTACGGAACTTCCAAAACTCAGATCTTGTTTAATATGAGGACAATCTGATTTTCTGCTATCTTTTCTTTTGCACTTATCCTTAAATTGTGCAGGCTTTTTGAAAGGACTCAGCCCCACCTTACTGGAGGTGGATTTCTCTGGAGTTCCAGTCTGCTCCTGTACGGCTCAGAGAGCACAGGCTGGGAGGAAGAGAGAGGCATTGCTGAACATGTACCATTTCTGAAACTCACCCTTTCATTTACTGCCACAGAGGTGAGGTGATACTGCTGAAATAGATTTAAAATCTCACTGATTCAAAACTTTCCGCTTTAATCTCATTTTTAAGGGGCCCTTCTGCCTGTGGAGCACCAGTGACCTTTTCTCCTAATTCAACCCTCACTTTACCCCATGTATTTATTTATTTGCTTTATCTACATGGTTTCTTTTAAACATCACCTGTTATGAGGAGGGTTGTTAACCTGTTATGGATCAGTTGGCTCATTATATCCACCCCCACATGCTCGTGGTAATGTTGCAACTCTGGATTTGGTAGTAAGTCATTACAGGGTTTTTTCCCCAGATATCTGCTTCTATCCTGATGCTGTTACACCACTGCCAGGAAGCTTTCAAGCAGGCCCTGTATATATATATATATATATATATATGTTGGGTCACAAAAACAAACAGCAGAGTTTCCATAAGAAATCCCTGCAGCTCCTAAATGTCACCAAGACTGGGGTGAAGGGTGCAGAAGGTACCGTTTCCCTGCCATCTCTGCAAAACTGATTTTGCCAAAGACAGCAGAGCTGGCTCATCCAGAATGGTAAGGGGTGGAAGGGACCTCCAAAGTTTAAGTCCAATCCCCCTGCCAGAGCAGGACCAAACTAGAGCAGATCACTCAGAAATGCATCCAGACAGGGCTTGAAAGGCTCCAGAGAAGGAGACTCCACAACCTCTCTGGGGAGTCTGTTCCAATGCTCTACAACCCTCACAGGAAAGAAGTTCTTCCTCATGTTGAGGTGGAACCTCCTGTGCTCCAGCTTGAATCCATTGCCCCTTGTCCTGTCACAAGGCACAAGTGCAAAGATGTTGTCCCTGCCTTCTTGATGCCCAGCCCTCATGTATTTATAGACATTAATTAGATGCCCTCTCAGTCTTCTCCTCTCCAGACTAAAAGGCCCCAGGGCTCTCAGCTTTTCCTCATCTACTCATGCTCCTCTGTCTGCATGCACGGCTGTGAATGATCTGGCAGAGGATCTGACACGTGTCCACAAACACAGATATGCTGCTGTGTTTCTAGCATAAGCCACCCCACTCCTCTAAGTTCATAATGGCACTGAAAGGAAAATATCGGGGAACTTTGCAAGGCTGCAGCTCCTCAGTTCTTCATCCCCATGCCTACTGCTCCCAAGCACAGTCTTGCAGTCTCAGCAAGCGATGGTGCTGGCAGGGTGTTAGCTGGTGCTCTGAAAGGGCAAGCGTAGCCTGAAGCCTGCACACTGCGCTTGCTCTTCTGAAGGGCTGCAGCATTCAAATCCCCAGGTCGTGGCATCTGCTGCAATCTGAAATGCTCTCCCCCACGTGTCACTTGAAGGTCGCTATCAGCAGAGGGCAAGGATCACAACTACTTTACCCAGTAATGACTGGGTCCCATAGCAAGTCTCCGTGCTGGACCTTGACGCGTATCTGTGACCTAAGGCTGCTGTCTGCTTTGCAAATCCTCAGCACTTGGCAATTGGGTTTGTGTTTGTGTAACATCACCTGCACCTGCCTGGATGTTATTGCACAATGGTGTAAAGCGTGGTCAGTAAATCATCAAAGGCCTTTTTCCATTAGCCATCACAAATATACTGAAGTGCTGACAAGTAGCAATCAAAAGCCTTTGATTCAGAAATGTGGGAAACCATCGAGAATATGTTGAAATACAGGAATATGTTGAAATACAGGAATATGTTGAAATACAGGAATATGTTGAAATGCCCTCCTCAACCTGGGCCGAAATATCTGCAGATTGAATCTGAGTTGATCAGTACCAACAGCCCTGTTACATTTCTACTCGGCCCAAAATAAGCTCCTCCTTAAGAGTGTGGCAAGGGAGCAGCATACACTCCTTATTCAAACACTTAGGAAATCATTTTGATTCCAGAACTAATTAACTGGACTGTATCTTAATCATTCCTACCAGTATCATACAGACGTAAGCAACCTATCATATGATTCCCTCCCAGCCTGATAGATTTCAATTGCAATGTAACTTAATAATTGCAGTAGCAATTAGTTAAAATGTAAGTAGGAAAAAACATTGGATGGAGACATCTTAATTTAAATATAATCCATTAAGTAAAAACTGCTATTCTAATTAGTGATAATGTAGCACAATTAGGAAATAAAATTTGATTGGTACATTGGAATTTAAACTTAATTAGTAACTGCTATTCTAATTAGTAAATGCAATACGTTTCGTGCAGGGTTTTGTCAGGGAGAAGCGCATGCAAAGTAGAGGTGATGGGGAGGAAACAGGCACCAGAAGAGCTGAGGTGAGTAGTGAGGAGCAGATTTGTTCAGCCAGTGTCAAGCCCAACATCCTGTATCTGAAGCAGCGCTGACCTTACAGCAGGACAGGAGTAGTGGCTCAGCCAGAGCCACTACAACAGGTTTCATCTCACTCCAAAACCTTACCATGAAGGGCAATTCACCATCACTGTCAGGCAATCTCTTCCCATGGCTTATTACTTCCAGTGCCCAGGTGAGGAGTTTCACTTTGACATCCACAGAATCCTGATCTGGACCAATAAATTTTGATAAAGTAGGGGAAAAGACTGTGGAAGTCACCTGGGTTAGAGAGCTCAGGGTCTTGAATTAGGAGGATGCAAGGTTGTCCTAGACACAAAGGCACTAAAACTACCACAGGTCTGCACTTCAGTTCAAGAAATTGGACGAAGAGCTGGAGACCCAACTGGGTCAATAGGCTTCTCAAGAAAGATATTACAGTATTTCTTTTAACAGGAGAAGGGCAGGAGGGGGAAAAAAAAGCATGGACTGTTTGGTTTTGGGGTTTTTTAACTAACCATAATAATTTCAGCATACCTTTCCTGGAAAACAGTCCATTTAACCCCCTTGTTATGTCCTCACACTTAGCACCATTCTCCATCGCACCACGTTGCATTTATAGGCACTGAATTCTGCCTGCCATTTAATCAGCCAGTCACTTAGTATCTTCAACACTTCACTGGCAACTTTAGTTTTGTGTTTCTGGAACTAACAAGAGAATTTTGTCACTCCCCAGTCACCCCTTTAACAATCACCTGTGACTGTGCAAAACATACCAGGTCCAGGACTGGTCACTACTGGGTGCTCTTTGTATAGACTGATTATTCTCCACTTAATTACTTAGCTCTTAACAGAGGGGAAAAACCCACCCCGTAACAAGAATAAATTAATTACAAATAATACATAGGAACAATATATAAAAATTAATGACTGAAATCCCATGGTAGCTTCAAAAGACTTTGCTGAAGGAGACTTTGTCAAAAGATTTTCCAAATCCAGTGCCTTGTACCGATTGGATTCTCCTTGTTAACATGTAAGTTGTTACAGACATCTTTGATTTGTACGGTAATAACTTCCTTCTACAAAACCTACACAGACTGGGTTTTTTCCCCCCACTGTATCATATTTATCCAACTATCTACTCATTCCATTCGTAATTACAATTTACACCAGATGCTCCCAGAGTTCACTTCAAAACCATAGGCTGTATTTGCCAATTTCCATTCCCCTGGCACCGAGGAGTATTTAAGGAGTACCTGCCAATGCCACAGCTGGCAGGTCAGCACTTTCATACTTGGATTCCTTTACGCCTCTCGTGTGAAGATTAGCTTAGCTGTTGCAATTGGTTACTACTCCTTGTGTTAATTTATTTGAAAATCTTTTCCATCAGTAATTTAATTTGAGACAGATTGTCAGAAAAGCACCCCAGAAAGATGTAGCAATGGGGGAAAGCTCCCTTGGTTCCTGCAAAATGAATTTTTTTAATGGCTTTTTGTTATGTAGGCTGATCTTCTCTGAGTGCTCCCAATTGTGCCTCAATTACTCATTATCCCTACAGAGTAGATGGCAATATCCCTATTTCTGATACATTTGGGAGGTGGAAAGTATTCTTTTGCATTTAGCAAGCTCAGCTTTCCTCCCTCTTTTTTTTTTTTTTTTCTTTTGGCTCTTCTTACTAGGGTTTAGCCTTTAATACATGACACATTAATATATTAAAGCTTAATTTAACATTAATATTCCAGAATTTGGGCATGTCTTTTTGTGTGTGTGCACGTGTGTCAAAACATTCTTTCCCTCTGTCCTCAGTGGCTTCTTTTACTAAACTGTTTGACTGTAATACTTTTAATTTTTATCTTTTTTTCCTTCTGATGGGTAATACACATTTACTTTGAGCTTCTACTTAAAACACTTTTGCTATAAACCAAGAATTTGACTCGTGACTGTTCCTTTTATGTGTTTATTCCTGTTTGGTTTGCTAGATGGCTGGAGAGTAAGCTTTTCCATTCTTCCTCTTTCTTTTTTTAATTCCCTCCCTTTGAAGTTAAAAACGAAGCAGCACATTTTCTGTTCTTGGATGTGAAGGTGGAGAAGCAAAACACCTACATGCATCTGCTGTGGGCAGTGTGGCTGTTTCCACTGCTCAGTGTCTTCACAAACAAGTTACACAAATATCAGTGAGGAATTTTAGCAGGATGACTGGGTTGGCTTGGAGGTGATTATAGGGACTAGCTAACCAGAAATGGTTGCCTGCAATGCTGTTTTTCTGCAGTTTTATGAAATATATGAGAGTAATAAACACCAAGGGAGAAGGAAAAGCCTCTCATACTGAGGGTTAAAGCTGGTACAGCAACAAATGTATTTCACTAAGCCATGTATAAATTAATGCTGGCAATTAGAAGACAGTTCACCTCCATCAATGAAGGAACTCCAGCCAGAAAAGCAGGTTAGGAAAAGGTTAGCTAGTTTTAATACAGAGATCCCTAAATCTGTGGAAAAGATCACAAGGCTTGTTTTCTATAACAGCAAGGACTCAATTTGCTGAGAAAGATCTTTCCTAGGTGCCTCAGGATGTCTTTGTGCCCTTTTCTGGTGGATTTGAGGATCCTCCCCTATGCAAAACATCTGTGCTTGCTCTCCAGCTTGAAAAGTGATTCAAGATCCGATTCCATTTTATCAGTTACTTTGGCAGCAAAATTCACTACTGTGAGGGAAAAAAGAAAAAGCCTGCCTTTTTTTGTACCAAAACTGCCACTTGATAACTCCACTGGATGTTCCTGGTTCCTGAGGCATGAGAGGAAACGACTCCCCCTTCTCCCCCAAACTCACATCTCCATAGATTTCCCTTGTACATCCTTCCAGACACCTCTATTTTCACACCAAAATGCTATTTATTCACCCCTTACAGAAAGCTGTTCCATACTACTGATAATCCTTATTGCCTTGCTTTGGATGGTGCCCAGCACTGCCAGATCATTTTTGAGCGAGACAAACTGGGATTGCACGCAGCACTCAATATACAAAACCATCATGCATTTAAACAGCAGCCTGGGGGTATTTTCTGTTCTCTATCCCTAATAATTTTTAGTGTAACTACTAATGAGGACTGAGCAGATGTTGAAGCTCCAAGATCTCTTTCCTTACTGGCAGCAGTCACTAAAGTGCCCGTAACTACACCCGTGCCCATAACTACACTCCCGTGCAGAGCTCTGTTTTCCAGCATGGTTTTCACATACTGTGTTAAAAAAAAAAAAAAAAGAAAGAAGAAAAAAGAAAAAGGCTTTGAGTCACCCCAATTGGCAAAATGTCATCTTCAGCATGTACTCCCTGCCTGATTTGCACCAGAAGCCACTCAGACAGCCACATCCACTCAGTGCTCTAGATGTCTTACCACCCTGGATTCAGGATATTTCCCTATTGCAATACCCTCTCAGATTTCCATTCAAGAAAGGCACGTAAGCATCTGATTAATACCCCTCTTGTTAGCTAAATACTTAAGCACAAAGCTACCATTACACACCTAACAAATCCTTTTATCTTCAGCAGGATTTCAGCATTTGGTTGAATCCAAGTATAAACTTTGGTACTTTGCCGAGTGGAGATGCCTTCTCAAACAAAGCTTTTATTGAATGAATTAACTAAACAAACCCAGATTTCCTAAATCCCAGGCTTTCACCTACTGGAAGTGGGTTGAGTGTGTGCATGGCTTAAAATGAACAGATGCTGAAGTTGTTCCTCAGAATTATTTTATGCCAGCAAGTGCAAACACTGCCTTATTTATCCTGCACCTTCTCAAGACACGAGTGCCTCGCCCAAGTCAAACTGCACTAAACAAGAGCCGCAGAGCAAGGGAAGGTCTTGAAGACAAAGGCAGCAGCAGCAGCAGACCACTGAGTGCACACACTGCCACTGCCAAATCTGAATCGAGATAAAACATTGGCCTCTTGAAAGAGCCTCTCTGACTTTCACTTAACGCCCCAGGAGCCCCTTGAGGTGTGTGCACAGCAGATTGACCACACTTGTGGTTTAAAAAAACCCCAAACAATTGAGCTTTAGATGTTCTCCAGTAAATCAGTATTAAAGTCTGAATGCTGCCCTGCAGTTCTGCTTGTCCTTTGATGGGGAGAAGCAAGAGCCATTTCATCTGATGGTTTGTGTTTCACTGGGGAAGTATTTCTTCCTGGTCTTATTTCACTGCCCAGGGCATGGAAAACTGCACCCTGCTTTGGTACCTGCTGTAGTACAGAGCAGGGAGAAGGTCTTCTCACTGGGTTTCTGAGCACTGGTACCACAGTACAATGGTGGTAGGCACAGAGAACACAGAAACCTTACCCAGGAGGAAAGTGTTGCTGTGACAGCAGCTGGCAGCCTGTGTTGCATTACTGGTGTGTATTTGAACAGCTATCAACCTGGTTTACCACTTTTGCACGGTGCCTTCATTTCCAAAAAACCCTCTCCAAACTATTTTTTTTTTCACCATATATTTTTACAGGCTCTAATACAACAGGGTTTGAGGCCCCAGTCTCAGCTCTCATGTAAAAATCACGATCCAAAGACCTAAGGGGTAATCAAGAGGTCTTTACCAAGCTGGCAAAGCTTTTCTGCAAACTAACTGGGAAAGCAGGGACACGGGTAAGAGGTGGTAAGGGACTTGCTCAGAGTCACATTGTGTACTAGTGTGTGAGGGAAGAACATTACCTGCCTGCTCTGGGCTACACAAATTGCACTTCTCCTCCATCTGCATGAGCCAAAATTACAGTTTGTCTCATACAGTGGAGCAGAAATAAGCAGAGTGCCCATTGTGAAGAGCTTGTACCATTAGGCCCTACTGGATAAGTAGTGTTTGTTCCTAGAAAATGATGGTCGTGTCCTCTAAATGCCCTTTGCTGTGCTAAATTTTGATTAAGCATCCTGAAGAGCCCCCTGATGAAGAGTCAGCCTGCCCTCATACTGCACTAAGCACCGCAAGAACATCTCAGCTAATTTCAGCTGTCAAAAAATTAACCACCTAGTCCCAGCAGTCACCCGGGTACGCTGTGCTCAGGGGAGACTCAGGGCTCAAGCAGACTTCATTTCCCCCCAGAGCTACCTGCCTCTGCAGGAGAGGGTGATTCATCCTGGCCTAAAATAGACACCCAAAGCAGGGATTTGCATCACGCTCTGGTAATGCTCTTCTCTCCTCCTCAGCTCTTGATGACTCTCGAGGGAGCCCGGGTACCCAGCACTGCCCAACCCTGGGGCCAGGTGGGTAAAATAATATCAAAGAGATGCCACGCAAGGAGCTTTTTCCCCACCCCCAGCAGCCAACAGTCTACATTGGGCAGATCTTCAGAAGGAAGCTCTGAGGCGGTCGGGTCCTCTGTGCAAGACAAATGCCACCCTTCCTCACAGACAGGCCTTGCAAGTAATTGCATTGCAGACAAGAGTTTCTATCCTTGTCCCCGTCGAGCCACAGGGGGATGTTCTCATTTCGACACGCGACGGAACGTGGCTTTGGCATGTTCCGTGCAGAGTATATTTGACATTGTAATTGATGCCATTTGTTAATTAAGAAGGACAAATGATGACAGGGAGAGGGGAGGAGATCTTATAAAGAATGAATAATAACCTTGTTCAAAAGCAGGTAATGAGATACAGAGTTAAAAATATGTAAGAGCTTGCAAAAAATGTCTCAATGTTTTTCAGAACTCAGGTGCTGCCCTTCCTTTCCTTATCACAGAAATGTCAGGGAGTGAAAGCACAACACGTGCTTTTTACTCCAGGATTTTCTAGCAGAAAAGGCCACGCCTTCCTGGGTTAACCAGTAACTGGTCTCTTGCCACAGAGTGGATTGGCACTCACCATTCCCTTTCTCTTCACTTGCTGCTACCACAGGTCCCACCAAGGCAGAGGATGTGGCTGTGCCAGCACCAGGCTCAGCCTGTCAGAGCAGGACTGGACCCCAGCTTTGCACAGGGAGACATCAGGCAGTGGCAACTTCCCTCAGCCTTGAGGAAGAAAGTGGAGTTGGTGGCCTGATGCTCGACAGCGATACCCCTTTCAGATGCACCAGCAGCTGTGTTTGGAGTTTGTTTTCCCTAAACTGGTCTGTGTGCTCTGCAAAGGCCCTGAATGGAGAAGAACAGAGCAGTGCCTGTTAGCCAAGAGGGTGGCTGTGCTGAAAAGCAGATCCAAAGAAGTCTCGAGTCCGGCTCCTTTCCATGCAGATGAACATTTAAGCAGAGGCAGGAGGGAAAGCCAAGCAGAGGCTGGAGAGGAAAGAAAAGCAATTTGCACCAGTTGATGCAGGGAGGGGGGAGAAAGGCTGTCGCGTCCAAATTCTCAGTGCCACTCCCTGTCAGCCAGAAACTTGGTGTTTTATACCGAGCAGGGCTTTTAGCAGCCATCAAGAAGGAGGCTGCCTTTCCTTTCCAGCTTCATTTAGACCTTCCTGCCCAGTTTGAAATGGCAGTTCTGTCTCTCCTTTCCTTCACGGGGCTAGGCCTGCCCAAAGGATGGTCTCATTGCCATAGTGTATTGCCCAGGCTCTTTCACCTTTCTGATCTCGCCCTCCCTCCTCTCCTTCTCCTCTGCCCATGCCAGGAGAAGCACTGGTACCTATATGTCCACATCTGGGTAGAGTACAGGGTAGGCCCTTGCATCTGGTACAGGCTAGAAAAGCCACACGGGTGCAGAGTTATTTCCTGTGGGCTATATGAGTACATGATGCCCGTCTCCTAGGATGAAAGGTGAGACAGTTTACAGAGGGTGTCCACATCCAGGACCTTAGCAGTGAAGCTGCGTTTTTGGAAGCACCAGCAAAGCACACAAAAGGGTTACACCTTCAGCACATCTCCTGCCTTCCCCCAGCCCTCAATTTCCCTCGGTAAGGATTAGGGGGAAGGCAACAGTGAAAATCACTGCAAATCTCTCTGTGGGCCCAAGACAAGCACCAGCATCGGGGCAGTGTCAGGGGTTTCCATGGGTTAATATACTGTGAAATTTCTAGAAAAAGCTCATTTTCAACTTCCACTTAAAAAACCAACTGTGAAAAGTTTGGGGAGATGATTAATCCGAGCTACAGATTGGTGCAAGCTGGCTGTTTGTGGTTTGTTGGGTTGGTTTTTTTCCTATTTGTTTTAGGTTATTTACTCAAAGTATTCATTTGTTTACCTTGTTGTTTTCCACTCCCTGCATCTGCTCATTTGTTTAAGTATAAGCCTCCTCGTTTTCCACTTCTGTTTCCTCTCATTACAGTGGAGCATCTGCTTAGCACTTAAAAAAAAAAAAGGGAAAAAAAAAAAAAAGAAATCAATCAAAAATCATCTTATATCATGGAATAGAAAGTTTTCAAAAAGTATGAGTAAAGAACAATTATTGTCTTCCTAATTCCTTTTATTATTGCTATTTGTTTGGGCTCCAGTTTGACAACAGTGATGCATGCCTTTGACAGGTTTTGGGGAAAACAGCAGGGATGAGGACCTAAGAAAATAACAAAGAATCGTCCCTCCTTGAAAATCAAAGAAACAAGACTATTGTCTTTCTTGAAGAAGCTTGTGAATCTTGATATGGTGATAACCTGCAAAAGTTGAGGGTGTTCCCTGCTAGCCAGAAATCCCAAGTCAGGAAGGATGAGCCTGGCTAGCTGTGACCCAGCTACAAAACTTCTTCTGAAAGCTCAGGTGAGCACATTCGTTCAGTGCACACGGGAAATGCATCGTCACTGTCACCTCCACCATCTCCTCGTCCTTGCCAAAGCTAACCTCTCTTCCCTTCTTCCTCGACCAGCAGCTGCTAGGGGTTCTCAGAGTCTGTGCCCCTTCCCTCCTGGCAAGAAGGGAGACAGGGAGAACATCCCCATGCCCCTCTGCCTCCCTGCCTCTGCAGCAACTGCAGCTCTCACCAGTTATTCACGCTGAGAAATCTCATCTGACCAAGAGACATTTAGAGGAAATTGTCTTGCTGACTAAAAGAAACAGTTGGTATCTGGGGAAAAGATATCAGAAGTGCATAAGGGGGTGATGCAAAGCCAAGTGTCCTCTTGCTGACTAGCAGCTGCAGGCAAGAGCAATTCATTACCATCATCAACTTACGCAGAATTTCATATTGGGGAGGTTTAAACAAGTGCTAAAACCAAGTGGCAGGTAGATGAACGTCTGTCAGCTTTAACAGCAACTGCCCGACTCACCTCCAGGTTCAAGTTTAGACTTCAGAGGTGATCCTATTGCCACCAATCCATCACAACTGACTTGATACTGCACACCCAAGATCCCCACCTCAGCCTGACCGTCCACTTTATTCTGCATTCCCTGCTTTCAAGGAGTTTTGAACAGCAGTTCATTAAGGATTTGCAGAAGCATATGGGGTGAGTTACTACTGGTATTCTAAAGTGATAAAGAAAATAATAGTCAATTTGCTCCCTAGGATGTGGTCACAGACTGCACTAAGATCTAGTAGCAGAATTTATGGTACAAATTTGGAAAGACACAACTGCCCTAAGCTGCACCTTCTGAGGCTTGGGATGGCAGGGCCTTGGCAGGGCATGCGACTCCATGGCTCACCCTTCCTGGCCCCTTGGGTCACCAAGGGCACAGCCTGGCTTGTGCTGGCACATCCCTGATCCAAGCAACTTCTGCAAGTTGCAGCACACTCACACTGGTTCCAGCAAGCCCTCAGCAAGGCCTTTCATACCAGCAGGAGACATCACTGGGCAGGAATGAAGAGCGAGCCCTCAGCACTGCATCTTGGTGGGTTTTTTTGCACCAAGGGGACAGTTTTGGTCCTTCTATTTGCAGCAGCCTGAAAAAGCATGAGATCCCTTTCACTGTCTCTCTTCAGTGTTATTGTCATCTGATTGATGTTAGAGGGGGAAGAAAAGAGGGGGTAGAAAAGAAGAAACCAAAAAACCACCCACCTAGCAACACTGCTCGGACATCGTGGAAACCCCAGTGCCTGGAGACAGAGCTGGTTGGAGTTGTAGGATGGACCAATCACTTGCAAATCAAACCAAACAGCAGCACATGCTCTATGCCTGTTTACTCCGACATTTCTGTCTCATCTCACCAGAGATAATACAGGGAAGAGTTTCTACAACACAAGATAATACTTGCTACGTAGAAGTACTGTTCCTCTAATTAGCAGAGATATTCATGGCAGTGAGAAGAAAGCTTTTTTCCCCCTGCCCTATTGTGCTGTGCAGATATGCTATCATTTAGAACATCACTTAATTAAATACTAGAAATGAGGAGACTTAGGAATCGAATAATTCTTTACTCCAAGTCTTTCTAGGTGTTCAAATATTGGTCAGAAACAAACCCACCAAAACCTATCCTTGTCATAGTCATCTGGTACTTAACTGCTGGGGTTTTTTTTTTTCATTTAGTTCAGCATTAAAGCATGAACTCTGAGGAAAAAATTAATTCATTGTTCTCCAGAGTGGACAGCTTGCAAAGAGTAACTGGGAAGGAAGAAAAAGAAAGAAGGGGAAGGGGAAGAACCACCAAGTCTTTGTAAAGCCCGCCATCTGATCTCTGCATCATCTACCATCCTTCACAAAACCCCAGCTGACACAGCAGGTTCATCTTTTCTACGTTAGCATTGAAAAGCAAACTGGAGGTAGGATCTTCAAAGACACTCACTTCTTGCTCTTCTCTCTTGATTCCCATTGGAATCACTGGTAAAAATCCTTACTCCCTTCCCAGAGCCCGGGGCATACCAAGCCTATCTGAGCATCCATATTGAAACATCAATAAATGCTTGTTTGTATCATCACAATTGTGTCAGGTCAATGACATGGAGACCCAGAGGTCATTCTGACCAGCCCAACCCACTGGAGGTACTCCTCCCTTCAAGGTGCCTCTTCAGCCCACAGCACAGTTCTTCTCATGGTGCCATTTGCTCTGGAAGCAGAGGAGATCCTGCTGGTGCCTCTTTCTCCTTTCAGCTTTGCTCCAGTGTAGGTGGACATGGAGGAGGATAACCCCACCAAAGCAGTGGGATTGCTTTGGCCTGCCACAGTGCCCCATGCCAGCTGGGAGTCAGCTGCAGGACTTGGCAGGGCATTTAGGGGCTGGCCCATGGGGCCATCAATGCACTTTTTTCAGACAGCAGACATGGATGTGAGCTAGATCTGTTGAAAAGTGACAAGACCTGGAGTGGCACCACGAACAGAGGGATTAACACAAGCCTAGTGAAGCAAGAAGACACACGAAGCAGGGGAAGAAGGACCAAGACCATCTCAGGCAACCTAGTAAGCTTGGCTTTAGAGAGTAGCTTCTGTCTACATCCTCCCCTTGCAACTGTCTTCCACAGATCTGGCACAGGGATGCTGCTCCCCATTTCTGCTTCTGCATCAGTAATGCCCTGCAAACAGGGATGACTGAAGGGAAATCACATGTGTGAGACTGGAAAAGACCCTGACAGCACACACGCCTACAAATGTACTTCCAGGAAAACAGGGGTGGCTTTGGCCAAGAGCTAAAACTTGAGCTAGCAAAGATAAGACGCGTCATGATTTCCCCAGAGCAGCAGATCATTGTGTGTATTAAAAAGTACAGACTACATTGTTCTGCTCAGGTGGTTACCATACAGCAGCTAGTGTGCCCTGGGGACAGCACTTTTCCTGGTGAGGGGAAGGAAGGGGAAGAGTAGGACATAAAAGGATGCTGCAGAATCAGCGGAGAGTTAACACACAAGGAGATCACAGTCTCTTCATTAGCACCAAATAAGAGCAGTTTTGAAGCACATGAATCACCGTGAGCCTTTTGCTGCACCATCTGTTTTGTCCAGCTAAATTCTCACATTAATCATCTTTACTCCTTGTGAGTAACTCCCTTGGGGGAAAACTACTCAGCACGTTTAAATTTATTAAAGCTATCACAGTTTATTCAGAGTCCATACACAGCATCTTCTGCCTTAGGCACCTGAGGAGGGAGAAGGAAAGCCAGCAGTAACTGCAAACTGGGTTCTGTCATCTCCACACCTCCCGCTGTTATGGCAGCAGCAGGCATTGGTGTTGCACTGACATCTCAGGTATGCCCATGGCAGTGTGCCAAGCTTTCTACCACCACATCATCTTTCTCCTGAGACACCGTGTCAAGAGATGAAGGAGAGCTGCAGATGTGGCTGCAGCCAGCCTATGGAGGACGAGGATGTCAGCGAGAGAAGAACAATGTCCACGGAAGCTCTGAGCAGCTCTCCCTTTCTCTAAAGCTCTCTCCTTTTTTTAAAGCCTGCTCCTAATTTTTAACACAGATTTACTAGGCAGCCTAGGTAGACATCAGCCACCTGGTCAGCTCTGCGCCACATCTCCCAAGGCGGCAGAAAAGATTTCCTGCCTTCATTACCTGCAGATAAACAGAGGGAAGCAGAGAACAAGGCTGGCACCACATGGAGCCAGGGAGAACCTGATAGATGGCGGAGGACTTGGGATTCCAGGAGTTTTCAAGGTGTTCATCTCTGAGAGCAGCACAAGGAAATCCTGAAATGGTCTCCATGATGTTAATGGTGTGTTCTCCAGCTGCACCAAAAGACAGAGGGTTTTTCATGACAGAATGACTCATTTGTCTGGTCTAAATTACCACGCTCTGCCTCAGCTTCCTCACTTACAGACAGAGCACTAAAAGAAATTTTCTTTATCAATAATGGAGATTTTTTAACGTGGATAAAGGACTGTCAAGCCGTGGCCAAAAACTGAACAAGGCTACAAAATCCAAGCCAGGGCTCGCCGAGCAAGCAGCTTCTGCTCTGAAGTTAACTGCATTGCCAGGGCTTTCTTTGCAGCCTCTTGCTTCCACCTATCAAACCCCCAGGAGCTACCCGGAGCTCTGCTAGCCTGCCACTCACCCTGCTGACACAAATCCAACTTAGGGGACTGCCAGCTGCTTCACCAGACCTTCTGTGGGCTGCAATGTCCCAGGCCACCAGGTTTTGTTCACTGCAGCCCAGAGCTGTTTCACCTCACACATGCATTATTAGAGCTCTTTCAGGCTTGGTTTGCATGGGACAGAGGCACAGGAAAGTTGAACACAGCCAGGTTTTTCCAGCCAGAAACAAACAGAGACAATTACCCAGCAAAAAAACCAACAAACCCTTTTGCAAGCTTAACACGATCCAGTCAGGCAAACCACTTTAACCTGGACTGGCTGCTGACTCCCCACTGAATAAGCTTATTTCTCCTTGAGGGAGTTGCCAGCCTAACTCAACTCATGTACTTAAACTGGAAAAACCCACTGAAGTGTAAACAGGCCATCTAGGGTGCTCAGAAACCCATTCCTGGGTAATTGGTTTCCATAATGACACTCACACACACCCCAAGCACAAAACATGGGAAAGCTTCCCCCTCAGATTTGCTCGAAGTATATACAGCTTTTCTCTGGTAATGAATAATAAAATCCTCTTCCTTTTATTTTCTCCAACCACCCCCACCCCCCCCCCCCCCCCCCCCCCCCCCCTCCCCCACCCCCCCACCCCGATTCATCAGCACAGTGGGAA
>WUAM01000175.1:752146-775203 GCA_024336885.1 Actenoides hombroni | reverse complement strand
CTGTCCCTCTTGAACTGGGGAGCCCAGAACTGGACACAATCCTCCAGATGTGGTCTCACTAGTGCAGAGTAGAGGGGGAGGAGGCGTGTCTAGGGCATTTCACCTACAGTTCATCTCCCCATTCATCTCTACTGTCGTTCCTCCTCCTGGTCTTTATGTGTGTGGCTATACATGGACACTGACTGGTGGGACTCGTTCCTGATTTGCACCAGTGTAAGGGAAAAGAGTATTAGGCTCAAAATCCCATAGGTGCTTTTGTGTGTTCTGCAATGTACCAAGCGCACAGCGGTTTTATTAGCAAGTCAGTCACACACGTCTAAGCAGCCTCCCATTAAGTGGTTGTTTAAGTATGTTTGGGCCCACCTAAATATGTCTTATAATTAGGAAAATGATCAACTGAAGTAAGTGCAGACACAGGTGTGTCTGCTTGCTATTTATCCACGCTGCATGACATTTAGATGGGAAACAGCAAATACGTGCGTGGTGCAGCCTGCAGCAGCCCCAGCCTCGCTGTGGAGGAGAACAGCATTCCCAAAAACAACACACAGAGGAAGGTTGGACCCACCAGAGTCCTTTCTCCTAACTTAGGGATCCACTCCCCCAAGGGAGGCACCTCCACTTCTCTCCCTGTGTTTCACAATGGACACGAACCGGATGAGACTCGTCTTTCCTGCATGTGTCTTGGGTCCTGGGCAGCATCTGCCCATGAAGCATCAGGGATGGCAATGCTGGGCTGGGGCAGTGGGGCTGTGCCATGCCCATGCTGAAAACAGTCCTGTGCTTGTGCAGTGACTGCTGCCTGGCCCACCTCAGGAGTAACTGCTCACTGTGCTCATAGGGATGGAGAAATGTTACTGTAGCTCCTCACTGCATCCAAAAGGATGAGTCCTCAGGGCTGGGAACAATTCTCTAGGATGACTAATGGAGGAAAAACCAAACTAGTTTTAACCTGACTGTATTAACTACAACAAGGAGCTTCCTGGGCCACACAGTCCCACCAGTCCCTTCCTGCTTTCTTCCTCTCCTACACCACAAAAGGCTTAATTCCTTTGAAAAGAGGACTGAATTGTCCTTTATACTATATCTTAAAGGTGATGTTGAGTTTAAAAATCAGAACCTATTTGCATTCAGATCCCAGCAGGACAGAAAGCCACTCAGTTTCCTGTGACTTGTCCTTATTCAAGTGCCCAAAGAAATCCTATTTAATCTTGTGAAGCAGGATGAAGTAATGGGTTGTGGCCTCTGATCCGAGCAAGTAAGTTGAGGTGCCTTCTCAAACCTGCTGCTAATAGGGGAAATGAAGGTGCAAGAACTCAACAGAAATTCCAGACTGCCCCTGACATGGCCAGCACAACTTCTCCCACATCAAGGATGCTCCACTCACTCTGGGATGAGACCAGCACTCTCTAGTAGCCCTGCTCCCAGGAGAAGACATATATTTCACCGTTGCTTTTGTCCCCTTCCAGGTACCAGCAGTGGTTTTCAGTCTGCAGGTAGGTGCCTGCACAGAGTAGGGAGACAGTGTTTTGTTCTGCTGGCCACCAACTACAAAAAGGAGGGATGGCTGCAGCTTGAATCGAAGACACAAAGCAGGAGGTGTCAGATGTGACAGCCTCCCTTCCTGGGCTGTGTCGTTCTAACTGTGGCATCTGTTGTCAGCGGGCAGCATCAGCAGCTGGGATCAGGAGAAACATTTCTATCACTGTCATATATCTGAATGGGAAATTGAGTCTGTTTCTCTCATCTTCATTACCAGCAGGATTTCTGTTGAGCTGGCTATGAATTTCAGACAGCTCATTAACATGCTCCATGCTGGCATCTGGGTGTCCCTTGGTCTTTGCTTCAGCTCCATCTTCTACTTAGTGCTTTGAAAAAGGAAAAAGCCCAATCATTCAGGTGCAGAAGCTGGGAAATGGGAGCTGCTCTCCTTGACTGATGTTCTGGGGCCACCAAGGGTGACACAGTGGGCCAACAACGGAGAAGCCAAGGATCAGATCCGAGATTCATCTTCAGCCAGTTTGAACCATACAAATCACCTCTGACGTCCCACAAATGCTCTGCCCAGGGGCATCTTTGTTCTCCAGAGCCCCACCAAGATGTTTTGCCAGCCTCCCTCCAGTCTTGTGATGCTGAGCCCCTTTGGGGAGCTGCTCTCCATCAACAATGTCTCTCTGCATCAACAGTGTCTCTCTGCATCAACAATGTCTCTCTTCCCTCGTTCATTGCTAATTAGAAGCTGGTCGAGGGGGCAGAAGGGCTGAGTTTGGGAACAGGGAACTGAAAGCTCTAGCTTCTTGGTCTCAAGTCCTGCGGGGTCTGGCCAGCTTAGGAAGGGGCAGCTGGGAGAAGGGCAGGTCTTTTATCTGGGAAGAGTTGTACTTGACCTCCCGAGCAATAGCAACTCTCACTTCACTTCCCCTGATTTCTTTCCACAGCTGCCTCCAGATGTATGGCACTCACTGAGCTGCCATACAATGAGTGATTCAGTAGATTATACCTGCAAAAACTCTGATCAATCCATTTCAGAGAAAAGAATTAAAGACAATTTTGATCCAATCTTAGAGGTCATTTTATTTGTATAAATGCATAAAGCATTCAAAGTAGCACCTGTGATCTCCAGTAACTGTATGTAACACTTTTAGCAGGAACTGCATTGGTTCCACACAGATAACACTACACTGTGGCATTAAGTAGTTCAAACCACATCTGTGAAAAAAGATCACAATCTCAGAAACAAGCTGTTGAGTGGACTGCAGGGAGAACATTTATTCAGGAAAGAATAGACCGAACCTTTGAAAACAGGGCCCTGATGTTTTCTATCAGCATTGCAAATGTAACTGTAATTGGAAGCTGTCAGCTCCCAGGTAACAGTGGCAAATTAAGGTGATGAACCAAGGTAAGAAAGTGAAGCGATAAATGGAGACACACTTTGCTGTCTGCAGGCAGACACAGTCCCGTGTGAAGGCTGCAATGCAGAGCACTATTTATAACAATGCTCATTTGGAAAAGTGCCTAATACTACACCAGGTAGTTTTAAGCTTAAGGGAGAAAAAAAAAAAAAGGAAAAGAAAAAGAGAGGAGGTATATTTTCTCATTGAGTTTCCTTCACGTTGCTTTTCCTCCCCTCCACCTCCACTGAATTTTCCCCGTGGCTCTGCTGTGCCTTGCTCCATAATGCTGGGCAGGTGCCTTCACACCGACTGCACTCTTTGCCTGCCATCCCATCTTTGTGCACTGCATAATGCAGGCCCTACATTTTCCCTTTGCGAAGTTAACAAGCGCTGCAAACGGAATGATGGCTCATTTGCCTCCCAAATCTGTTTTAAGTCCACGCACACAGAGAGAGGCTTCTGGTTTAGGCCAGTGGGGATCTCATCCAGGTCCCAGGTTTCCAAAGGAGGATCTGAGGGTTTTGATGAGGTACAGCTCTGTAGAAATAAAATAGGAATAACTTCTCATGCTGCTCTGAGCATTTTCTCTCAGTACTTGGACCAAAACGACTCTGTCCATTGGATGATAACAGTGCTACGGCTGGGTCACCTCCGATTCCTGCTGCAGGGGAAAATGAGTCAGCAAACAAGGGAAGAGGGACCTGAGTGGGCCAGTCACACTCCACGTATTACCACCCAAACAAAGCCATCTATTTCCAAGCCCAAATTGCCCTGCTGATACACAACATACCTGTGGCCTTGCACTTCACACTAACCATGGAGGGAGCCCAAATGCCATGGGGCTAGAGTACTACCAAGATAGCTACTAGGGGACATGGCTCCTCCTGCTTTGGCCAGGTCTAAGGATTCCTGAAGCTAAATGGAGTCTACTAAACTACTATTAAACTAAACTACTCTAAACTAGTCTGGCAGTTACATGCAAGTAATGTAGTATGGGCCCGTCAGTTTGGTAGCAGCTCAGCACTGTAGCAAGTGTCTACGTGAGGAATGAAGCCACAGAGTCAGGCTTTAATAAGGGAACTCATTGCCTGCCTAGAAATGTTCTCCTCCTGCCAGTATGGGACCCAATGTCATGTTCAGCCTGTTCTTTTTTTTATGGCTGGAAAAGCTTCTCAACATGGTAAGGCTGTAATACTTACAGAGGAAAGCTAGTCAAAAATTTTATTAACACAATAAAGCACCAATTTCAGGGTGTATTTTATTAGCATCAATAATTACTAATCACTTAATTTGCTATTTCATATTACAAGGCCTACATTCACCAGGCACTGTCATCTTCTCCCTAAGGCTGCCATAGGTCAGGGATGCAACTCTTATTTTACATGGTAGTGCTCTGATATAGTTTCCCCCACTTACATTGATTATGACTAATTAAAAGCTTATATCATAGAAATACCAGATAAAATGCACTTTAAATTCATTCCAGAGCTTATGCCAGCAGTTAAATAAAAGTCTTTCTTCCAGGCCATGTTTTAAATTCAGATTGAAGAATATTTCCTGCGATATATTACTATACCTGATATATTTTTGGACTTGACTGTTTTAAAGGGATTTATTAAGCTCAGGAAGATGTCCAGCATTTAGTCAGCTTTATCCCAGCTTGGTTACATACAGCTAATGGTGTAGTCAGAAGGGTTTGCAGATACCCATTCTCATGAAGTGGCTACATCCCTCTGCAAGGGTGACACAGCAGTGGCATGTTTTGTGGATGGAAGGGAGCTCTCAGAAAAGGAGAAGAAAGTTTTTGTTTTGTCCTGAAAGAGTGTGCAACTTCTACACATCAGCTGGCTGTGGTAGGCTGTGTGACACAGAGCTGTCCCCCCAGGAGCCTGCAGGAGATGCTGGCCCGAGACAGAGGAGACCTGGCATGCACTTCTCTCCCCTGCATGCTCTATTTCACTCCTCTCCTGCTCTGTGTTAATACCTCAGCCAAAGAGTTAAATCAATCCGGACTGGGAGTGTCCCACCAATCTCTGGGAAATAAAGAACACAACTCTGGTGTTGAACAAGAACAAGACAAGAACAAGACGGAATTGATTCAAGCTGCACCAGGGGAGGTTTAGACTGGGCAGCAGGGAACAATCTTTCCCAGGCAGAGCAGTCAGAGCCTGGCCCAGGCTGCCCAGGGAGGGGTTGGGTCCCCAGCCCTGGCTGTGTTTAAGGGGCATTTAGATGTGCTGGTGGGGGACATGGTTTAGGGGGGCACTTTGTAGAGTAGGGTTAATGGTTGAGCTTGATGATCCCAAGGGTCTTTTCCAACCTGAACGATTCTGTGATCTATGATTCCTGAGGATTTAGCAGGCAGGTTCTTTGGGGAGTGTATTTCTGCTGGTGTTGAGTGTTAGTCCATGGAGAGGAGGAGCAAGTCATGGCTGCTGCTTTGATTTTAATGTTTTTGCTGGTGGAGATGACAGGCCCTGGGGCTGCGGCTTTGGCTCTCTGTGCACATTCACATCTCAGCTGCTACTGCCTCAGGGTATGATCCTCTTCAGGTGGAACCTGTGCTCCTTAAATCCTTCAGTGACTTCTGAAAACCACAAGATATACTCAGCCCCAAACTCTCCTTGATCTGTCTTAGGTTAAAGGTCAGGCTGGGGTTGGGGTGTGAGGGTGTCTTCCAGCCCTAAAAATGCACGATAAACTCTCCTTGGTCTTATATCAACCTTAAAGAAAGTGGCTGTAGATATCACATCCAGAGTGTTCTTCATTCTCCTAATCTGAGGAAGCAAACTGCCTCCTTCCTAATTTGGTGATTTCTTGTCTCTTGCCCTCCGGGCTAGATGCACATGAAGGTTTCAACAAGATGGTTTTCAGACTCAGCTTGACAGGGTGCTGGGTCACCTCATTTAAACTATATGTATAGTTTGCCTTAAAAGGTTGGACTAGATGATCCTTGA
Source organism: Actenoides hombroni (assembly GCA_024336885.1). Taxonomy (NCBI): domain Eukaryota; kingdom Metazoa; phylum Chordata; class Aves; order Coraciiformes; family Alcedinidae; genus Actenoides; species Actenoides hombroni. Next base: position 769,355 of record WUAM01000175.1, on the reverse strand, counting down.
GGTCCCTTCCAACCTGGTATTCTATGGTAAGACGTTTGCCTTGTGTGTTGTATGTACGTAAGTCCGCAGGCTGAAGGTAGCTCATCATAAACACCCTCAGTTACTGTTTGTTTAACCACTACATGCAAACTTCCTGTTTAATTTAAACTATATCTTCCTTAGCATGTTTTACTTGAAAGATGACAAACTTCTCGTAACAGAGCATGCCGGCAGTGAAATAAATTAATAAATAAATTAAAACAAAGGCAACGCATCCTCTCAACCACATAAACCTGCAACAACTTCTACCATTACTGTTTTAAACATCGAAAATCACACTGATTTCTGGCAGCTTTTCTTGATTTACTGACAATATTTAAGTAGTGCCTACTTTATAGCACTCGCTGCTGCTTCGCTGAGTTTCCAAGTGTTCAGCCTGCACTGCATCTGCAGTGAGCACAGTCTGGGAGGAGAGCACAGCCTCTACAAGCTCAATTCATGGGCACATTCTCTACCATAGCTCTCACCAGGTGAACGGTCCATGATATAGCAAAGCAAGCCCGGGTTAAAATATAAGTTGCCCAGTCCCTGACCAGGACCATTCAAGAGTTGTCTCACTTTTTCCTTGCTGGACTGACACAAAACAGGAGGATGTGCTCCCTTTACACCACTGCGCTGGAGGTCCTAGGAAGAAGGCAATATCTGGGGTCTTACCTATCCCAGTGGCAGTGAAACCCCCCAGGTTTACCTGAGATGGGACGTCCAGCCTGTAGGCACTCTGGAGGCTGGTGACCTGATCCACAAATCACTGGAGTCAGTAGCATGGTTTTCATCCTATCGCGTGATGTTTCCATCAAGCTGTAATAGAGAAGAGAGATGATGATTAAGGAAATGTAGCCAGAGCAGTGATTCAAGTGGCATAATCTCTGCAGCACCCATCCCATGAACATACTATGCTCATTGTACAGATTTTTTTGGATGGCTACAATCCATGCTATTGTTTTTCTTCAGAATTTGTGTTGGGTTTTATTTCTGCTGAGGAGAGTTTCTAACTGTCTTTTTCTTGAAAGCCTCAGAAGTTTTCCAGCTGTGTGTATTGGGATGTGTGTGGACAGACTGGCAACGCTGCCACAATACCACCCAAGAGATACAGTTTATGATCACACTGTTCCCAGTTTACCCCACATGGCCAGTCCACACCATCAGAAAACACATCACCAGCAGCTTCCACCAGAAAAGAGTAATTTTCCTACCTTGCACTGTCATTCTGATACCAAAAACTACAGTGCTGAGACACCACAGTCCTGAAGGATATTGAACAGATTCCATCCAATTACTAATTAGAATTATTAATTGTTGTCATATGAAAGATGTTCAGAAACCAGAGACAGCAGCGGAAAAAAAAATAAACCCAACAAAACCTCAAAACCTGGTGTCTCAGATGCCTCCTGTGCTTCAGGAGTTTGGTGCAGCAGAGCTCACACCCCCCCATTCTGTGACACCTCGCAAAGCAATTGATGCTCCTTCAGAAAGGCTTCCTCCTGGGGGGCACCTGCCCTCTCTCCTGCCACCAGTACTAGAGCAGAGGTGGTCAGACTGGTGGGAGCAAGGCAAAGCAGCCCAAACCAGGTGCACGGTTCCACCCTTGTGTCTGTTCAGAATGGAGAGGAAATGACTAGAAGCAGCTTTTCAAGTGCCTTAAGTGCCGTTTTCTAAGCGTAATTACGACACGTGCTGGAGGCTGCCCGTCTGGACACAGGAGAATTGTAGAATCATAGAATGCCTTGGGTTGGAAGGGAGCAATAGAGGACATCTAGTCCAACCCCCTGCAGTGAGCAGGGACATCCTCATCTAGAGCAGGTTGCTCAGAGCCTCATCAAGCCTGACCTGGAACATCTCAAGGGATGGGGCCTCCACCACCCCCCTGGGCAACCTGTTCCAGGGTTCCACCACCCTCATAGTAAAGAACCTCTTCCTAACATCCAGTCTAAATCTACCCTGCTCTAGTTTCAAGCCATTGCCCCTCATCCTATCACTACATGCCCTTGGAAACAGTCCCTCCCCTCCCCAGCTTTCCTGTAGGCCCCCTTTAGGTACTGGAGGCTGCAATAAAGTCTCCCTGGAGTCTTCTCTTCTCCAGGCTGAACAACCCCAACTCCCTCAGCCTGTCTCCATGGGAGAGGTGCTCCAGCCCTCTGATCATCTTTGTGGCCCTTCTCTGGACTCACTCCAACATGTCCATGTCCTCCCTGTGCTGAGGGCTCCAGAACTGGACTCAGGGCTCCAGTTGGGGTCTCATCAGAGCAGAGTAGAGGGGCAGAATCACCTCCCTCAACCTTCTTTTGATACAGCCCAGGATGGGACTGGCCTTTTGGGCTGCAAGTGCACATTGCTGGCTCATGTCCAGCCTCTTGTCCACCACGTGTACCTTTGCAAGAGCAGCTAGGAGCCTCACCAGCTCTGGCCTTTCTCACAGCAAAAAGCCATTGCTCTGGCCCTCCTGTACCACCTCCTGCAGAGCATCCTGCTGGGAAATATCATTAATGTTAGCAGCCTTGCTGAGAGAGAAACCAGCACCAATTCACCACACAGGATGAGTGCCTCAGTGCCAGGCTCTTCTATCACTGGCTGCAAACATCCTCTTCCAGCCTCACTTTTCTCTGGAGGGGTTCATTACGGGATCTCACTGTGCATGCCCTTGCCTTTCCACCCAAAGGCTGCTTTTTAACCTCTCTAGCAATTTTTATCTAAACACAACAGATGGATCTCTCACAGGCACTTAGATCCTATGCTAGTGTGACAGAGCTGGGTTGTAGGTAGGGAAAAATTCCTCTCTCTCTCTTTAGCCCCTGGGGAAATGTCTAATGAGCTTTATTAAGCACCAGCCTATCAGCCCAGGAAAAAATGCAGTGAAAACCAGGCTTCATTACTTCCAGCATCTGCAAAAACACCTCATTTAAAATGCTTCTTTTGGAACGGTCTTTTGGAATGGTCTTTTTCGGAGGCACTACAATGTCAGTGGATCAACTGTGTGTCACAGGTCCCGTGTGTTATAAAGATGCTCTGCCTCAGTGGATGGAGATCCTTGCTTCTGCACGTGGACCTTGTCTTGGCTTTCTCCATGCAGAACTGAGAGGCTGGGATTTGTGCTGTGATGACAGCTAAGAAGTTTGCAAGAAATCCCTGATGTAATGCATGACTTGTGTTTATTTGTCCTGATCCAGCAAAGAGCTTTACCTGGATAAAAGGCTGATTGGGTCTGAAGGACTGTCTGCACAGATCTAAATAGAAGCTGGGGTCCAAGGTTGTCCTCCACACAAGTTTCTGTGCACGTTAGAAACTCCCATGTTGTCTGCATTAGTATAATGCCTGTGACTCTGGAAAATAAGACAGCTAGTCATACACAAGGTATCCAAATCCTGGAATGTGAAGATGACTGGAGTGTAAGGCTGAGTTTATCAAAAGTCTATTGCAGGCAGATGCTCTGCAGACTTCAATGAATGCTTTGCATTTCAGTTCTTTTCAAATGCAGCTCTATAAACTGTGAATAGTCCCACTGTTAATGACTGGCTTGCTGTATTTATAGAAAGCCAGATGTTATTTAGCTATGGTGGGATTTAACAAGCAGTCGAAGAACTGAGGGCTTTTGTGGTTTTAATTTTTTTTTTTGGTGTGTGGTTTTTTGTTTTTTTTTTTAATTCCCAGCAACTAAATCCTTCAAGTTTTGTTGTACCAACAGCCCCAAATGAAAGGGCATCTACTCCAGGCTCAGCAGCACCAGCATGACACAGGACAAGGAGGTGGTGCTTTTTCTAGAATAAGTTATGTAATATGGAGAAAGGAGACCTGAGTTTAAATAGAAACAAATTCTCTAACCCTGCAGTGATTCCTTGTAAGTCAAACCATCTCCTCTCCCACTCTTTCCTGCTTTGAGCACAAACTCTTTGAATAGAGGGAGTGCTCCCACAACAAATATGTGGCAGTGTCAGGCATGTTGGGGCTCTGTTGTTGGCAATGTCCTTTTTGCCATTGCTAAGATATGGACAATATCACAGACCTCTTTCCACCAATCCAACTGGCTGTGGTTGCTCCCCATGGATTTGCTGAGAACAGGGTTTTGGTCTCCACCAGCTTTGGGTGCCTGTTGTCCATGTCCCGTACTCTTTTTCCAGGCAGCTAGTGCCAAACAGAGGCAAGGAACAGACAAGAAAGTAGGGAAGAGTAAGCAAATGAACAGCAAAGGAAAGGTAAAGAGGTCCTCCTGTTTAATACCCACACACACTGCAAGAGAAAAGGATTGCTAAACACAAACAAAGGTCTGCTGGCTCTGGCATGGACTTGTTCCACATGCTGGACGTTGCTTTGAGAAATGCTGATGACAGACTGATGAATATCAGCTATTAGAACTCTAAAGCTTGACCCTACAGGACAACTTCACTTCTGCAGTCCTCAGAAGAGGGTGGCAGGGCTCCACGCTGCTGGAGCTGCAGTTCCCACAGCACCCAAGCAGCATGTTCTCCATGATGCTGCAGCCTTCCTAGCACACCACTGCTGACCCAACCCTGCTGAGGCCAGGGCTGGCTCAGCTAGCTTTCCAGAATGACACTTCAGCCTGTTATTTGGGAGGCAGCATCACTCCCTTTGATAGATGGAAGCCCACTAGCTCTCCCCATCCTTCTCCCACCCAAGGGTCTTGCCACTTTGACACTGCACTGCCAGAGCCCTTCAAGGCCGCAGGAAATGTGGCTTTTCAGGCACAAATGGGCTTTTTAGTCATTCTGGTGAGGAGCTCTGCTCTGCTTGAGAAGGGGGTTTCACTTTAAAAGAGCTAAATTTTCTATGGAGAGGAGCTATCACCATTTACTGGCTTTTGCAAGGTTCTTTATAGTAGGTTGAGCTCTTTTGTTTGTTGTTTTTTCTTCTGCCTCCTCTACGAGGTCCTGCACAATTATGTTTATGGCGTTTTGTCCCTGCCCTGAGCTTTACATACTGTAAATATTGCTGCTTTTTCTCAGCCAGTGTCTGGCTACGTATGTGCAAAAATACAGCCCCTCCTTTCACAACCTAAAACTGATTTATTTCCTTCACCCGAGAAATGTTCCAACAGATATTAGCGTGAGGCTGACAAGGCTGCCTTTCTTTTTGGGTTTACATTGACTAAGGCAGAAATCCATACCTCAATTCTGTGATATACGTAGCTCACACTATCAGTGTGTCAGCCTAGATTTAAAGAAAATACATGATCACATCTCCTAGGGGATCTTGAAGCATAAGCTAGAAATGGTAGGCCATCTGTCCCCAGATCAGGGAGAAACCTGATGACAGGAGCTGTGTTTTCCCTGCTGCCTTCAACATCTCATTTTGCAGCCTGTCTTTTCTTACGCTCTTTTCCTCTGTTCCTTCAGACTGTGTCGTTCAGGCTTTTTGTTCACTCCTGCTTTGGTAGGTAGATTTCACTGGGGCCTTTTAATACACCCCCTCTGCCCTGTGGGAGAAGAAAGGTGTCAAACAGTGGCCAGCCTCTTTGGGTTCAGAAGGTGCCATCCTCTGTTAAATGACATGCTCACTCGGCAGGGGAAGGCACTGGAAAATAGCTCAGAATTCAAAAGGAAGCAAAGCAAAGCAATGTCATAAATTTGGAACTGAAGAGCCTGCTGCCCTGTTCAGCAGAACTGTATTTTCCTTGTCAGGCAGCAAGTCATCGTCTGACAGTTTCATAACAGCAGCTATTAGCTGGTTCGTGCTCCTTATTCCTTGCCTTCTCCCCATATATGCTCTGATGATTTTGTTGTGCAGTACAGAGCAGTCACAGGCAGATGAACCTGTTGTTAAGAGCCTGGTTTCTAATCCTGAAACCCTCTCTTCGTGCACCTACATCTGCACTTAGACCTAAAATTGGCACTTGACACCCACTGGAAAAGGTAAGTGCCAACAGGCTTTCTGAATAGCTAATCAGTGTGCAGGGGGTTAGCTGCTGAATTAAGAACTTTATTTGGAAAACTGAGCTCTAAGTGACTGTATTTCTGTAACCGACTGTAATCCTGCCTCGAGGCTCGCCATGGGAAAATCATCTGGCTACACAGGACAATTTCCACGCTTCTTAGGGGCTCAGCTCCATTGCTGTGCCTCTACCCAGCAAAAAACTCCCGGGCCATTTTCCCCAGCTGCCCTTCTTTCTGCCTGCTCATGTCCAGAGGTGAAACCAGCAAAGGGAATAACCAAGAGAAACTTAAACCTCTTGTACCTTCTCCTCCTGACAGCCTTCCTGTGGGTTCCTGTGCTTCCCAGCCTGTGTGGAAGTTGGGGGATGAAGGTGATGAACACTGAAGGTGTTGTGGGTGGCTGCCTGGGATTCATTCATACATTTGTTACCATTTCTGGGTTGCTTTTCACCTGCTCCGAGTGGCTTGTTTTTGTGGAGGGACTGGACGTGGCATTTGAGCAAGCAACTTCTGGGTTTTTCCCCTCTTAATTTAAAGACACAGCAGTAAGATTACTCATGGTTGAAACGAGAGCTGGAAGAGGTCAACTAAGAGTAAAGCACAAGATTTTTAATGGCAAGAAGCAGTGAACAGCAGACACGCCAGGAAATACTGTGACTCCTCTCCTTTTAAGTTATATAATCTGAAAATCATATCTTCATGGACATTGTGTTTCAGGTAAAGAAAATTTGCTGGATTCACTGACAAGAATAGCAGGATGATATTTTCTGCCCTATGTTTTGAAAGGTGCTCAGTGGATGCTACTATCTCTATTCTGGCTTTAGAATCCATCATTTTAGCACTCCACTGTAAAGGACGTAAGAATCAAGCCCAAAAATGGTTAACAAAGAGCAAAGCCCGTTTCACCCTTAAACAGCACAAGACTTCTGAGACCTCTTTGGAACAAAACTTGATGATAGACCTATGAAAGATGGTTTGTCCAAAGATAAACTGTCTGGAGACACTTACTGTTAACAGGAAGTTTTGAGAGACATATTCATTCATGTGACCCAAGAGCCAATATAAATAAAGCAGGGGAAAGGAAGGAAGTTTTTAGAAGGGAAGATGGTGATGTAGGTAATTAAGAGTTAGTGTGCTACAACAAAAATGCAAAACCAGCTGGACAGATGAACATAATCTCAGAGTACAGAGAAAAGGGTTGGTTTTTTTCCATATCCTTTTCAGGAAAAGGAGCCAGAAACAGTTTTGCTGATGTGGTGTAAGGACATTAGGGGAAAACTGAAGTCCAAATGACAGAAGTATGAGCTAAAAAATCTCGGTGTGTCTTCTCTGCATATTCCTACATCAGACTTGTGTTTTGAGCGTTGATGAGCATCGTGAGTGTGTACTAGGAGTTGTGCTTTGTGGGATTTTTTGTTTGTTTTTAGCTAAGTACTTGGCCATTCTGGCTGACAATGCCAATCGGCTGCTGAAAAACAATATCCTTCTATCTCAGCATTTGCCTTTCCACCTCCACACATAAGCCTATTTGACAGCAACTATGTCAGTAAATGCCCAGACTTCAAAGGCTGTAAGTAATAAACATTCTTAGGTTCATTACACTCCGAAAACAAATGGACTAATTTGCATACTTAGATTTACACATGCACTTAAACATACCAGAGTGAAGCAAGACCTCAGGCTGTGGACTCCAAGACCTCTGCAGATGGCTCACATCCAGGGCAGTACCAGCCAGCTGTTAGAAATGTTTTCTTTGTGCCTAACCTGAATTCTTCTTGTTGCAATTTAAAACTGTCACTCCTTGTCCCATCCATCATCTAGATCTCCTCCCTCTTCACAGCAGCCTTCATATCTGGCCACACAGCACAACTCAAATACAAGGCATGAGAATGAAACGTGCATTCAAACTCTGATGTCAGTCACCTCCTTAAGCAACATAACTACCACCTAACACACGCAATACGACTTCTGGTAGGTCTTTCTCCATCAGATCATTGCTGTGGGAGTAATCACACTTGGCTCCATGTTTTATATTATTCTCTTCTGACCTTCTAATTTCTTTTCAAACACGAGTCTTTTTTTTTTTTTTTCTTTTTAAGAGATGTCCTTCCAATGCCACTGTATCATGCTTTACTCTTTTGTACAATTGCCTTTGTAAGGAATGGTCAATAAATCTACCCTGCTGTTCCAGATAATTCTTCCCATCTTACATAGCTCCTACTCAAGGTCCCGAAGGATTTCCTCACCCCTACAATTTAGCTAGTTCTTTCAGCAAACCACGGCTCCCTCCTTTACTCTTTTCTTCTCATGTTGAGGCTGCGCTCCATTTCTGAAATGACTCCCCAAGATCTCCTGAATGGGAAAAATGTGAATTGGCTCACCAGGAGGTGTTAGCTGTATTGGAAGGAAAAGCTGAAAACCCCCCATCTAGCTATGCATGGCACAGGTCAAAAGATTCGTGCCAGTCTTCCTTGACTTCTGATCAACACCTTGGGATATAATCCTAATTTCAACTGCTAGACTCGAAGATTTCATACCAAATCACCTCTTATCATACAAAATAGACTGGATGAAATTAGACAGGCATCAGAGCATCTGACACTACCTATGTTTTCACACAAAACATGTGGAGATTTGCCCTAGATAGTGAGAGCAAAGCCCTGCCCAGCCCACTGGCTACCGTCATGATTGTAATGAGAATGGCATGGGACCAAATCAAGCTCATTTATCTCTGACTTCTGCTCCTCCACCTCAGTGAGCAGTCTGTGTAGCCTCACAACAGCAAATAACTCTTCCTTGAGGGTGAGGTTAGATGAAGGAGCACCATGGTTGTACAGTTCTCCTATTGTGCTAGTGAGGTCAAGCCAGTCTCGTACACAGATAAAGCCTTTTAACTTTGAGTTCCTGAGGGCTAAATTCACATTCCTTTTTTTCTTTCCATGTAAACTGTTCCCCTCTTTCTCTCAAGCATCAGCTGCACGTTTTCCACACTGCTGCATGCTCTTGGCAAGAGCTTAGCTCCCTGAGATAGACTTAAGAAAATGTTTGCTCTTTTGCTTTCGAGGTAACTAGTGATTGTAATAGCAATGACAATAAAGTGTAGTTTTTACAGTGCCTTGTGACTCCTCCCTGCTTTTCTGAAGTTGTTATTTTAATACAAATAGCAAGTACATTACCTGTAGTAACATATTGTATCCCATTTTGCTGAAATATATACTGAAATTATTCCGAGTTATTCTGGGTCTTTGTTGCTACTTATTTTCTAGCAATTTTTCTCCATACAACCCCTCTTTATTGTATGTAACTCACTCTCTGCACAGTACTTGTTAATTTTATCTGTGTCTTACCTTATGCCCATTTAACTTTTCTGAAGGTTTCAAGGCAGAGATATCATCTATTCCCTCTATTCCTCACACAGATAGAACTCTCTGAGCAGCTCACTGAAGACTCAGACAGTAGCTAATTCAACCTTCTGGGTCCTCTGGGGCTTTGAAGTGCTGTCAGAGCAATGGGAAAGCCACGGCTAATCCGAGTTTGGGAAGGGATTTAATACCAAGCTCAGATGAAATAAATCAAATGGAAAAAAGATGGCATCAAACACACACGGTGTAGAGATCACGGGGGGTTAATTGGCAACCTTTCCCTTTGATCATGATCCATGCGTCGCTGAACCTAAAAGCCAGATGTTTGGTTTGCTGCCTTAGGAAGGGGAAAGGGGTATGTGCAGTCATTAAAAAATAAATGAGTCATGATTTTTTAAATGCTACCTATAATGCAGGAACTTTTTAAACTTTCTTTGTAAAGGTCTCCTCAAAGGCCTTTGAAATCAAGCAGGCTACAGATGAAGTGAATTTAGTAGATGATTTGGGTTGTATATGACTTTCCTACATCAAAGTTCTCATTAGATAATAAAACATTGACTACTTTCTTTCTCTTTGGTTCATATTTTTATTTTAAAACTTGACTATTCTTGTCAGTAAGAAACTTTTTAAAGCACTCCTGTGGTAGCACACACCTCATTATGTCCTGAGGACAGATATGCAGGAAGAAAATCCACGTTAAGACCCACTAGCAGCATTTCTGTGCTGTACTCCACACACTGCAATGTGCTTTCCTTTAAATGACTCTCACGCTGCTCAGTTCTGGTTTTCACTTCTTTTTACAGCTGACAGAGAATTTGGTCAAGAAGACAGTGATTTGTATTCCTCTATAGGAGAAATAGATGTATATGATTGTAGGATAGGACCTAAAACATTGCTGCACTTAAAATCAGACCTAGTCCAATGAAGCAGGATGCAAGTGAGCAGTGCTGGAGAAGTGTATTAGACATCCCACTCAACTTTCTCAACTATCTCCAGTTTGAAGCAATGAAACACCCTTGGCAGGCCAAATATAAGTAGATGCACAGAATTTTGTTCTCCAGTTTGAGAAAAAGCCGAGTCCTCTACCATGTGAGCCTGGCAAGCCAGGGGAGCCAGTGGCAGATGGGACTTTACGAGGGCCACCAGCTCTCTAAGCCCTGCAGCTGGAGGTAGCAAAGTGGCCATCAGTGCTTCCAGTTCTAGCCCTGGCCACGCCACTCCACGTTTGACTCTAGAAGGACCTGACAGCTGGTGGGATCAAGGCAGGGGAGACTTGCAACCACAGTTGGATTCCTTGGTTTGTTTTGGTGGGGTGTTTTGGTGAGTTTTTCTCTTAGCTTGATGAGTTTGGGGTTTATGCTTTTAAAGTGATACAAGCTTGTTTTCTCTGGACGTTGTAGGTGTTTCTCTGATCCATCCAAAGAAATGCAGTTACTGTCGAGGGGCTCAGTAGCCATAATTCCAGAAAATATATAGGCTAATTCTGTCTGGTATTGTATGATATAGGGGAATCGAGGTGCTGCCTTGGATGGCAAGTTCTACTTGGCATCATTGCCAACCTCCTTCCCTGTATTTTTGCCCGCTCTGGAGATCACCCTGAAAAGAATTTGATCATTACCTTAAAAATTCAGAAAATGTGACTGATAACTTATTGTAAAGAGACCCATGAAGCACATCTCTAAAATAAAACAATTTAAAGTCTTTTGTTGAGATACTTACGCAACAGCACGTATTAGATGGAAGAAAAAATGCTCATTCTCCATAAATCCATCTCCTAGGGTTTTTAGGGGTCTGAACTTGTGAAACCTGGGGTGGAAGCCCCAGCCTTTTTGTGGTTTGCAGCAATCACAAAGCTGGTTACGAGATCTGCTCAGACAACTAGACAAGCCTGGATAACAATCTGAGCTTCTGGTGCTCTAAACCGACTTGCGCAAACCTTTTGACATTTTCTCATCGTTAATTATTTCAGCATCAATGTTAATTGCCTACACAACACATGGAATTGACAGTACATTGAGGACTCAACCTGCCTGCTTTGTAGCTGGCTAACTGGGGATACAACTGTTTTGCTGTTCTCATTACTATTCTCATCAGTACAGACATGAAATAAAAGCAGCAATACTTCCCCCCCCCCTCCAACACAGTCTGTTGTGGGTGCAAGTCAGTTCAGATAGTTATCAACAAGAGAGAAAATGTACTCAACGGGCACACAACAGAAATCCACAGACACTTTTTTTTTTTCCCTTTTAATGATTAGCTTCAAAAGATAAATGCAAGGACATTAAGGCAGGCTTAGAAGATGTGGCACAATACCTCTATACAGGCTATCACCACAGGGACCAATTTGCAAAAATTAATACAAACTGGAGACAAAATAATAATATTCAACAGATGTAAAACAAAACCATACTGAAAAAAAAAAACAACAAAAAAAAAGAAACAAACAAAAAAAAAAAAAGCACAATAGGATTCTTCTTTCACTGCAAAGTACCTCATTAACACCATGAATCACTCCAAAGTTAGTTCAGGCTCAAACAACTCCATGGCTCAGCAGCCAGCACAGTAACCCAGTGTGCCATCTACCTATAATCACAGCCTCCACAGCTCCCACGCGTTCCAGATGTGCACATTTTATGCGCTCTGCTCAGCGAGATGATAGCATTTTAACTCACAACATGCATAACTCCTGGTTCACATCCCTCGTGTCTTCCCCGTGCTAACTTGCTGGAGGATGTGAATTTGCAATAGCTCCCAGTTTGAGACTCCTCTTTGGCAGCTCAGAGTGAAGGGGGGCTCTGCTCATGGCCAGACCTCGCTGGTTACCCACGCACGCAGCTTGTACACAACCTCCTTTGCTTCTGTCAGCAATCTCAAATCATCATTCCCTTAACCAGTGCATGGCTGGGGCAGCAGAGGATGGCCAGGAAAATGGGTTAAACTTGGTCTGTTTGCTTTACCAAACCAGACCGGGTGCAAATACGCGCCGTGGTTGTGTTGACTGTGTGAAAAGAATGATGCCTGGCAGAGAGAGGTGAAGAGAGAGGAGGATTGAATGGCTTCGTCCATGAAGCTGCTGCTGGAGCAGGATGCATGAGCCTGGATTCTACCTTGCAAGCCCTGTGCTCAGCCCTTCCTAACTCAGGAGGGCAGATGAACAAAGCAAGCAATACTGAAGCTATTTGCTTCTGCAGGGATTGCAGGCAGTTGGCAGTCTGACTCTCTTCAAATAACCAAGTCAATTTTTGCACAAGGAAGCAAGGTTTCAAAATCTCTGGGATTTAGGAGTCCAAAATCCCACCGTTTTTTGTGTACCCAGGAGGCAGGGGAATGGAAGCCTTAGAGATTTTTACACTTCCTCTAGACTCCGAGGAGGATGGCAGATACTCTAGGGTGCCATCAGCTTTCTGCTGCCAGGAAAAGGTTATGGAGGGGCTGGCACAAGATGCTCAGAGGTCATCAGGAAGGCTTCAACAGCCGGGCAAGTCACCAAACTGTATTGCTAGACTCTGCTTAAATGTAGTCTAAGAAGCTACAGCAACTAATGCAAGAACCATTCAAAGGCCCCATTTTCCTGCAGAAAGGCATTTCATTTAATCACCTAGGGAGCCAGTAACATTACTCCCTACTCTAGAGCACTTGAAGACAGGTTCTTTTTATCTGCACCCACAGCACATACCATCTACACACCTCCTTCTGTGTCAGTCCTCTCCCAGCTTGAGTTTGGATTTCCTTTCTTGAGGCTTCATTGCAGTAGCTCCTTGTTTCTGTTGCCATGTCTTCCTCAACGCACAGCAAACACATAGTCACCGCCATGCTAGCCTTCTTCCAACGCAGGATTTTTGTGAGACAGATCTGGGCTCTTGCAGGTTGGCAAAGCAAATACCAGATGGCTGCTACTTGTACAACCCCAGAGGCATGGGGGGGGACCCGAGGGACCACAAGGATCTAACTAGGGGTGGCCTGAATACGTTGGCACAATCTCATAGTGATACAGATTAAATCCTCATAACGTTGAGCTGGCTCTTGTAAGCGTCAGCTTTTGTGCTGCTTTTCCCTGTCCTTTTCCTCCAGTGACCAAACCAAGTTTCCAGGTCATCATAGAAGCTTCTGTTTAGGTGGTTAAAAGGCTTTGAAGTTCTACTTGGTTTTTTTGGGTTTTTTTTTGTCTAATGTGTCCTCACTTTTGGGGGGATTAATCTCATCTGCTGTGGTTTAATAGCAAGCCAGCAAACCTTGCCACTCTTGAGTTATAGAATTGTAAAATGCCTTGGGTTGGAAGGGAGCTCTAGAGGACATCTAGTCCAACCCCCTGCAGTGAGCAGGGACATCCTCATCTAGAGCAGGTTGCTCAGAGCCTCATCAAGCCTGACCTGGAACATCTCAAGGGATGGGGCCTCCACCACCCCCCTGGGCAACCTGTTCCAGGGTTCCACCACCCTCATAGTAAAGAACCTCTTCCTAACATCCAGTCTAAATCTACCCTGCTCTAGTTTCAAGCCATTGCCCCTCATCCTATCACTACATGCCCTTGGAAACAGTCCCTCCCCTCCCCAGCTTTCCTGTAGGCCCCCTTTAGGTACTGGAGGCTGCAATAAAGTCTCCCTGGAGCCTTCTCTTCTCCAGGCTGAACAACCCCAACTCCCTCAGCCTGTCTCCATAGGAGAGGTGCTCCAGCCCTCTGAACATCTTTCTGGCCCTTCTCTGGGAGTTACTTTGAACTGGAGTTACTTTCATGTCCCACCTATGGTGCCGGTGACTGTTCAGCAAGTAGGCAATAACTAACTGTACTCATTTTCAAAGGGCAAATCCCAGCTTCAGCTTGCTACCTATTATTAGCAGAGGTTTTAGGGCATACCTCTTGTCTTGCTTTGGGTTTGGGTGTTTAGCACCACCCTGCCACTGTTCTTCTGCCAACTGGCTTGTGTCTTCTCAGCTACAAAGGAGGTGATAATTTGAAATGTTTGCACTTAATTCGTCACACCCTTAGGTGTTTGTGTCACTTGAAACCTGTGCCACAGTCTGGCTTCAGTTTCCCTGCTCATGGCAAATATAAACCACATGCACGTTGGGAGGAAAACCTCTGTGTGTTTTAGCAGAAAACAATACCTCTTTCTCAGTGGTTGTCCCAATACACTCACTACTGCTGTTTAAAAAAAAACAATCTTCAAATTGTTTTGAGGCTACCCCCTTCCTTTGCAGTTCCACCCATTTGCTACGGTTTGGTGGCACAGAGGAGTTTCCTAAGTGCACTCTGACTAGTAGACAGTTGGCCCTTTACTTTTTCTTGCAGCAGCTTCAAAGGTGACACGTGCCAAGGCAGGTGAGTGGACCTGGCCCAAGAGACACAACAGCCCTGGCGAATCTGGAGTGCAGAGGTAGAAACTTTCTTGTCTTAGTGCCATCTCCTCCTCTTTCCATCACATGAACACCCAGTGATCTACCTTGCCAACTTTCTTGTGCCTCATCTCCAACACATCTAAGCCAGCCATGGACAGACCAGCAGGCAAGAAATGAGTAATTAGAGCTATATTACTAGGCTGCAACCCCTGGAAGCTTCAGATCTAGAAATGGAGCTGCAGCCATGGGCAGGACAGGCAGTTTGCACATCTGGACCTGCAGAGAGTCCCTGGCTTGAGGAACAGGGGACAGAGAAAGCTACTGCTGCTTCTGGCAGGCAGGCTGAAGGGACTCTGGAAACTTTCCTCCAGGTAGAGAGCGTGGAAAAAGGAAGCACTTGGAAGTGCCGCAAGTCCCAGGTAAGGTCAGAGGAAAGGCGAGTATAAACTACACAATTTTTGAGTCTTAAGTAGAGTTCCAATCCATGCACTTATTCTGTTTAGGAGCAGGAAACCCGTATCAACATCTGCACTGGGAAATACCTGTGTGTCAGGTCTGTGGCTCCACAAGAGGGAAAACCTTTATTTACCACCCAGGCAAAAATGGCACAAAGCCCAGAGTCGTTAACTGCCAACTTGCTAGTCCATGCTCACAAAACCAAAACAACATTCCCCCCCCCCAAACCCACAAACCCCCACAGGGATAGCTCTGACCTAGGCAACTATTTGCTGGATCAGGTGCTGTCTGTCCTCATAACACCAACAGAAACATGGCCTCGTGTTCCCCAGCTGATTTAAGGGAAATATCATCCTCTATACACAAGGAGATCCTACAGCACACAGATTTGATACAGCTAAGTGAGGTCACCACTGTACTGACATGCCAAGGCTCGCTATACTCAGAGAAATAAATGATTTGGATTTCCAGGATGGTGGACCTGCTTCCCTCCTTTGATCAAATATCTTATATATTACACACCTAAAGTTTGTGTGCTGTGATTATCCTCTTTTGGGAGATGCAGTCCCTGACAAGAACGTATCGCCATCTGAAAAATACTTCAGATATTAAGGGTAAATGGAGAGGGTGGCACAGAAAAGTAAAATGCCCTCTCCAAGGCATCTAAGAAATTGGTAACTCTGCCAGGTTATTGCCTGTCTTCTTTACTCCCTCATGCTGCCTTTCAGCATGAATCAGCCATCTGGCTTCCCCTTCTCTTGTGCTTTGCTATGCCAGCAGACCTTAGCTCCACCTCGTGCACAGAGCTATATTTAGAGGGAAATTAACTTCAGCCCTCTCCAGCCAAACAGGCAGGAAAAGGTTTTCTGGAGGCATTGCTCCAGCACGATGGGATAGGGACAGCAGAGCTGACCCTGCTGCTGGGCAGGCTCCATCTGCGACCTCCAGCCCCACCAATGCCTCACCTGCGCAGTCATGGCATGGAAAGCAGCGTGCTACCTGAGCAAACTGTAATAAAAAGTAGGAAAAAAAAGTGGCAAGAAAGGGCAGCTGCTGTTGTGTGCTCTGTTCCAGAGTGCTCAGGAGAAGAAGCAACTGGTCACCCTTTTGCTGCAGCCCCTCAGCATCTAACAAGCCGAGCATCCTGCTTGGTCACTGCAGTACAGCACATTCAGAGTCTTTTCTTAACAGTGGCTGCCTGCTGGGACTGCGTGTCATGGTGCCATCTATGCAGCATGAGCATATATTACTGCGGCCTCTCTCATCTTAATTTCCCTCCTCTACACGAGGATGAAGGCTGCGTGCACCTGCAATCTTGCACATCCCCCTTAGTGGGAGTTTGCAGTGTGGCTCTGGAGCAGGAGGGTTAGAGGGATGGGGAAGGATAATGAAGCAAGCTCCTGCCAAGCCAAGCACAATGCAAACAAAAGCAAGCGTGCAGAAGGCAGAGTGCATTTGCAAGCTTGAGAGACTGCATAGTATAATGCCTTTTCTTCTTTCTTGTTGTCTTCTTGTTAGAGGGAAATAGCAAATGGAGAGGATTCTCTTGCAAGTTTTGTGCTGCCTCTTCTGACAGCTAGATGATGTCTTGGTTTTGAAATCCAAAGACCACACCACAGAGGATCTGTAAGGCTTTTTCTTCCTTTACATGCTGTGATCTCTTTACTTTGAGAAAGATCCGCAATCAGAAAGGCAGCTGTCAGCAGGCACCAGTTCAGGTACCGAGTTGGGGTCAGCGGCCCATGTCCTCGCAGGTACCTGCCTGTCCTGCTGGGGAGAGGGACACACAGGCCATGCCCATGTCACATCCTCGGTGACCTGCCAGGGCCCGGAGACAGGGTCTGTAGAGTGAATTGCTAAGTTCATGGGCGCTAGACTTGAAACAAGAGGAATTTCATAATCAAGGAAAGATCAATAGAGCAGCAGAGCCCAGCGGCTGCGGAGCAGGTGAGGCGGCAGCGAGGCAGGGCCTGGCGGCGCAAGGGGCCGGCAAGGAGCTCTGCCGGGGCCGTCCGGAGCCGGGAGCAGCTGGAACAGCGGCTCCCTGTGCCGGGGCCGGCAGCTGAGGCGGCCCGGGCGGAGCGGCGGCCCCGGCGGCAGCTCTGGACGAGGCGTTAAGGCCCCGACGGGCGC
>WUAM01000175.1:741600-752046 GCA_024336885.1 Actenoides hombroni | reverse complement strand
ACCCTGCAGATCTTTGGAACCATTCCTAAGATCCCCTCTCAGGCTTCTCTTCTCCAGGCTAAACAGCCCCAGGGCTCCCAGCCTTTCCTCACAAGAGAGATGTTCCAGTCCCTTCAGCATCCTTGTAGCTCTCCTTTGGACTCTCTCCAGTATTTCCCTGTCCCTCTTGAACTGGGGACCCCAGAACTGGACACAATCCTCCAGATGTGGTCTCACTAGTGCAGAGTAGAGGGGCAGGAGAACCTCCCTACACCTGCTGTGCACACTCTTCTTCATGCATTCCAGGAGACCATTGGCCTTCCTGGCCACAAGGGCCCATTGCTGTCCCATGGAGAACTTACTGTCCACCAGGTTCCCAAGGTCCCTCTCCATGGAGCTGCTTTCCAGTGGGTCTACCCCTCACCTGTACTGGTACAGGGTGTTGTTCTTCCCCAGGTGTAGGACTCTACAACTTCAGGTGATACAATTTTATTCAACTCTTTATGGTATAACTTTACCTAACTTGAATTTTTCACTCTTTTGACAACCCAAAAGTATTTTCCCATTTCTCCAGTAGCAGGAAAAGGCTCAATAAGCACAAGGACTCAGTGCTCGGGCCCCCAGATAACACAGTTTGGCTAGTGAGCAAAAATGCTGAAGTGAGTATACAAGACCTTTAGTAGCTGCTATAGGTGTTAAAACCCCAAATACAAATAGCTGGATGACGTGTCCCCTCAGAGCATTCAGAAAGACCCATGGAATTCATCTTACTATGGTACAAATAAAGCAGAGAGATAGATGTTTCCTGCTAGCTCATGAGACACCACATAAAGTGTGCTGCTGTGGCTCCCCACTGCCTGGCAACAAGAGGCAATAGGGATGTTTGTTTCCTTTTCCTTTCTTTTTTCTTTCTTTTTTTTTTTTTTTTTTCAGTTTCAAGGATTAGAGAAGATTGATTTATCGAACTCCTGAAAATCTACAAGAAGGAGCTGGAAAGTCCAGCACTCCCCTCATAAAGCAAACGGGTTCATTGCTAATTAGTGAAGGAGCATCTTCATGGTGAGAAAAATCAATTGCAAGCAATAAAAGAGTGCTTAAAGGATTTTGCCTTCACATTTTGTGACAAAGTTACCACCTTGATGGCATGAAGCCAAATGTCTTCCTAATTGCCTTCCTTAGGCTGCTGGCATTCATCACATGACTTTCCAAGCCATCGGTTCCAAGATTCACCTCCTGCCTCCCAGACTGTCTTTGATGGGAGGTGGACAGTCCCCTGAAAGCCTCTGTAACCCTCTTGGGGGTCAGCGGTCCTGTCCCAGCTTCATTTGCAGCAGAAACCCCCGGCTTTATGTGCCTTGGAGATCTGTAAAGGTTGGTGTCCTACATCTCGGTACAAAGGAAATGTTACAGAGCTTTAAAAACACTTCTCATTTCCACTGGGAGCTCTGAAAATTTTATTCAGACAAAGGAGGCCAAACCTTCCTTGGCCCGACGTGATGCCCAGGATTTGAGGCGAGCTACGCCTGCTTTTTTCTGCTAAAGGCAAAAGCATCATCCCTTCCCCCCTCAGCTCACCTGAGGAAGCCATGGACTGCTTTCTGAGATTTGTTCTTGGCTGTTGTAATCGGGAAGAGCAATTCTGTTAAGCTCATCTCCTTTTCTGTAAGTAATTAATTACCCTCAGAACTGCTTACCCTGTTTATGCCCTTCCTCCTAGCTGTGCAAAGGCATGGCATGATTACTCCAACCACACTGATACGTACCCACATCTCTGACTGCTTCCACATAACACGGATTCAGCAAAGCCTTTGGACATGTTTGTATTATCCAAATGGCACCAGCGGGGCTTGCTGACAAAACGCTGGAAACGTATGGCCTTTTCAAACAATAATCATGATCTATGGGTTCACAGAAAGACCCGAGGTATTTAATATCTTCCAGGACACTCTCTCCAATCAATAACTGCTGATTGATTTTTATTTTATTGTTTTTAAGTGCGGAAAGGACGACGACACCTGTCAGTGGGAAGAGCAGTGCTTTACCATCACCACACGATGCCAACGCAGCCAGCACAAAACCCCCCCAGATAAACAAGCAAAACCCAAAGCCCAAACAGTCTGAGGGTAACCAAACCCTTCTGTGACAAACCCAAACGGCGGCAGATTGCGACAGACAGGATCAGATGCTGCCATTAACACCACTGGGCAAAAAAGGGCACCCAAACAGAAGGGCATCTCAGATGTTTCTTCATCATCGGCAGGATTTCTGCCTCTGAGGTGCTCACAAACTCAGTACTCTGGAGAGATATAAATGTGCTGGATCTTGTCTTGGTAGGAAGCTTCTAAGTGCTTCATTTTGTGCCAACTCCAAATGATTTTTCTGGGTTTGCTTTAAGATGCCCCTTCAAAGTTTGCTCATGCAGAGATGCATGTGCAGGCTGCAGAAGGGCAGCACTGAGCTACCCAGGGGACTAGGAAGCCTGGTGCTTTCTTACATAGGATCCAGGGAGATGCTAAGCTGCCCATCAGGCTTGTGAAGACATGGCACTCTCTCTCAAGGCCACGTGAGACACAGCCTGTACAAGGAAAGTCAGGCAGGCAGTTTCTAATTTTTAGTTTTTAATTTTCGGGCAAGGAAGCTGCTGAGGGGTCTGGAGAACAAGTCCTGTGAGGAGCAGCTGAGGGAGCTGGGGTTGTTTAGTGTGGAGAAGAGGAGGCTGAGGGGAGACCTTCTTGCTCTCTGCAGCTGCCTGAAGGGAGGTTGGAGTGAGGTGGGGGTTGGTCTCTTCTCCCAGGTGACTGGTGATAGGGTGAGGGATAATGGGCTGAAGTTGCTCCAGGGGAGGTTTAGGTTGGATATTAGGAAAAATGTCTTTCCTGAGAGAGTGGTGAGGCCTTGGAACAGGCTGCCCAGGGAGGGGGTGGAATCACCATCCCTGGAGGTTACCATCTCGATGTGGCACTTGAGGACATGGTTTAGTGGTCATGATAATGTTGGGTTGATGATTGGACAAGATCTTAGACGTCTTTTCCAACCTTAATGATTCTGTGCTTAAAGGGGAGGTGATGGTCATCTCTGCTTGGGATTCCTGAAACTCCCTCATTTGAGGAGACCATTAGGGTCAGCTGCTGGGACTCTATTCCTTACACTCTGCCTGTACTTCCCTATGCCTCCTGACTCTGAGGTGGTTCTCCCCTGTCTGCTTGGACTGTAAATCCTCTGGGACAGGCTAATCTCTGCATGCTCTTCGCCAGAGATGCTGATAGAGACCATCACCTTAGTGCAAGCAGCAGCTGGCCCCTTCCTTGCAGGAAGCAGGAAACGTCATGCTTTGACATAAGTAACAGGAAAATAAAAATATTCTCCCTGGTTGTCATTATTTTTTTGCGCAGACTCTGGCCATCAAAACCTATTAACGTGAAGTGTGTTAGCTTCAAAAATCACAGCAGCCCAGGCTACACAGATGGCCAATGGTCTCACTGCACTAATTTAGCCTTGTCTGATATCTGCCAGAGAATTATCAAGTCCCTTTTCCTTTAATGCTTTTTTTTTAAAAAGAACCCCCCCAAAATTTAGGTAGTAAAATGCAAAAGCTTAGCAAAATAATGAGTACAAATTGGTATTTGTTCTTTTCTTAAGCAGAGGGACCATCCTTTTCTTCCTCCTTTTAATCTCTCAAACTCATCTGACTGTAAAACTCAAAAGGCTACATTAGCCTCAACCGAGTAACTTTTACTATCATCTCCCCTCCTCTCCTCAATCAGCAGATGTAACTTTCCTCTGGAGCAGTGAAGCTTTATGAGCTTTCAAAAAATGACTCCTAATGAGGACAAATGAACAGGCTGCCCTTTTTTTTTTTTTTCCTTAAGTGGGTCCCAGGCTATCTCCAGAGGAGCTCCTGGGGGTCTGAATTCAAGACATCATGTCCCCTACAATAATTCCTCTCAGGAGCCTGCCACAGCCCAAGTGTGACCAGAGAGTACATGGGATCCTGAGGCCCCAAATTTCATTCCTTACCCATAAGGACTCATCAGAAATCATCGGTCCCTGTAAACCTTGCCTGATGAGTTTTATCTTCTATATAGGACACTTGGCCCTGGGGGGACTTCTCTCCAGGACCCCCTGCCTGAGAATGGACACTAGTTGATTCTTTATGTCTTTGCCCAAAGCAAAGACCTTTGACCAACAGTCAGGACTTGAAAGAAAACGAGATGGTACCTTTAACTTTCACTTGGGGTTTTTTGGGTGTTTGTTTTGCTTCGTATTTTTTGTTTTGTTTTTTTGAGTGTGGTGGGCAGTATATAATACAATACATTTCTCTTGGAAAGAGCCAAAGGTGAGCTTAATGGGAATCCATCTCAGGATGGCACTAAGCTTTTTGCCTGCTGAAGGGT
This sequence comes from Actenoides hombroni, assembly GCA_024336885.1. NCBI lineage: Eukaryota > Metazoa > Chordata > Aves > Coraciiformes > Alcedinidae > Actenoides > Actenoides hombroni. Next base: position 747,673 of record WUAM01000175.1, on the reverse strand, counting down.
GAGCTGTCGTTAAAGCCTCTCCTCCGTCACCCTTCGAGTTTCTTTTGGAGGCTGATGTTCACATACAGCTCCTTGGATGTGTTGCCTGCTCTCAGATGACAACATGATTACCTCATAACACTAATATTAGCCAGATGTTCGAAGCATGCTGCAGGTGTCCTGTTTCATGTCCCCTCTCTGCTTTCTCAGTGACTGTCAGAGCTTATCTGAGAAGATGGGAAGCAAACTCTGAGTACCCAATAGTCAAAATGACTGTCATGGAAAACCACATCTGAATATGCTTGGGACTGAAAGCTGGGGCAACCTAAAGCACTCATTTAGTCATTTAATCAAGTTGAAAGCAGTTTACAGGATTTTACTTTTTTTTTTTACTCAATTATACGAACAACCTTTTTTTTTTAAAAAAAACCGAAACCACCATGCTTAGGTTACTAATGGATTTTTATTAAAAAGAAAAAAAAATCATATCTGCCTGTTATCACAGAATGCCATTACAGAAAGCTTGTCTGCAGGGGTCAAATGGCATTTGAAATTTAACTGACAAGTCCCTAACTTTGACAGTAACTTTCCCTGAGCTACAGATGGATTGACAGATCGTTCCTTGCACACTCAGACACGTCTAACTTTCAGAAAAGGAAAGCAAGTGTAAGGTAGTCGCTGCTGTTTTTTATCCCCAGACCATTTTCTTCCCCCAGAGTGTATTGCATTCAAAGAATCCCACACAAAGAAAAGTAATAAAATACTACTTCTGCTGACTTGTATAAAAAAAACCCCAACTTTTAAAAGGTTCAAACTGTGATTACAGAACTGAAATATTGCTAGCCTACAAGTGGTTGAGAAAACTATATATAAATTGCAGTTTGGTGTTTTACAACAATTATATTTTAGCTCTTAAACTGACTTGCAATCCTGACAGATTTACTGCAGATTCAAATTAACATACCATAGCTGAGTCTTACTGTTGCCATAATTTTTATTCAAACGGTCATATTTCCAATGGCAGCAACTATACTTTTACTGTTGGATAATTTTTGCTAAGTAAAATAAATACCCTGTTAGATTCAGGCTTTTGCCCATAATTCAGCTGAGAACATTACTGCTCAGCACCAAAAGTTAAATTGCTCTTACAAGGAAATCATACTGCTGTGTTTTTTTACTCTTCAGGGGCTGGAGGTAGTAAGTGACCTAAAGAGTGGAAAGAAGGCTGGAAGATAAAACCAATACACAGTGCTGGACTTGGGGCTGTTACCTGCTAACAGAAAAATGAGTGATGTTTCTGGGTCACCTCTGTAGAACCTCCCAGGTTTTGGAGTAGCCCAGCATAGGCAGATGGTGCCAGCCACATGTTCCCTGGTGGTGCTGGTTGCACTGGGTCAAGCTTTGACTGTAGGCCCATGAGTGCTTGCAGCTGGCTTAGGGCAATTCAAGGAGTTGCCATTAGCCAGCTCCACCTCTACAACCAGCCATGCACACACCTTCACTTGGCCCCAGTGGTGAAGGTAAAATGCAGGGTACCTGCTGGGGGGTGAAAGCACAAGCATGGAGAGTGGCTACTGTTATATACCATGCACTGCCGGGAGTCGATTGTGTTTAAGTTCATTTAGTTTTCCTCTGAGGTTTTTGAGGTCTCAGGTAGCTGAAATAAGCTCTACTCTTTGTCTGTGTTTTGCTGTGTCCCTGTTCCTGACAAGCAACTTTGGCTTCAGAATTTTAGGGCTATCCATCTACAGAATAATATTTGGAGTTTGAGATAATTTCCAAAACATATACTGACTTTAAAAGGTACCGAGATGTGGTTATATGACAATGCCTATTTACTTTGAAAAGTGTGTCAGATACATGACAAACCTTCCAAGGATGCAATCACAGGGTTAAAAACTAACGGAACAGTTCACAGCTGTAGTTTGGTGATGTGCATCACACAAAGGCTAGCAATTTGTCCTAAGACACGCTGAAGTTATGGTTCACGAGGCAAAGTCCACTGTCCTCTTGATGCACCAGCTCCTCCACACCTTGCAGCGCTCACACTCCAACGGAATGAAGCTTGAGGCCAAAATTAAGTTTGATTCAAACAACTCATGTTCTCTTTTTCAGACTTTCAGGTCATCCTGCGATTTAATTCAAACTTTAATTTGATGCTCAGGTTTAAAGTTAGTAAGCAGCCACTCCTCTGCACGGGGAGGTTTTTCTATTAGCATCTGCTAAGCATATCTAACATGGTAACTAACTGATTAGCACCAGTCATGCCTTTATGTCATACAGCTATGTACCAGCTATAGCAGCCCGTCTATCAGCTATACAGCAAAGCTGATTTAATGTGCTGTCAGTAAACACCATGCAGCATTTGTCCAGTTAAGTGACCTTCCATTACAGGACATCCCACTTACATGTAACTCTTATGCTTAGCTGCACCACAGTCAGAATCCTGTAACTTCCCTTTCTTGCATCCATCTCCTAATAACTTTGACAGGGTCCAAAAGTTACTATTATTGTCTCTAGGCGTGGCATAGCTTTAATAGTTTCTTTCTAAAGCCCACTAAGCATTTTTAGTGTACCTAACAGTCCATTAGAAGTTTAGAAACCTGCAAAACGTTACCTACACTTGATTTGGAAGCATATCTAGAGATCTCATTTGTCTCTACGTAAGACAAACTTTGTACTCAAATTAGCAAATCTAAACCCGGCAAATTCCAGGTGACTTTCAAGTCTCACTGCTTAGGCACTCTGAAATTAAAACACTCAAACCCATCAGTTGTTCAAAATGATTGATTCGTTCTGAATGGAGAGAGATGGCTTTGGGGTTTTGGGTCAGGTTCAAACACATCCAGCTTCTCCATAAAAATAAAATAACGCTAGGATTTGACAGACAGTATCTCCAAGCCTGCAACTGAAGTGGAAGTCTTGCTTTGTCTTCACTGCTAAGAGGCATCGCATCATTACCTTGGGCCAATGCTGACAAAGGGAAATTTATTATTAAATTCTAAAAATGACTTCATTATAACCTTGTTGGTCTGTTGATAGTTTATACATAAGTTACCATACACATATATCAGCTAATCTTTACTATTTGTCAATTTGTATGTCCCATATATCAGGACAGACGGGAGGAAAAAAGTTGCTCTGTCCAATGTCCCTTGCTTACACAAGAAGTTCATACTAAATTTGATGTTTCAAATCACACACTTGACAATTTTATTGTTGTCAGTGATAAGGGAAAAAAAACTCGAATGAAACCAGCGTCCTTTGCTGTCAAAGGCAAGGGTATCTCGTGTCTTGAATGCCATCACAGGCAGGAAATTGCCTGCCCTGGTTTCAAAGCGAGATTTCTGGAAGAAGAAGGGAATGACTTCTTGACAAACTGCACTCTTTTTGAAAATTGTCTGTCAATCAAGGAAAACACATCTACGATTAGATGTTAACTCTTCCAAGTTGACCTGATGCTGTCCACACAGCATATTTAGGCGCTTGCTTTAGGGACAACGTTATTTGTCAGAGTAGCTTTGTCTGCTTACCAAAGTTCTTTGGCCAATGCTGCCAATTTGCCAAAAAACTCCTCGACTGTTTCAGTCACCACTTCATTATCACCTCTGACTCCAAATGCGTTCATTCCCCTCAATGCTCAAATAACCCTTTGATTTGATTCAGAAGTCTAGAAAGAGGCAACAGCAGTGTTCACAGCTTGCAGTGGATGTATGGAGTCATGGGGTGCAGGATCAAACAGGTGAAGGCAAAATTCAGCAGCACAAGCCTGGACAACAGGATTGCTCAGCAGGGAGGCTGTGCACTAGTATCTTCTATTAAAAAAAACACCCAACCAAAGAATCCCTGCCCAGGACTCAGACAGTGTGTGTTTGCTTTGTGATTTACAAGCGTACACCTCTCCCACCAACACCAGCAGGAGCTGTTTTAGCTCAGTCCCTCTCTGAAAATCTGTCCCTTCTGTTTAGGAGTCCCACAGCTCTCGTTCCCCTAGACATGGGGTTTACTATCAGTGTTTGCACAGTACCTAGAGCAATGATGCTCAGGCTTTCACAGGGGACATCTCTGGGCACAACTGCAAAATAAACTCGAGCCCTGAAGCTGGAAGCTTTGGAGTTACAGAAAAGAGAACAGGGAAGTTCACAGTAGCCCTTCCCTCTCCTCCACTGGAGAGCAATGGGACTGACCAAATGATGAACTGGGGGAAGCAGAGACAAGTCTTTTTCCAAAACTGCACGGAAGAAGATTAGGAAATGCTAAACTCAAAGGCAGCACAAGAAAGCAGCATCTCATACAGTGCAAAGAGTTAGGATGCTGGCTACAGTAGGACGTTAACAAAGTCAAAAATCAATGAGTCCTTGGATGAGACACTTGTGTGGCCTTCCAGGGTTGCAACAGTAAATACTACAGGGTTATATAACATCCTGCTTCAGGATTTAAAGTAATCTCTGTGATAAAATTAATATAAAGATCAGATTATCCAGTTTCTGCCCACTCCTCTTTCTCCCAAGGCAGCTGGGTAAACCATTCAGGAGACTTTCAAACTGCTGGGAGGTAGCTCACTAAATCTTTTCATGGCATGCTCTGGGTCTGATTGGAAGTGGGATTTCAGCCCATGCATCATTTAGCTGTTTTTGCAAGTTTAATCTCAGCTGCTCTCCACTCTGAGACCATGTCTGGCAATATCTACAACTGCTCGCTACTCATGAAAATGTGTTGAATACCAGGGATTTCCAAGAAGATTCATATTAAATCTAACAGCTTTATAATAGTCAATAACCTACCTGCCAGGTCAGGATATTTTATTAAAGACCACACTAAAGGCTTTTCTCTAATATTACATTATTGGATGCTGTAGGTTGGCCACTCTGTGGAAGAAGAGAATGTTACCTCTTTTATCTTTGTAGCTAAATAAATACATATATTTTTAGAGGAAATCTACATTAGTTAGCTGCATACTTTTGAAACACCAAGGCTTTCCTGACGTGCACGTTTGCATTTGCTCCTTGCACTTTGATTTCTGGGCTGCCTTGCTACTTTTCCCTCCGTGACACAGCTGGCCTGGGACTACCCCCTACAGAAATAGCTCTGTTTCACCATCTGGCAAGTAGATTTTTTCCTCCCCCTTCTCTTTCCCATAGGGTGGGATTACTCTTGCCTAACACCAGCTGCTGACTGCGTGCTCCTCTGAAGCGTCTTGAGCTGGTGGTCGAGGGACAAGCATGGCATGGGCAGAGCTAGAATCTGATGCAGCCCAGCAGCCTCCATCCCCACACACAGCACAAGCAGGGCTATCCAGGGAGTGCTGCTCAGTGCTCACAGCAGGAGACCCAGGTCGACATCCAAATGCTTAGGAAATCCACCTCATTTTGCTATCATTTGGGAACGACTGCTTCAGATTCACTATAGGGATATAATGAATCTAGAATCATTAAGTATCCAATACTTGAAAGTAGAAATGTATTAAATATTTCTGCGCCCGATCATAATTATTGGATGCAAGGTAAATTTGAGTGTAATGTGGTATATGCATTGAATGTGTTGTCCTAGTTGAGTGCAGTGATTAATGGGGTAAATAAATCAATGCACAGATATACATAGGGTGTTAGCAGACAAACATTGGTTATGCAAGTCCTGGGGGTGCAGGGAAATAAAGGTCCTTAGGGCATGTTTTTGTGGGGGTTCCTGTATTTAGAACTGTGATGGGGGCTTTTCAGACTGCAGACCCTGGAGAAAAGCCAAGTAGGAACTATTATGACTTATTTAGTGCTATTTTACGGTTATGGTTTGTTTTGGGGGGGGTGGGTGTTGGCAGTTGCATCTAATCCATCAGCCAACTGTGATGTGGTCGGCATAGTTTTGGCATCTGTTGTACAGTGTGGATGGTTATTAAGTTTGGGGGTTTCTTTTGTAGCGTTAGTGTCGTTTATGGTGTGTTGGGGAGGAATGTTGGTGTTTTTGTTTATTCTGTGTCAGAATGTTGGTGGTTTTTGTTTATTCTGTGCCCTTAGCGACCGATCCGTTTCACTATAGGGCTAGAGATTCAAATGTCATCGTTTAGATATCACATCCCACCCCCTGCCCCCCCCCCCCC
>WUAM01000175.1:681007-691848 GCA_024336885.1 Actenoides hombroni | reverse complement strand
AAGTCCCTCCCCAGCTTTCTTGTAGCCCCCTTCAGATACTGGAAGGCCACAATAAGGTCTCCTCAGAGCCTTCTCTTCTCCAACAACCCAACTCTCTCAGTCTGTCCTCACAGGAGAGGTGCTTACAGACTTCATAGCCTGTATTTCCTCCCACCACTGGCAACTTCTAGCACCTTTAGTATGTAGCAATTCCACTTAACTCTGGAAATGACAAAAAGACTAATAATTCTCCTCAAAGAGGGGGCATAGAAACCACACTGTCATCGTGCAGTTAGGTGCTTCCTTAAAAAGACCTTCTAATACAAAATTATCCTAAAGACCTTAAGTGTAAATATGATGGTATCTTCTGTGCCTTTGGTAAATCTATCTCCAGTGGAAATAAATGTTTCTGTCTGCTTTTATTTGTTTATATTTATGCATTAAAGTGTTCATTTGATGTTCACCTCAGTATCTTGCAACATTACAAGATGAAAAGAAAATCAAAATCCAGATTCCCTCTGTCTCTCGGGGCTTTAAATATACAGATTTTCTGGATCATATTACATGGCATTTCACAGACAGATTCAGCACTGGAGATGCTGGACAAAATTCTGGTCTCATTCACCCTGGCACAAGTCCAAAACAATTGCCGTGGCATCACTTGAGTTACTCTCATACTGAGCTACGAGAGCTGAGACCACAATGAAGTACCCAGCGTTCATATATCTACACATCTAAGGGTACATATTTCCCAGCACCAATAGTACACTTGGCATTTACAACTGTTTCGTTTCTCAGCAGAATAAAATACACTGTAAACCAAAATCTGCCAGGTACTCTTGCCTCCTACGAAAGAATTGCTGCCCTAAAACCGCAGCCATTCAGAAAGACACCTAGAATAGCTCTCCAGGGAGAGGCAAACCCTTCTCCAGCCTCCTGTCCCTTCCCAAGCCCCTTTGCTTTTACCTTATTTAAGCTGCGTGCAGCACTGTCCTTCCCACCCGGAGTCAGGTTTCGGAGCTGCACGTCGAGCAGGTTCACCAGCTGGACCATGGCGGACACGGAGTACGCGATGTCTCCAGCGTACAAGTGGTTCTTCGTGTGCTCCGCGAGCTCCCGGGCAATGTTGGCAGCCATCTCCCCTGACTTCATCTGCAATTGAGAAAGCAGAGGGCAAGGTTGTCTCTGGCTGTTAGTGTGATATTACCTCAGTCCCTGCCAGCCCCGTGGTGTTAAGTGAGTCAATTACCAACCAGAAGAAGAAGAAGAGCAGATGAAAAGAAGAGAGGAAGAGAATTTTACAAGCAAGGTCTTCATGGTTTGATCATATACTCCATTTGAATATAGAATCATTATGGTTGGAAACGACCTTCAAGATCATCAAGTCCAACCATCTACTAAACATTATCAAGATCACTAAACCATGTCCTGAAGTGCCACATCTGGATATTGTTTGAACCCCTCCAGGGATGGTGACTCCACCCCCTCCCTGAGCAGCCTCTTCCAAGGCCTCACCACTCTCTCAGGAAAAATTTTTTTCCTGATATCCAACCTAAACCTGCCCTGGAGCAACTTCAGACCATTTCCTCTTGTCCTATCACCAGTCACCTGGGAGAAGAGACCAACCCCCACCTCACTCCAACTCATTTCAGGCAGCTGCAGAGAGCAAGAAGGTCTCCCCTCAGCCTCCTCTTCTCCACACTAAACAACCCCAGCTCCCTCAGCTGCTCCTCACCAGACATTCTCTCCAGACCCTTTACCAGCTCCATTGCCCAAATGGTTTCAATGCAAGTGTTTTTTCCAACTATGGTCACCAAGTTGGCTTCAACACAAGAATTTCTGATCTTCTCACAGGGAACTGCTGGAATCGAGGGGCAGCTGTTTCTTTGCACTGCAGCAGATGCAACCAAAGATGGCATTGTTTGCTCTGGGATGCCCATACTAGGGAGGGCTTCAGTTAGCTTGTCCCATCGCTTTATCTGTGCCACTTGAAAAACACCAAACCATGTAAATAGTCTCTCCTGTCACGACAGAGCATTTTCTGATTCCAGAAAATTATATGATAGCAAAGAGGTGATTTTTCTTACAACTCCTGCGTGAAAAAGTTCCTTGCAAAAGCAACAAAAATAGATAACCCAGGTGAACATGAGAAAAAAGTTCACCATTTTGATCACGTGGGTTTAAGAATCAGGCTGGTTGGTTTTCTAGTGTCTAGTTGAGGTATAAAACTCACAAGTCACCTGCAGTGAAATGCACTGTGTAATTACTTGGGAAACTCTCTCTTTCCCCCTGTGGCTTTCCCCCCCCCTTTTTTTTCTTTTCTCTCCCTATCACATGCCCCTTTCCTCTTCTATGCCATGGGGATTGAGGACAGGGCAGCTGGTCCCATCTCCTTTCTACAAGCAGCTCACTTTGAAAATTCTATTGCAGGTTGCTGATCTTTTTATTTTCTCTGTGACCTGGAATGTGTATCTGTGGGGAATACGCCAGGGATAAGGAGAAATTGCTCAGGATGACATTTAAATGAAGCTCCCACTTCTCTGTTGGGCTCAATGACCAACTCTGCTGGCTTCTCCAGATGAAATTTCCAATTGTCTTATCTTCCAACCATTAGAAATCAGGTATTTCTCTTCTTCTCTTAATTTCTGGTGCTTACTATAAAAGCAAGATTCTAGGGAAAGACTGCAGGCTGAGCTTTTACCTCTCTGTAAATCAATTAGCTGAGTTATAAATGAATAACTTCCATCAATTTGACAGCAACAGCCCATCTGATTTAATGAAATCTAACTGAAGATGTTCATATGCTCATCTTCAGAGAATTAAAGCACATGATGATATAGATAAGATAAATAAAGGAGTTAATGTGTTGTTCTCACCATTAGAGCGATGGTAACATATATTCAAAAGTGAAATTATTTCTTCCTTGTTACACACAAGGCTAATACCATAGAAACCAGGGCCTATTCTTACAGCTGCCTGCTCTCCTGAGCAGCTGAAGAAAGCCACACATCTGCATAGAGGCTGAATTTTGACCTCTTCCATTGGCACGCAGGACTTTAAAGAATAACTGCATCAAATCTCTTTACATAAAGAAATCAATCTCAGCCTTTTGCTGCAGTTCATCACTGGGGTTTAACACATAGGGTGACACACAGTGTTTCTCCGAGCCTTGCAGAAAACTGCAGGAACACGAGTTTTTTACAGCTACATTAGACAAAAAACCCAACCCTGCTATCCAGTATTTGATCCAGACATTTTCTCTTGGACCTGTGCAAGCTGGTGGACTCAGAGCAAATTGCTCAGCTGCTACAAAGGCAAGCACAAGAGTTTTCTTTCCCTGTAATAAGTCTCTTGTTGCATTCACCTGCTGGCTGCCGTTGTTCCTACCTGTCTGCAAAAGTGGTTTGGGCTGGTCACTAATAAATCCTTCTCCTGTTATGTTTTTTTTTTCCTAAAACCCACAAATCTAAGGAATTCTAGCGTGCCCAAATAAACAGCCTAAAATAGGCAACAATGGAAGAAATGCTGGAGAAAAGGCCCATTAAAGCTCAAAACCTGTGAGCTCCTGGGACACAGAAGGATTTAGCCAAACTCTTTTCAAGCAGCCAGGTTTCCTGGAAACACAAGAGACGTGACAGTTCCTTGGGACAACATGTCTGGTTGACAGGTGAAAATGCTACTTCCTAGCACTGACACTCATTTCCAAACCTATTCCCTGTCACCCAGAACATGCAGCTACAAGTCATTATGACATGGCCGAGTCATTCTTTCCATCCTGTGTCCGTGTATAACATAAGGGATATTCAAAATGATGGCCATATGACATGTTGATATTAATTTCCCATTGAAATTGAAGTGTCTCCTCTTCGGTCCCATCAAATCCAACTTCTATTATCAACTCCACATGCTAGCTGAATATTCCAGGCTTAAGATCACAGAATAACAGAATATTAGGGGTTGGAAGGGACCTCCAAAGATCATCAAGTCCAACCCCACTCCCAGAGCAAGACAAAACTAGATCATATCACTCAGATAGATAGATGCCTGGTCTCTTACAACAACAGGACCAAGCTTCTTTATTGGTTAATTCTATGTAATGCTCAGCAAAGCTCACTGCTGCCCAAAAGGACCCTTTGCTAACTTCCTTTCCTTCTATAAAGCACCTCTCCACGTCTTTCTCTTCACTGTGTGGAAGATGAGCTCTTCATGAGGTATTTTTTCCCAAACATGTAATAATCTTTAACCCAAACACTGACAAAGTCACATAGGAACCCAGGAACAATGACTGGATGTTCTTCAAGGGTCAGGTTGTCATTGAGAAGCAAGCAAGATGCAGTGAAAAAATGTGCAAGTAATTAAGCTTTCTACTGGGAGGCTCAAGAATAATAAAGGGAATTAAAAATAATACAACTCTCTCTGATTTGAGGCTAATAAAAAAAAAATCATTTCTATCTTAGTTATGAAAAAAATTAAAAACTAAAAAGGATGCTGGGATTAAAACCATTCTATTCAAACCAAACCGGGTTTCTGCTTGGTTTGGGTGATTTTTGTTTTGCCTTTTACAAATGGATTAAATCAAGCCTTGGAATGCTAAGCTGATGGAGAGAAAAAAACAGTTTCCTGTCAAAAATGCCAACACACAAGCCATAGTTTCCTAGTTATGGCAAAAAAAAATAAATTGCTCCCCTCTTCTATTTGAGCAGACTGGCAGGATTGAGGTCAGAGCTACACATACATACGGGCACACCTGAATCTGTGCCATGCAATGCTTTGCTAATATCTACCAAGTTTTTACCATGGTCTCGTGTCATCTTATGGGTGAGGAGACTGTGAAATAATAGCTGCTGGAAAGGGCACATATTCCTGCCTGTTCCACATGTGCCAAGAAACAGAAGCAAGGAGCTTTGGCTTGAAAGATTAAAAATGCCCCTCCTGCAGCAATGCTTGTTGTTGCAGCCCCACCTTTCTCAGAGGGAACTGACTGCAGAAGAAGACAGTAGAACTGAGAGAAATTGCAGAAAAGAAGTATTTAGGGAAGAAAATTTAGAAGAAACAAGAAAGATGCTGGGAAGGGAGCGAATGTGCTGAAACACCAGTGCTCATAAAGGCAAAAATATTTTCCTGCAGCCTGGGGCAGACTGATATAAAAAAGAAAAAGATGGTGTGAAAGATGGAACCAGGATTTTTCAGCACAGTGACAGCCAGAAGAACCAGTCAGCTGTAAAGGCCATGGAGTTGATGCTATTTTCTGGAGGGACAAACATCTGACAGGTTTCAGTGGGTACCATCAGCTCCCAGCAGTCAGGTAGCAAGGCTGAAATGGGGGTCGTGGGCTAACTTCTGACACTGCAAAGCTTCCATGGCCATTTTCCTTCCCTGGCAGGGGTTTATTATGCATGTTTGCACTCATAGGAAAGAGTCAGAGCATATCTACCATTCCCTTTTTTTCTTTTTTGAGGGTAGGGGAAGATGGGCATCCCATCCCATTCCATTCAATTTTGCTTTTTTCTTTTATTGGCTGACACCTAAGGATATAACTGACTAGTTATAAACACTGGCTATCCAACAGTGAGTTGGATCACTGCTCTCCACGCAGTAGAGCAGAGCTGGAGAACACTGAAAAAATTGGTTTAGAAACTGTGGTGTTCAAACAACTCAAACTGCAAGTAACAGCCCTTTAATAATCTGCCATCGTAGCATCTGTTCCTTCCAGTACCTGATGATGCTCTGAAAACAGACTGTGAAAAGCAACCCGGATGGAGGATTTCACTCATGGATTTCTATGATTCTATGATCACAGTGTCGTCAGGACTGCAACTTCACCTTGGACACGAGGATGTGGTGATGTCCTCCATAAAACCCTGCTCCCTCTGCCAGGCACACGCAAGCAGCCCTACAAGACCTGATGAAGGTACGTTGAACCCCGAGGTTTATCTGCTCTTTGTGACCACATCACCCAGGCTATTCAGGAGGACAAGGTGAACACGGGTGGCATGTGCTTTATATTTACAGCTTGAGGCTCTTCACTCATTCGTGAGGGACACAGCACTCTCTATTCCTCTACAAAACAGGCCTCCTCTCTTCCAGAGGCTTGAAGCTGAACACAGCAGTGCCTCTCCTCCCAGGAAACACCCACAACTGCAAGCTGCAGTGAGCAGAAGGTATTTTCAGGCAAGTCACACACTGCACCAAGGACAGTACTGATGAAAGCAAGAGGTAAAACAAACAGGCTGAGACTGAATGTATGACCTCATGATCAGGACAATGCAACGTATCAAAAGCTGACCTTTTTGCTTCCTTTTACTGCTTGACTCTAGAAATAACCCAGGTAGCAGTGCATAATTCAATTGCACTGGCAAGTTTATTCTCCTGCTACGTTACGAGGGCATGGTAGGCACCAACAATAAAGTTAAAGTAAATGTCAGGAGGCCAATGAATTGCTGAAGAGGACATTTGTTCTGATCTTCCATCAAGCACAATAACTCTAATGGAAGCTAATAGAGGGTTGTAAAACCTAATACCATGATGCAAGCAGGCAAACACCCATTCTATGGTCTGAGCACTGCAGGAGAAAGAAAAGAAGCAAATAATAATCCTTGCTTCACTACAGAGACATGAAAGTGAGCACAGCATTTCCCTACCAGCCTCTCTGGCTTGGCTGAAATCCCTCCAGAGGACACATCACCCTTCTTCCTGAGCAGCTTGCACCCAGCTGGTGACAGAAGAGGGGAGTTTTGGGAAACAAAGCAGATTAGGAATGAAGACACGGTGAGCAGGGATGAACCTCGGCTTCTGAAGAAGATTTTCTACCCAACTGGTAAGCTGTGCTGCAGCTGTGGATGCTGGGGGATGGGTGGCCAAGGAGAACCCAAGCCCTAGGGATGCAGGCGAGTGGAGATGCAGGGCATGACCACCTCCTCTCCTCATAGCATGGTTGGCTTACTGCTTTCCTCTAGCTGCACCCACAGCAGGAAGAAGAGGAGCTATTCTGGCTTAGTGGATGAAGGACGGCTCCTTTTTCAGCTTTCAAGAGGTGCTGGGGCAGCTCCACAAGCTTGAGGCAGGGGAGAATCCCGTCTACGGCAGGGATGTGAGAAAGCAGTGTCTGATTTATGGATAAATCAGGCTCCATGTCTAAGCACAGTGATGACTTCTAAGCCTCTTGCTTAGGCAGGGAAGCCAACTGTCTGTCTGTTATTTTAGAAGTAACTTAAAACTGTGTTTGCTGCAGGGATCCTACTGAATGCAAACCCCAACATAAGCCCCTGTGCAAGCCTGGCAGGGCTTTCCTCTCAGAAGGCACTCCTGGAAAGTCTCGATGGTTTGTAGCAGCTGTCCGTAGAGGTTGGGCCACATATCCCAAGATCTCTGCTCAGGCAGCAAAAGTTTAGGGCCAGAGTCATTTGGCAGATCCCCCCACTGACTGGTGGAAGGTTCCCACAGCTGACTATCACTAAATTCCTCTGGAAAAATAGTAACAATAATAACAATTAAAAAAACCCACCCCAACCCAGTCCCAATTTTAACCTGCTGGGCATTTCTGAAAACCTGGCTCTTCAATTTTAGCCTGCTTTGAAAGCACGTAACAAATTAAATGGGCCTCATTTGTTACGCAAATGATAGCTGAGGTTTCAAATAAAATAACCCTAACCTTGATGGAGATTTCATCAGCACAGGCTATTATTTCCCCCTGCTAATGGCTAAAGACCCAGCCATCTTCACCGAGCAGCAAGAGGTCTCGCAGCTGTCTGGGTGAATTATGGCTGGAGTAAGTAATATTAACCCCTCCAGGATAAGTACGTGGGTCATAAACCAAGAGCTGCACAGCTGCTCATGCCAGAAGAAGCCGTTTTTTTATTAATCAGCTAGCTGAGCACAGGGCAGGAGAGCTGCCCAGCCTCCCACGCGGGACACAGCGGCCACGGGCTGCACCCTGTCACAGCAGCCCCGAGCTGATCGATGACTTCCCTCGTCTTTGGGGAGGGACAGGTATAAATACAGGTGAAGTGAGACAGGGATGATCAGGGGTGCATGTGCTAGTGACTGGCAGGATGCTGAGCCTCAGTTAAGGAGGAGAAAGCCCAAGAGTCTTCTCTGCAAGGTCAGCCCATCCCAGTCACCAGTGAGCACTGGCTTTCGGGCAGTGTAGCATTGCTACCACGCAGCCCACCACACTGGGACTTGCTTGCTCTGGCTAAAGGAGCAAATAAATCCCCACAAATTGCTGCAACAAGGATTCAGCCCACAGACTCTGTGGCATAAACACACATCTGGTCTCTGTGCGTAATGAAATCAGCTGAAAGCACCACTGCTCATTAATAACAACAACATTCAACATATTGCTACCAAGTAAGCTTGTCTGGAGCTTCTATTGTCACATGTTAATGCACTTTTAACACCGATAAACGATGAAATGCTACAAAACATTCATCAAGGGGCTTAAGAGACAAAAGATGGGCATGGCCGTGGCAATGCTTTCTATGCCATCAGTTCTTTCACAATTTGGGCAGAAGTTAAAACCAGAGAGTCAGGGGCGCAATGCAAACACTTCCCGCTGAGCCTGCCTTTCTTTGGCAAAGATTGCTCAACTGCAGGGTTTATCCTGTGCTTGTGTGGCATGAGAAAATCCTCAGGGATACATGAAAGGGGAAATTTCCTTTTGCAATAAGTCAGTATTTTTCCATGTGTCCACCTACCTCCTCCTCCTCCTCCTTCCTCACTTTCCTGCCGCAAACAAGAACTGTCATTCACTCTGGTTTAATTCCACTCTCCAGCCCCTCTCCTTTGCCTTTTCCACACCCTCTCTGCCTTAACTTTCATCTGAATTTTGCAGTCTTGCTTTATCCTTGCAGTTCCTGGCTACTATGCAAGGCTCATCCTTTATATGTGACTGTTGGTCACTTCAGGTTCCCCTTTGTGCAAACAAGCAGGGAGCTCAGGAAGGTCAGTGCACAGGCTAGGCGTGGTCAGCGTATGGGAAGGGTTTTACCTTCTGAGTGATGTGATTGATCCAGGGAGAAGAGCAATTGCTGAGATCAGGTCCTTGGGGCTCCCAGATCCCATCTGGCGCAAGACACCGGAAAGTTGCAACACCTGGAAGAGGAAAGCCGCTGTGTTCAGTGTTACTGGTTGGATTTGTCCCCCAGGACGCCACGTCACAGGCTTCAGTTCACAATGACAGACACCTCATACAAAGCCTTGGAGCTTATTAGCTCTCAGAACCTCGGTGGGACACTTGTGAGTCATCTCAGTGGCTTAGTCTCCCATCATCTTAACACTTAGAGGTTCTAGGACATGAAAGACGCAATAAGTAGTGCAGGGATATTAGCTCCGTTTTGGCAGAGAGTGACTGCAGACAGAGGGCTCTGCCTTGGGCCTGGCAGGAAAACTGCCAGGGACTAAGAAATCAAAGCTGGATCTCAACCGCTGAGCCAGCATCCCAAGTGCTCTGCTCCACCCCTCGCGACCCAGCACCCGACCCTGCACCTCAACTTCCTTGCTGCTGTAGGACGATTTACTGCTCCGAATCACCATCAAACCACTGGAGTGGAAACACCCAAAAGTCTAAAAGTGAAGATGTAAGGCGGGGCTAATTTACCATTCAGCCCCAACCGTTTAGAAGGACTTTAAGAGGAGAGTTGTGTTTGGCCAGGACCACCCAGATCCCGGCTACGGAAGACAGGCCCTTCCAGACAAAGGGAAATACACCCAAAATGGTGCAGTTAACAGGCTTTAAAAAGCCAGAAAGCTGGTACATGCAGACTAAACAGACTGCATCCTGTAAAGTGCTCTGCCCTGCAGAGCTGAACTTTCCAGCAGAGCAGTGAGTGACAGGCCAGGTCTGATGGTAGCACCAGTTAAAACCAGCGAGAGTTTGCTCGGCCTGCAAAGGAAGCTGGGAGAGGGCCACTACCACAGCTCTTAACGAGTCGCATGGATCACTGAAATTAGAGGTGGGAAAGGCTTATTGCCATCCCCTATCGACAACTTTGGTGATTTTAGTTTTTCCTTAGCTATTTTCACCCAGTCCTTAGTTCTTGTGCTTAGAAATGGGCTCCCTGCATCCAGCCCTCATTTTCCTTCTTTATCTTCTCTTCCCTTTTCACAGCTTCAGTTCAGACCGTCCTCTCCTCTCTCTGGGAACCACATGACACTTTTTGCATTGATTTTACCAAGTGGGGCTGGGCAAGACAGCAAAAATGTCCTTCACCTACTCTTGCTGCTGATGTCTTTCCATGCCCCTCATACTTTAACATCTATTTTATCAGTCTGACCTCACCAAATTCAAGAGAAAGTCAGTATTTCGCACACTCAGGTGGGAATGGCTCTCCAGGGCAATGGAGCAGAGAATTAACAGAGTCTCCTCTGCAAGCCAGATCCCTCCAGCCCTTATTTTCAGGCAATTTCCTCCACTTTCTGATTTCTTCTTGGCAATTGGGTTCTCAGGGCTGGACACCAAGACTAACTTGAAAAATAAATACTTTTAGAAAACTGCATTTGTTAAAATACAGCAAACTGAACCGTCTGCCAAAACCCATTCTTCGTTCGACCGTTTTAATTTGGACAGAAAATTTCCAAAAGTAAGCTTTTGGAAGAAAACGATTGAGGGGAAGAGCAGAGGAAAAAATGCAAAATCCAATAATCGAGAAACCATTTGGAACTATTTGACTTTGTTTTCCCCACTGCTCTCCCTGCTTATCACCCTGGCTGCTGGTTCAGGAGGGTGAGCTGGGAATACCTGTGCTCTGAAATGCTAGCCATGGCCTTTGGAATGCAAAGGGTGCGAGTGAGCACTGCACTTCATCATTACATTTGCAATGCTTTTGTAGCTAAAGGAAATATTTTGCTGAAGGCTAAGAGAC
>WUAM01000175.1:645824-663673 GCA_024336885.1 Actenoides hombroni | reverse complement strand
CCAAAGCAGAGCTGCATGTGGCCAGGACTGCCCATTCCAAAGTGACACTCTGCTTTAGGCTGGGGCAGGTTGTGGTGTAACAGTTGAGCGTGCAGAAGCAGACTGTTTGTTTTGGAGTACAAGAAAATAACTCTGAAATGACCACAGGGCAAATTTGCCTCCTTTGGCTGCCTCTGCTTTATTTCCGAGGATCTGTGTTCAGAGTTCCTGGCTCTTCAAAACAGAAGCTCCTGGAGTTTTCAAAGGTTAATACATCAACATGGCCGTGACTTTCCAGGCAGTCTTGCCTCCTCTCCTTCTCTGACATCTCCTTTGAATTCACAAACGAATCACCAAATTATATTCTGGTTTTGCACGGGAGGTCAAAAGCTGTTTCTTCAGGGCTAGTGGAGGCTGCCTGTATAGGTCTCATTTCTTTGCTGGTGGGCAATTATCTTCATTGCACAAGACTCCTCTTCAACTGTGAGACACAACCCAAGCAGGGAAGATGGGGTACGATTCCTCATGGTGGGTCAACTGGTTTTGCTTCCATTCCAGTAGCTTGCTGTTTTCTCTGCAGGTTTCTGTGTTCACACAGACCTGTTTATATCACTAAACTAAAGCTGTGTGTTCTCAAAGACCCTTTCTTCAGAAGCCAGTTTAATGACTAGTTGATTGTTGCCCGTTGCAGGTTTGGAACGCTGCTCACCTGTTAGGGCAGCACTGCTGAGGGGTGTCTGGAGGAACTCAGAATTACTGAGGCTGGAGAAGCCCTCTGAGATCATCCAGTCCAGACTATGACCCAACCCCACCACATCAGCCAGACCATGGCACAAAGTGCCACATCCAGCCTGTCTTTAAACACAGCCAGGGACGGTGACTCCACCACCTCCCTGGGCAGCCCATTCCAATGGCTGATCACTCTCTCTGTCAGGAAATGCTTCCTGATATCCAACCGAAACCTCCCCTGGCACAGCTCCAGGCCATGGCCTCTCCTCCTGTCACTGGTTGCCTGGGAGAAGAGCCCAACCCCCACCTGACTACACCCTCCCTTCAGGGAGTTGGAGAGAGTGACAAGGTCCCCCCTGAATCTCCTCCAGGCTAAACAACCCCAGCTCCCTCAGCCTCTCCTCACCAGACTTTCCTTCCAGTCCCTTCCCCAGCCTCATTGTCTCCTCTGGACCCGCTCCAGCACCTCAATGTCCTTCTGGAAGTGAGGGGCCCAGCACTGTGCCCAGTACTGGAGGTGAGGCCTCCCCAGTGCTGAGTACAGGGGGAGAATCACATCCCTGGTCCTGCTGGCCACACCATTCCTGAGACAAGCCAGGATGCCATTGGCCTTCTGGGCCACCTGAGCACACTGCTGGCTCATGTTCAACTGGTTGTCAACCAGCACTCCCAGTCTCTCTCCAGCCCCTCCTCCCTCAGTCTGCAGCAGTGCCTGGGGTTACTGTGGCCAAAGTGCTTGGTCCTGTTGAACCTCATACCCTTGGCCTCTCAGCCCACTGACCCAGCCTGTCCAGGTGCCTCTGCTGCATCTTCCTACCCTCTGGCAGATCAACACTCCCTCCCAGTTTGGTGTCATCTGCAAATTTACTAAGGGTAAACTCAATCCCCACATCCAGGTCATCAATAAAGATGTTGAATAGGACTAGGCCCAGTACTGATCCCTGGATCAGAGGAGCTACTATTCACTATCATCCACCACCACTGAGGGGAAGGGGGTGGAGACAGGAGAAAAATCAACTCTCAATCCAGCCAACTTATAAACATGAGCAAGCACTCACTGGATACCACATCACCAAGCAACTTAGGCTGAATGTGGTCTAATGGAAAGGAAATTTTAAGTGCGTGCAAAGAAAACCAAATAAAACACCTAAGGAAGGAACTGATTCTAAAAGGAGATACTAGATTTCTTTTCTCTCTTGCACTCTGAGTAAATATTGTTCAAGGATGTTTGACAATCTGCTTGCCAGCTGAAGCATGCAGGACTCCGATAACCACATCACAGAAAATTATGTGTCCCTTTCTGTCAAGCCGAGGCAAATCCACGCTCTGGTGTTTGCCTAAATGAAAAACAAAATCATGGCAGAGCTGACCCAGACCAGCCTGAAAGCACACTGAATGAGATGGGACAGAGCTGGGAACAGTGGAAATAGGATGCAGAGGGTGTAAAATGAGAAGGAAGCCAAGTGCAAGGACCAACCTGGCTTAACAATTCCTTCCACCTCCAATTAATATTAAATTGGGCCTTTCTAGGTTGCTTTTTTCCTTTTCTGATAGTATCTAACTCTTAAAGCCCATCCTGGCTGGCTGACAGCAGTATGAGCTAAGCCAATGTCACCGGATAGTTTTTCCTCGGGACAATTTCTCCACAGGGATCCTCCAAGTGGGAAGTGCGGTGTCACATCGTCTTCCTCGGCCAACAGCAGCATTGCACCCTGGCAGGTGATAGGATCCCTGCTGAAACTTCATCCTAGCATTCAGAAATCTCCCCGTCTCCCTCTTACCCAGATTTCTCCCCCTTCACGTCGAATAATATCTTCACCATGTATAACCTGTGTTACAGCTCTCTGGTCACGCTGCTGGCTCTCCTCCACTAGAGAGGTTCTTAAATCACTGTTTCACTCTTTTTAACTCTTTTCCCCATCCCGGGTCAGTTCTAAAACTCACCCCTGCTTGTCTCACCTGTCATTGCCTACAAACCACTTCTACATCTGCCCCTTAAGTAAAAAGCTGCTCCTTCCAGTTCGATTTCTCCATTGTTTTCCATTTCTTTCCTTTCCTAGAAGAGGCTCTACTGGCAAACTCATCCTGACCTGGAGCTTTCCTCCCTGAGCTCTCCATACCCTTAACTCCAAAACCAAGGATGCTCTCAATGCCAACAATTTTGGCTACCTCCTTGACTTGACATCTGACCGTTCCTCCAGCCCCCCAAAGTCCACAAGTTACAGTGTGGGGTAGTGCCTTCAGTTGTCATTTAGAATTCATTTTAAGGATTACTTTGGGATGAAGGGTACCTTGGAGATGCAGGATGTTACCACTTAGGGTTATCCTATTGGAGAGAGGAAACATAAGACCTGAGAGGAGCGGGAAATCACTCCCTGCTAACCCTGCAGTGGCCATGCCCAGAGGACATGACAGCGATGGAGCAGACCTGTGGTAACACCATGGTTCACTGCAGCAGGAGCTGGGGCAGCCCAACAAAGCCCCAGATCAGCTTCAGTGGTACCTTCCGTTTGAGTTAGGTCTCGACCCTCATCTGCTTGCATACCCTGGGAACACCGAAGCTTCTCTGCTCTGTTAGAGCCATGGGGGTTTATAAATTCTTCATCGGCATGGGAGGGAGACCTATAGGGCCCAGGGCTGCAGATCCCCAGCACACTTCTCCTGTTCTCCTGACAAACCTCACCACATGCCATGTAGTGGTCTAATGGACCAAAGGAAGCACCTGAGCACAGAGCACAAATTATGCTCGTAACATCCCAGGCATTTCCTAACATTTATCAACATCTTTCCTCCTGCAGAATCCTACAACAACATCAGGGAGGGGAGGGAAAAAAGCCTTCTTTCTGGGTGATGTGCTACATCCCAGTGGTGATATTTGCTGAATTACCACTTTCTCCACCTTTGGAGCCATAACCAGCGGGGCAGTGCTGAAGGCTGATTGCAGGGTGGAAACAACTTTCATTTCCCCACCCCCAGAACCTCTACATGAACTAGGTGAGCTTGCGTGTGCCCATTTCTATATACCCTTCTTCCTCCACAAAGCACATCACAAGTAGTTAACTGCATCCGATCAAACTGCACATGAAAAAAGGATGCGCTGGAAGATTTGCCCTCAAAACACCTGTCTCAGCATAACTGGTATTCTTTACAAGTGACTGGTAAAAAAAGACAAGTGAAACCAAAACTGATACTCATAAAAACGTTTTGTGATTTGAGGTTCTTTAAGTTAGGTGTGCTCTGTCACAATGGGAGGCAAAGACCTGGTTTTGTCAACCATAACCGAGCATACTACAGAAAAAAAAAGTAAATTATGAGACACAGAATCCTCTAATAACCCAGCTTGAAGCCAAGGGCATCCCCTATAGGCCAGAATACATTGTCTCTAACAAAACTTTCTAATGGGTTGCTGCAATGTACCAGCTGTGTCAGCAACATCTCCCACACTGCCTGTCTCTCCCTGCCACCCTGCCACGCAGCAAGGCAGGAGCACAACAAAGCCATCCTTAAACTTTCCTTGTTGTGGGGCATCCTCAGTTTTCTTTGTGAAATATGTATTTAGTCCACACCATCCTTGGTGACCAAGGTTAGGTGAGCTGCAGCAGATGCACAGCTAGCACGTGGCACAGTGATAGGTAATGAATTTGTGAATGTGGTCCAACATTTGGGCAGTCGGTGGGAGACACAGATAAGGTTTTGTCTTGACACATTCATGTGGAGAAGCTTTAGGTTGCAGGAAGAGCAGCTGGATATTTATTCCAGGCTGACAATGTCTGAGATAGCACAAGGTGTTGTGGAGGATGATGCCATCGCCCACCCGACCTATCACAGCATCCTCCAAGAGCTCCCAGGTGAAGAAAGGCTCGTTTTACTCCCAGGCTGGTAGGCCAAGGATGGACAAAACTATGGAGACCTAGAAAAATATCTTAGGCCTTGGAAAGTGGGGCAGCTACCCAAACACTGTCCTGAGAACATCAACGATTTGTGACAGAGATGTGCCAAGAGAGAGATAGAGCCAAGTGCCTGCTCCTTGGGGAGCTCCTCCTCCATGGGTCAGTGAAGGAGCTTGTGCAGGTGCAAGCTTAGGCTCTTTTGTGGTTTGAAAGTAGTCCCTTTGAAATGTTATAGTCCCAACCAAATAAAGAAAATTCTTTGGGCACTGAATATTTAGAAAATCATTGTCCCACCGAGAGCAAAATTCCAGGAGGGAGATGAAAGAGGAATGGGCTTTGCCCAGCAGTACAGATCGAGTCCTGTGTAGCCTGAGTGGGTCAAGCAGGACTCTGCAGACTTCCCTTTCCCTTAATTTTTGCACTTCATTATTTTTCCCACAGGAAAAAAAGAAAGAAAGAAAAAAACCAAACGCAAACACAATGGGTAAGACATTTAGGTCAGGACTTTCATAAACAGGATACCAATGTTAGTCTCTGAACAAGTGGCCTGATTTTTAAAAGTACTAAGCAAGCAGTATCTTCCACAGCCTGAAAAAAGCACTGGCCTTTTGAGTATCAGGTTATTTAGGGTCTCAATCTTACTTTCTCTCTGAGTTGCATCTTCCCATAGCAGAGGCTCAGGTGTCCAGCATAATGAAGTTGCCCATGTGAGGCTGGATCTAAGAAAACACTAAAAGAATGAAGACCCCCATTTCACCACAGCTAACTGGAGAATCTTGAGTGTGCCTTGCTGAGAAGTGACTGCTATGTTTGCATCACACTTCAACAACACACTTCCAATTTCCAGTAAACTACAAACATCCTCGTTATGCATCTATGCGAACGCTCCATTTCTGCACGTGCTCTTCTGAATTTCCAACTGGAGGTGCCCCTCTCCCTCAATGGCAGAGGGAATCCAATGGATCCACCACTCTTTAAATAGCTCAAGATGGCTGAAATCTCTCCCATGGTTTGCTACTTCTGAACACATCTCTTTGCATTTGCTGGACAGAATTAGAAGCAGGGCCAGCCTTCACTGTGGTCACGTTAGATGAGTGCTCGTGGCTAGAGCAGTGCTCAGGGCTAAGGAACATCTGCTTCAGATTTGCTCTGAAAACCCTGAAGAGAGGCTGTGCCTCCCCATTTCTCCCCACTCACTGGCTGGGGCAAATGCACCCACCCTGACAAAGACCTGCTAATGACCAGGGCTCACCAAAGACCTAAGACTGGAGCTTGCCAAAGACCCGATAAAAGATCAGGGCTTCATGGCCATTAAAACTTGATTACTCTGTTTCAGGCCCTTAACCTGCCTCTGTGGTGCCCTTGCCCCCAACTGATTAGTGATCACAGTTCAGACTCCACTAGAGTATAAATGGAGAGATGATTTGGACTTGGTTCCCTGAGAGCAAGTGGGCTTGCAGTTGGGGACACTCCCCTGGGATAGGGACACTGCCCAAGGAAACTTCCAGCGACTGAGTGAGTCCTCAGCCCACCTTTGGTGAGTGCCTATTTCTTCTGGCCATACCCCTGAACGAGCCCTCATCCCCTTTTGGGTGAGTGACCCCCTTTCTGGGTACCCTCGAGGGGGAGGTTTTCCCATTTATGGGTGAGTGTGAACACGTTTTGGGTCACCTCTCTAGAAAGAAGATTCCTACAACTTAGGAATTAGTTGTGTAGTATGCTCCCATCTGACACCCAAACTTGTCATTTACTTTAGTCTGCTGGGTAATTTTTGGTTGTAATCCATCCACATTTTGGGTAGCTACTGCTCTCTGGTTTGTAGGTGCCTCCACGACACTGGCAAAGAGCCCCGCACCGTCCTACGGGTACCTTCTGCTTCCCACGTCACTGTTCAAGTTACAAATCAATTGCCTTTGGCACTTGGAAAAAAAAATACACATACATATATATGTCCTTTCTTATCAGCTTTTGAGCAAGTTTCAGTGCCAGAAATAGAACTTCTGCCCATGTATTTATAAATTACTTTGCACAATATACTCCAGAAATCTTCAGAAAATACTATGTGAAATAGAGCACTGATGGGTTTTGCATCTGGAACAGAAGGGGATTAATACTTTTTGAAGTATTTTGATTTGCTTTTTTTTTTCTTCTATTAAAAAATCCATTATTATTAGTAATAATACAGGACATAGCTTAGGAAAACAGACTACCACATATTAAACTTGTGAACCTGGGAGGGAAGAGCATGACAGTGCGCAGTCCCCAGTCCAGCCCAGCTTTTAAGCCTAGGCTTAATGTTATTTAAGCCAAAACTTAAGAGCCTAACATGGGATGAACTCATTTCCCAGCCACAGATCCAAACTTTTAAACTCTCATTTGCTCACATCCTCCCCAGGAGATGAAAAGAAGCCAGATCAGCACCAAGAGATAAGGGAGGACTAACACAGGGATCCAGCATCTCTCCCAGGCAGTGTCTACCTAGCAACAGAGATCTGCTGACCCCAGGTCTCCTTACAGAGGAAGAGAGCATAGGAAATGCTACATACTAGAGGGAACAAATTAAATCACACGGAAGGGATCACGTGCTGCAATAGCACCAGGCAGGTCCTGCTCTATTTCCATGCCCATCAGCTCAGTGCCAACAAGGGGTGACCCAGACTTCATCTTTTGCACAAGCTCCACCACACACTGTTTCAACTGAAAAAGGTTTAAGGTGAAATGTACTTCTCCCCCCATAAAAGCTCCTGCCCCAATCACTGTCAAGATACTTGCATGCATGAAAACATGACTGATGCTAAATCATGACACGTGTTATATTTCTTTCAAAACACAACGAAGGATTTTGTTGCAAAGGACTCCTAACAACCTAAATTGTCATTCAGCTCCTGTTTGTCTACAAGAGGCATCTTCTCCCTCTGCAGCCTCACTGTGCTACAGCTGCTGAAGCTACCACGATACTACACATGGACATGTAGACATAAAGCTAAGTGCTTTATTATATATATTTAAGGAAAAAATCGACCAAGCTTTCTTGAACCTTGTTAGCTACTCGTGTTTGTCATCTCCTGGCACCAGGAGCAGAGCCTGGTGACAAACAGCTAAGCAGTGCTGAAGGGTACAGCACCACAGGCAGAGAGCAATAAGAGGGAAATAAGTAACAGAAATTAATTAGTGAACAAGGACCCTGTTTCTGAATAAATGTCCTCATGAGGAAGGAAAATCTGCAACGAAAACCTAAGTTTTCTAAAACATCGCTAATTTGCTAAATTGCCTCAGAACAGACTGTTTTGTTGTGGTTGGTGGTTTTTTGTTGGTTTTGGTTTGTTTTTTTTCCTGAACATTTCCATGGAGATACCAACGTTCCACGTGTAAAGCTCTCTAACCACCAATAATATCTGCTGCTTTTACACCGAGACACCTCACACACAGCACTTCATGACCTGGGCTGGTCTTCCAGGTGCTGGAGGTGATGATTCAACCTTTTGGCTGTTTGATGAGATCTGTGTCCAGTTCTGGCCATTTCCAGGTTTGTAATTTTTCTTTCAGCTGCCAGCAAATTTTCAAACATATGATATGCCGGAGATCTCGTGGTTTGGATTTCCTCCAGCACTTCACTAACATCTGCCAAATTCCTGTTAAATCCAACACTGGTTGATGAGCGCTTTCCGATGGTGTGAAACTTGATGCAAGTAACTAGTGGAAGCCTGGGAGCAATTAAATTTTAATCAGAGATAAGTTCAGTTTTCGGCGTTGTGAGTTATCTCTCGTGTCTAAATATCTAATATCTATTAAAATCCTCTTCTCCTCTTGTCATCAGCAGCATCAAGACACAGAAAGGGAGTAAGAGCATATGAAGGCTCCTTCCCAAGAAAGCCACCCACCGTACTAATAATAATAATACACACATCTTTCCTCTCTGACGTGCCATCTGTATCCCAGATTACTCAGTTGGGTTTTCCAGGTGGATACAAACATCTGCCCCTCTCCTGGATGCCTCTCCGTGGTCTCCTGCCTGAGATGGCCCCTCACGCCCAGCTCTGCTGGCAGGGTTGTTCATCTTGCTGCTCTCTAATGCATTTTTGGCCAAAGGAGCCAGGCTAACGCTCCCATCTGCAATCACGTATGGCTTCCTTCCACCCTCCTTCCAGCACGCACCACCTCCTGAGTGAGAGCTGTCTTTTGCCTGGCTTCTTGGCTTCTTCCTCCAGCTGCTCCTGGAGCAGTGGAACACCCCCAACCCTCCTCCAAATCCCTTCTCCCCAGGGGCTACAAACTTACAGATCTCCTGCCAAAGGCTGCCTAGTCCACAGCCTTTCCCATCCCTCCCATAAACAGGCAGGATGAGCACGACAGCTTCTCATAAAACATGTCAAGCTTTTCTACCTCTCGGGAAGTGACGGATGCAAGTCACAGGCTTTTTACGGTGCTGCCACAGTGGGCTCAAAGCTTTCCCACTGCTTTTCCAAGTTCAAAACTCGCCAGTCGTCACCCTAGACTATTTTTACACCGATATAGCAAGCGGAGCTCGGCACCTCCTCGGCTATTCTTAATGAAAAAGGCACGGCCCAAGGCAAGAGTTGGTGGCTGAGGCCTGGGAAGCATTTGGAGAAGTGGAAAGATCCCTGCAAATGCCACTCTTGAGTCAAAAACCTTTGTTCGAAGGTGGCCATGCCATCAGAGCTGGGCTTCAGGGAAGCACAAAACGCAGCAGTGGTCTCCCCGGCCTCAGCAGGCTACACAGAAAGGGGAAGAGATCATGGAAGCTGGGGAAATTTTTGGGTTCTTTTTCCTTTTTTTTGTTGGGTTTTTTGTTGTTGTTGTTTTTTCTTTGCAAGTGAAAATATCCTAAACATCCTCAGCATGTGCAGCTTGGGGAAGTTAGATGAACAGCTGCCTGGAACTGAGCACTAATTCATCCGGTTTACTCTCTGTTAATGAATAAAGACAATGGAAAATCAGTAAGAGGCAGAAACCCCACGAATTTTACAGCTTTGCAGACTGATTTTTCTGTACCTCATCTAGTCATCTCGATGCCTGTGCAAAGCACCGGCACAGTTGGTGTAAAGTATGAGCAAATTATCCCAGGCGTATTTTTACCTTCCCTTTCCACCGGTGCGGCAAAGGGCTACAGGTGTCAAAGGCAGAAGAAAATGTGTCCTTTTAGCAGAGAAAAGGAATATCCAGCAAAACTCAAAACGAAACAAATGCTGTGTCCAGTTCAGGTAACATGCAGGGATGTGTATTGCTTCATCTCCAGTAAACCATGCTTCCCTCTCCACCCTTGCCTCCAGTTTTTCCCATTTAAAGCGGCGTGCGACCACCAGGATCTTTTTAGAGAAAGGCAGGAAAAGCACCAGTTTCAGCTACAATTTTGTGCTGGAACAGCCTATTTCTCTCCCATTTCGAACCCAGTAGGACCTGTACCCCACTACACATTTCTCCTGGTGCACTACAGCTTACAGCTCAAATCCAGCTGGATTACTGATGGACTGTGCTGGGCTCAAGGAGAGATCAAACACAGAATGAACCAACCTTATTCTGACTCAAGCAGCCTCTCCTGGATCCCACTTAGAAATCTTTCTTTCCCCAAAAACCCCACTATATAGGGTAAGAGAAATGTCTTCATAAAATGTGTGTGCAGCTACGAGACAATCTTCTTTTTTTGTAGATAATGGCAAATTTTAAGGCCACGGTCATTATGAGAAGACATCTATTCCCACGTGTAAATGCAAAATCCCTTTGAAGCTGAATATATCCACAGTTCAAAAATGCACCCAATCCCCAGTGCCGCTAAAAGGAGGAGAGGGGAAATTTCATTTCCAGTGAAACCAGCAAGGATACTGCAGCCCAGCGCAATGCCATTACAGCATCCCCACTTGAATAAACCATCTCTTCAGAAAACAGAAATGGAGACTACTTTTTGCATGGGTTCACAGACTTTTAAAACAAGGAGGCACCCGTGGCATCATCTGCTCTGACCTCATCTGCAGGAACTGGCTGGTACCATCCCAGCCCCTGGGCCAGAACCTGGGGTTTGGATCACAAGGGTTTGGATCATGAGGGTTTGGATCACGAGGGTTTGGATTACAGCAGCTTGAATCTTGCTGTGTAACTTCTGAATCCACCTCCTGAAAAAGCAGCACCTCTTAGCCAAAAACTGGCTTGCCACCCCTACCTTCGATATGGGTGCTCACTGCACTGAGTTACTCCAGCTCTTATTACCCATTAAACCCCAACATTATTTTAAGCAGAGCCCAACAGACACGCTGTTTATCTTATTCAGAGTCATTTCTGACTGCACGCCCACGAAACCTATTGCCAAACAAGCACCCCCACCCCCCCAAGAACTCTAGGTCAGAACCAAACACACAAAAACTTCACTTTCAAAAGAGAAGAACCCACCACTTTTCCAGGTGAAAATAGCAATGTCTATTTGATACCTAAACTGCAGTGAATACCACGGACTCCCAGACCCAAGGCAACCAGAAAATATAAGCACCACCACTTTTTTTTCTTTTGCTTAAATAGTTCTTCACATGGCTGAGACTTCTGCTTTGGATTTTAAGATACAAATGTGGTGGCTCGGAGGTTCCCAACTGGAGCCTGGCTGCTGGATGATCTGTGCACGATTTCAAGGCTTTGGGAGGTTTTGGATGATGTTTCTTTGGTTTTTTTCACTCAACTGCATTCAAACAAAGCCTCCAGCCATCCCCCACTCACAGCCAGTATCTCCATCTGTGTGCACCCACCCTTGGAAGGAGGTTTTTTTACCCAAGAAGTAGCCATATACAACAATATGAGGTGTTTGGATAGACTTTTTTTTTCCCCACAGTGCCATATAACCTTCTTTTTCCTCTTTTTCTTTTTTTAACCTTTGTCCACTTCAAGAAAATGTGAAATCCCATCAAACAAAAGCAGAGCAACAACCTGCACGAGGGCAAGAGCCAAGAGGGAGCAGCAATTTACGTCTCTCTTCCTGAAGCAAGGGTAGAGATTACTGCCATTTAAACCCACTTCCACCTTGCAATTTCCACCATTTCCTGCTGCTTTGCAGCCTGGTGTATTAAAAACCGAGACACCAGAGCTGAGGTCTGACTTGAAGAGAAGTCCATCTCCCTCTGCTTGGGAATTACATCATATTTCAAAGCAGTGTTCATCTTGCTGCGGACAAAATTAAGTCCAATAAAACCAATTTCCGTTCTGACATTATTCAAACGCGGCCACAATCAAATAGAGGAGAAAGCCAAATGAAAAACCCAAGCAATTAAGTGATTTCATAGATGAAGGATAAAAAGCTCCCACAAATTTGAACCCCTCCTGGTAAAGATGGATGCCCTGCAGTATATTACGGTCCGTGCACTGTAAAATCCTGTGACTTTCAGCTGTACTCATCATTTTAAGTGGATCATGTAGTACACTCCCTTCTGCCACAGCTTCAATCCCACTCCCTGAGTATCTTTTTCCTGCTTTCCAGCCCAGCAGCACGGTGAAGAAACCCCAGCAAGGGTAGCGTGGAGGGATACAGCCACGTCAGCTACGCTGGGGCTGACTGGGGTTCACCCTGGCTCGGGACTGTTGCTGGAACTGTGTGCAGCACCTTTGCCTGTAGAGAAGGGCTGTACAGGAACCAGTCAGCTAGCCACTCAGCAGTATTACAGCTTGCTGCTAAACTGCATTGCTCTTCCAGTGGACACAGTGCAAAAAAAACCCTAAATCTTCGTATCTTTGGACCTAGTAAAAGTTTCCTGTGTATTTTTTTTTCGTTATTCTTCACCCGTGCAGCTTCTGGCCAGTAGCCACAGAAGTCCTGCCCTGTCTCCTGAGGCTGCAGCAGAGTGACAGAAGAGATTTTCACTAATTCCTTCCTGATCTGACAATGACTTGCAGCCCCCGACTCCGAACCTTCTCATCCAGCATGGGATCACAAAGATGCCCCCTTAGCAACTCCCCCTGGCAGCCCTGGCACAGCTTCAGGAAACAAAGCACAGGAGCAGATGCATCCATGTCATTTAAATACAGGGATGGAGGTTAAAACGAACCTCTAAGCAGCAAATTAAACGCGTGCCCCCTCCTCCCCACCAGCCGGCAAGAGACGGGGCAGCAGTCGCTGCGCTACCAGCCTGAGGATGCAAAGAGCAGAGCCAAGGCTGCATCTCAACCCTGCCTGCGAATCTCAAGGAGTATTTCCAGTCCTCTCCCCCCTTTTTTTTTTTTTTTTTTTTCTTCCTCCTAGTTCCCCCTTGTTGTCCCTTTTTTGGGGGTATGAACAAATCACGGCATCACAGCACAGTAGGGGTTGGAAAGGACCTCCGAAGATCATCGAATCCAACCCCTCTACCAAAGCAGGACAGAACTAGAGCAGATCACTCAGAAATGCACCCAGACAGGTCTTGAAAGGCTCCAGAGAAGGAGACTCCACAACCTCTCTGGGGAGTCTGTTCCAATGCTCTACAGCTCTTACAGCAAAGAAGTTCTTCCTCATGTTGAGGTGGAACTTCCTGTGCTCCAGCTTGAATCCATTGCCCCTCATCCTATCACAAGAAACAAGTGCAAAGAGGTTGTCCCTGCCTTCTTGACACCCAGCCCTCAGGTATTTATAGACATTAATTAGATCCCCAAATGAGAACACTGTGAAAATTGGAGAACAAAGGAAAGATCAAAGAGTGCAGGTAGTTACTTCATTATGTATCCCAGCTGGGGCAACAGCTGAAGCCTCTGGAGCTTCCTCACCAAGTTATTTTAGAGTCACACCAAGAGAACTGTGCCCTCTGAAGCTTCCTGGCCTAGGAACTGTTGCGAGGCGAAGTGGTGAGGTTTCCAGTGCTGCAGGAGGGATGTCAGGCTGCGGGAACCACCAGCTACACGGGCATCTGGTTAATTCAGGTGCAAATACAGCCAATAAAAGCTGCTGGGTTAGATACTGCAGCCCTCTGGAAGGGTGAGAAGTTTGGGGCAGAGGCTGGTTTTGCTACACATCTAAATAATAACTTGAAGGCTGAGGCACTCACACACCACTCCCTTTTCTCTGACCTGCACCATTCCAGGTCAACACCTCTGGGATGAGGCTCCACATGGGCATTATGTTGGGGACTGGCTGGAAGTGGGGATCAGAAAAACAGCCTAGAAATGCCATCACATCCTCAGTGGGATCTGGCTGCAGAAAAAACCCAGGACTGTAACTGTAGCTTGAGCTCTCCATTAGAAGTCCCTTCTACTCTGCCTTTTCTACCAATCTATAGATGGATTCTTGATGTAACCCCATCCTGCCATCCCTGAAACAGGGAGGTGCCGGGGTTGGATACACTTCGAACGCATCCAGGTAGCCAGGAATTAAAGCTCAGTCCCTTCACAAGACACAAGAGGGCAAGCGCCCAGCGTTGAAGGTTATGGATGCCACCCACCCTCACCTTCCATCAACCTCTAGGTCCCAGGGCAGTCAGGAGATAGGTATTTGAGAAGTGGTTTTGACCTGTCACTACGTGGTTGAAGGGGCTACCAGAAGAAGTTGCTACCATGCCAACCTGCCAAGGCAGGAGGGACAGGCACTACTACCTCTTAAAGCAGCCCAGCGCTGAGAAAGCACTTTGGACAGGAAAGTCACCTCGGAAAAAAACACCTTTATGTTTGGAAATGCTCAAAACCTCCATTTCAGCGGGTGGGAGAAGCCACCTCGCTTGGCATGCACCTCTGGTTCCTCCAGCACCACGCTCGGCATCCTCCCAGCACCTCTCGCGGGGCCGACCGCGTTCTGCACTAATGAGCTGCTCACGCAGCTCTTTGTTTTCTCTTGTGTTGCTTTTCCTCCCCCATTTTTCTTCTTTTTCCACGTCTATTGAATTTTTGCAAGTCTCGTAGCTTTGAGCCAGCTAGGAATGGGGGTAAAATGCTTTGTGCTAACACTCTTCCCCTCCTTCCCCTGCCAGCACCCTCTTCAAACTCAACCCCCCACCTCTGGGAGCATGTTTTTTGTATCTGATTTGTAATCATCTGTGCAAACAAACCAGAAGGAACACGCTCATTTCGCTGGCTACTGGTTGCAAAAGTCAATACCCCTTGAGCCGCTCGGGCCGCTGCTCACGCTGCCAACTCTTCTGGGCAAAAAATAAAATGTTAGAAAGCACAAAATGCTTTACCCACATGTGCAGGTTGCCAACAACAGAGCCCAGAGAGCACGACAAACAAAAAGTATTTTAAAGCACAAACCCATTTCTTTTCTGCGTGGAAAGGACGGGGTGTGTGTTTCTGGCATGAGCAGCTCACTTCAGACATACCTGCACTGAAATTATGCCATGTCAGCAATAACTGACCAGCTCCATAATTGCCTTTTCTCTCTTCTCATAAACCTAGAGCTTCTACAGAACCAAAAAGACCATTTCCCACTTCTCAGAATAGCACATGAAATAAATAGCCTTAAGGTTAGGGAGTGCCACAGTTAAAAAAATCAATTTCTATAGAAACTACATATATTGTAGAATCATAGAATAGTTTCAGCTGGAAGAGACCTTCAAGATCATCAAGTCCAACCTTACTCCCAGCCCTATCAAACCCATTAAACCATGTCCCTGAGCACAACATCTACCCACCTCTTAAACCCCTCCAGGGATGGTGACTCCACCACCTCCCTGGGCAGCCCATTCCAGTGCCTGACAACCCTTTCTGGAAAGAAATGCTTCCTGAGATCCAGCCTGAACCTCCCCTGGGCCAACTGCAGGCCATTGCCTCTTATTCTGTCCCTTGTCACCAGGGAGAACAGCCCAACTCCCACCTCACTACACCTTCCCTTCAGGTAGGTGGAGAGGGCAATAAGGTCTCCCCTCAGCCTTCTTTTCTCAAGGCTAAACAGCCCCAGACCCCTCAACCTCTCCTCATCAGAGGCGTGCAGGGAATGTTGCCTGACCATTCCAACTGCAGGCTGTAGGGACCCTGCAATGAAGGACAGCCTTAGGTTTCATAGAGCTGAAAGCAATTCCATTTCTGGCTGCAACATCCAGTCCAGGGCCGTTCTCAGGAGTGGTGGATGCTGGAGTCACACCAGTGAGAGGAACGATGTCTGCATGGAGGGGGATGTGTGTGTGTGTGTGTGTCTTCTACACTAGATTTTCACCAGTGCGGCTTAATCCGATTATATTTTGCTTTGCCTTCACTACTTGGACTCTCCAGCCTGCTCTTTAAATGTTTGTAGTCCTTGCTCCATTCCTTTAAAACTTGCTATTACTTTTTTTTAATGATTCCTCAATACGCGATTGAGATAGACTAATACGAAGAAATATCCCCACACTTTCCCCAGCCTATCCCACAGCCCTGTAAAAACCCCTGTTATTAGTTGCACTGTTCTCTCTACCTCCTGGCAAACAACGTTGTCTCCCCCAGCTAGAGCCAAACTGCAAATAAAGAGGAACATAAAAATGTCAAAGCCCCATCCATTACACAACACAGATGCTGGCACCCCTTGTTGCTGGGATTTACAGACTGCTTTTTCATTTTATCATTTTATCTCCCTTTAATGGCAAAATCAGTTAATCCTGGATGGCATCATAAAACTTGCAAACAGAGGCAGCCCGTAAGTCAGCAAGCCATTCCCAGAGCTTTGCAGCACAAATCCTTGTTGTAAACAGCAGCAGTCCTTAATTTTTTTTTTTTCCATTGCTGCTCCTCTTTCAAGGACTTGAGGCAGGCTACAGAGCTGTTATTTATCTAATTAGCACCGCTAATAGTCCTGCAGTTCCTGCCCTTTAAAGATAGAAAGCAGCCTGAAGGCACAAGTCTCTTAATTAGTCAGTGAAGTACATTTAGTTTCAGAGCAGGGAGGGGAACCTGTTTGACGAGAAGGTTCAAAGCATGAAGACCTAGGAGGGCCCAGACACTGTGATGGCTTAGATGCTGGAGGCACAGGGCAAAAATGTTCATTTTAAGCCAAAATGTTCACCTTCCATCCCACCCGTGGTTCTGCAGACCTCCTGCATTCACAGTTCCCCAGATGAACACCCCAAGAGTCCCTCAGACCCTCAACATGAAGGAACTAACGAATGACATTTTCATCCAACCGTTAAAGCAGGATCCCAAGGGAGAGTCATCACCATCTGCTCCATCTCCTCCCCACTCACCACACCAGGGGCTCACAGACTGTTACAGAGGACCCTCCAACACACACCCTGATGGGAAAGTCTGCTTTCCTGAGGACTGAAATGCATTGCCTTAATCGACTGTTGAAACTTTAATCAGTTCGGTGAGAGCTTGGATGTGAATGAAAAGGCAGCGGAGAACTGCACCTGTGCTTCTGTGTGGAGTTAAAAGGGGTGCTGGGTCTCATCCTTTGATGTTCTTACATCAGACTCTGTCCCTGTGGAGTCTAGTGGGTTTCTTTGAAAGACCTGGTGCAGGCTAGCCTTAAGGACTAAAAGCCCCCTATGGAAATATAAAGCAAAACCCCAAACTTGATCTGATCCAAAGGATTAGATTCTGTCTCTGCTCACAGATGTGTGGTAAGCACAGTTTTTTTAAAGAGGCAGTTTTGGAACTGGTTTCAGGGACACAGGTTTTTCTCATTTTCTTTGTATCATGTTCCTAATTTTCCAGCTGATGCCAGAGGGTTGTCTCAAATGAGCTGCTGCCACACCCCTGCATGGCTCTCCTCACCAGCCAGCAGAGCTCCACAGCAGAGCCCATCCATCACCCCACATTCAACACCCAACAGAGGAGACCTGACCACATGCCCCAGATCTCAGCATTAAGCTCAAGAGCAGGATATGGAAAATACACTGAAATCACACAACTCTGGGGTGCATGAAGAGTGTGGCCAGCAGGTCAGGGGAGGTTCTTCTCCCCCTCTACTCTGCCTTAGTGAGGCCAGCTATGGAATTTTGTGTCCAGTTCTGGGCTCCCCAGTTCAAGAGACAGGGAGCTACTGGAGAGAGTCCAGCACAGGCTACAAAGATGCTGAGGGGCTGGAGCATCTCTGTGCTGAGAAAAGGCTGAGAGCCCTGGGGCTGGTTAGATAGAGAAAACAGAGGGGATCTGATCAGTGCTCATCAGTATCTAAAGGGCAAGGGTCAAGAGGATGGGGCCAGACTCTTGTCAGTGGT
Organism: Actenoides hombroni; assembly: GCA_024336885.1. Classification (NCBI taxonomy): domain Eukaryota; kingdom Metazoa; phylum Chordata; class Aves; order Coraciiformes; family Alcedinidae; genus Actenoides; species Actenoides hombroni. The sequence goes on along the minus strand of WUAM01000175.1, from coordinate 645,993 downwards.
GCCCAGCGGCAGGATAAGGGGCAATGGGCACAAACTGGAACACAAGAGGTTCCACCTGAACAGGAGACAAAGCTTCTTTCCTGTGAGGGCACCAGAGCCTGGCCCAGGCTGCCCAGAGAGGCTGTGGAGTCTCCTTCTCTGGAGAGATTCCAAACCCACCTGGACACTG
>WUAM01000175.1:568803-588645 GCA_024336885.1 Actenoides hombroni | reverse complement strand
AAATAATAATTAAAAAAAAAAAATTAAAAAAAATAATAAAGAAAGTGGCACTGGTAAAAAGTTTTCAGCAAAAAATGAATTATCTGGTGAAGTTGAGCAGCAGAGATACTAAATAAACTTTAACAAAAAAGTAGTGAGAATTAATGACAAAGTATTTCAACTAAAACGTTAAACTGTTAAATAACTTAGCCTATACATAAGTAATATATATAAATAATTTGAAAGGTATTTAATTACCTTTTTGTTCCACTTCTATTGTAGAGAGAGAGGTAAAGAGAGAAAGGAGAAAAGAGAATAGATTAATGGTACTGTATTGGCCAGGTATTTTTCTTTACCTCTTTTATATGAAAAGGAAGCTTTATTTATTTACTTTAGTATGTGAACATTTTAGGTATATATATATATATCTATAAAGCCTTTCCTCTGATATACACTGGATAATAAGCAGACAAGCCAAACAAAATACAGATAAATTTTAACTTTGCAGAAATCTTTAGGAAAAAAACCCTAACACTTGGGACATACCAAGACCCCTGAACTATTGGAGATACCTCAGCAGCAGCAGCAGCAGCAGCAGCCTTGGACTAGTTTCGTAGAGCAAAATGAAACACCCATACACTGAAATAGGACTGATACATATTTATGTGTAGAATAAAAACTCCAGGTAGAAAAGTTTTAGAATAGACATCTTCATGTAATTCACCAAAACACTGTAAAACAGAGAGCCCTACTTTAAGTAGAATATTCCCTTATGACACAAACACATTCCCTTATGACAGGAATGGAGAACTCAGGAGAGTCAAGTGAAGCACATCGGGGGACGTTCGTAGAGTCCTGTCCTGTGCTGTGGAGAAAAAAGCTTTAGCAGAACTTGGGGAAAAAAACCAACATCTTAAATACCGTAATACTTATATGATTTAGAAGATCTCAAAGACTTAGAGTGTTAGCAAGTGATAAATATCTAAGCACTATTTAACGAGCCCAGCCCCGGAACTTGCTGGGTATTTTTCTGTGAATTATTCACCACGCATAATAATGCTGCTGAAGAGGCTGAGTCCCTTCGGACAAAGCCCCCCACAGTCAGAATAAATAAATAAAGGCAGTGCACTTATTAACTGCTAAACTCTCAGTACGGGTTTCTATAGCTAACAAACTCCTCCGGGGTCCCTCATCCACAAGCCCCCTGTGGTCATGGCACAGACCCCTGTGGGGTCTAAAGAGCTTCTGCACCCCCAGCCCCTGGGGTCTGCAGGGCCTCTTCCCTCAGCGGGCAGGAGAAGACAAGCCCCAGAAAATACCACGGAGGGAGAAGAGAGAACTTGCCAGCAGAACAGTACGGCTTTGACAGCTGAGAGCTGTCTGCTGGAGTGAGAGGGGAGCGCAAAGGTACGCACGCGAACGTTGGGCTCACCCTGGCCCACTCCAGACTGAAACACTTGCCAAGCAACTGTCCGCCAGCCCTGGGACCGCAAAACCCTTTGCAGCCAAAAGCCTCATGCATCTGGGTGGGAACCTGCAGGCTCAGCAGAAGAACGACTCCAAGGTGAGACTGCAAATGCATCGGCCAGACGTGTGGATCTGCCCTTTGCTGTGTGTGCACCCAGAGCCAACTGCTACTCGCAAAAGAAATGTTTCCAACCTTAAACAGCCTTTTTTATTCTTTTTGACCTGGGCTTTGATTCAGGCTCCTTTTTTATCTCGTAACAGGTTAAGGTTAAAGGCAAATGTTTTCAAGGTGTGGATGTTGGGGCTTTAGGGAGTAGAGACGAGGTAGGTCAGTGCAAATGCCTGGTTTGGAAAGGGAAAGAGCCAGCAAGATTTGAGGGCACCAAGCACAGCAACTGAGAGACACACGCAACAATTGCTCTCCCCATCCCAGGCTGGGGTTGGCCACAGTTAAGTAAGGTATTCAGAAAAACATTAAATGTCCCTGGCAAATGCAAGAAAGCAACACGAGAGATCCCCAGATGTATGGCTTCACACGGAGTCTTCTGGCTGATGGTAGCATAGAAGGTAGCAATTTACGTTTCCAAACGCGCAAAAGCTTTTGCAACGCACTCGAACAACAGTGTGATATTGGAAAGCTGGAAGAGAGAAGCTTCTGCAGGAGATAATACATTCACAACCAGCCAAGCTGAGTGACCTGAAGCATCAATTACCCTTACTCGGAAGAGCTTGTGTGTGTTATTAGTGGTCAGTGCTATATACAGCTCTCTAGTAATTCCAGACACAATCCACGTTTTGGTGACCTCCTTCACAGTGCTTCCCATCCTACATGTCCCAAATATGTATTTTCCTCCTGCTGACAGAAGACTTAATGGTTTTGAATGTCAATAATTTACTCAGCTTATATTGGGACATCGTATATTCGAACGGGTTGCATGGCAAGGTTGGAGGATTTAGCTCACTGAGCGATATTAAAAGGAAGGGTCTAAATTAGGGTCTGATTATCCCTTCAATTTTGCAACATATCATCGCAAAACCGTCTTCATAAAGTATTGGAAGAATTTGTCAAATTTTGCCCAATTATGAACATTTTTACATCTCTGCAATGCCTGTGTCAGTCCACACAATTAAAATACTGCCTATAGTACAGGAGGCACCTTATTTTCCTACAGCCATCTCCAGAAGAAGCAGCAAGCACACACAGGTATTTCTCTTACCACGAGCTCTCCCGTTCCTGCTATTGTTGCATTGGAGCAGAACAAGGGCATTTCACCTCCATTTCCTATGCCAGTTGTAGGCCAGTGGCGTCACCTTCAGCAGTGCCAGAGGCCAAAAGGAAATTAGGAACCACTTGCCAGGTCTGAAGGGAGTTACAAACAAGACTACTCACATACCCTGATTTTCTCCCGTTTCTTTGGATGGAAGAAAAATCGAGGCCAATGTGGGGTCATCAGCCACTACAACCTGCCCTACAACCAGGCAGATTCCTGCTACCTGTTCAGAGAAACTGTGCAAACAAATTAATTAAATGCTCTTGGTGCTGCTGGGTTGAGGCTCTGAAAACACACTCTTCATTTCTGCCACAGTTAACACTCGAACAACATTAACTGCTCATTTTCTTGCCACCTCTTTGAGTTGCACTCAACCATTAAAGGCCCAAGCATGCAGTGGCAGAGTCTTGGAGAGAGCTCTCTCCCTGGCACTGCTTCTAACCCACAGCAGGAGCCCAAAAAGTCTTAAAGCTTCATGCCAGACATGGCTAATTGCTGCATCTCACCTCCACCAACCAGCCTAAGCAGTGCATGGGGTGCTGAAGGTGAAAAGTGGCCATGGCACTAGGGAACCAACCAGAAACAACCCCAGAAGGTACAGCACTGGCCTTGTGTCGTGCCCTGACACATGATCCATGGTGCAAGATGCTGCCCATCACATAGCTGATTCACCACTTGGCCCTGAGCTGTGCTGCACTCGACTCAAGCACTGAGTTCCCTCTAACAATAAAACAAAGTCCAGAAGGTGCCTTGCACTGGGGCTCCTCGTACAAGAATGGTCTGGGATCTACAGCCTTTTACTCCTTGGCCAGCCCTGTGTCAACAGCAAAGCACCCACAGCTCTCTCAGCTTTTGACTTGAGGGCATCTCTACAGCATCCCCAGAGTGCTCTCCCAATTTACTTGTTTCTCCACAACACACGCACATCATCTGTGGGTTTCAGGTTGAACAGGAGCATGTTTGGGCAGCTGCAAAACTAGCAAAGTACTGCAAAGCACACCCATGTAATACTGCTTGGAGATGAAGGTGCTTTTCTTCTTTGAAGACATGGTTGGGTGCTGGAGTCTCAGTGTTCCTCAGGGCACAAAAGCACATGTTGGTAACAGGCTTCCTCCTTTTAGCTATCACAATAGAAAGCAGTAGTCTAAGCAACGAGGCAAGACACAGGTGAGGGCAGCATCAGATTCACAGCACGTCCAGCACAGTAGATCAATGACGGCAGGACCCCGTAGTCAGTGCTAGAAAGACTTGGTCCTCTAGGGTGTAGGAAAATCTGCTGCTGGGTAGGATGTATTCCCAGTCACACTACTAGGGCACATGAGGTCCTGAGCAGATTCTCCTCCCAACATCTACAACTGTAGAAAGGCGTCGAGGTCCCTGAGGAAATGCAGCAGTCGACAGCGCAGAGGGCACACAAGAGTGGGGCACAGATCCTGCAAGAAGGTCGTCAGCTTCTCGCTCAACCCTCTAGTTCTCCATCTCAGCGCTCAGCCACCAAGGATGAAGAGGACCACACCTGTACATGTTTCCAACCCATGGTGCTCTACCCTCAAGAAGTGCATCTGGCATTTAGACAGACCCCAATGGGGAAGCACAGTTGGAGGAAAGCTGAACTCTCCAGCAGCAGATCTAAAATAAATGTATCTAAACCCAGGGAATGAAAATCACAGAATCATCAAACCATAGAATGGTTTGCGTTGGAAGGGACCTTAAAGCTCATCCAGTTCCAACTCCCCTGCCATGGGCAGGGACACCTCCCACTAGAGCAGGTTGCTCAAAGCTCTGTTAAAATATGAAAAATATGTAAACTCTCTTCTCTTATTAATTTGTACTTAAAACATACTCAGACTCTGACATACGGCCTGCCAGAAGAACGGTTAGAGAGCTAGCTCAGCATTTATATGACATGAGCTCTTTTGGCAAGCCAAAGTTCAAAGTACTGCAGAAGTGCCCATCTCTGTGGTGTTTTCTTCTCCTGACGTGTAATTAAAATGACAAAAGAGACCACAGAGCCAAGCGTGAGGCTCACTCCCTGCAGCACAGCTGCAACCCAAAGCACATGCCACCGTTTCTCTCATCCACCTGCTCCTTCCAGGAGAAGCTGGGGTCTCACTGTAGTGTAGGTAGGTGGTCACTGGACCCCAGATGCCCTGATGACAGGAACACGGTCACAGCCACTGTGGCAGAAGGTCAGGCACCACTTTGCCTCTAGGCAAAGGAAAAGCAACAGCAATACAGTAGTTGTTGGGCTCAGTCCCTTCACTGCAGCTGCCCTCGCTACAGAAGACATGGTGACCACCCTCCATCCCCATCCTCCACAGCAAGCTGACCCCAGGCCTCCAGAATTTAGCTGCGGTGCCAACAGACCCAGCGAAGCACTCCTTTTATCAGCTTTTAATGTGAAGAGTTTGAACGTGCAACAGGGGAAGCTCTCTTGGGTCTTGCCTCAGGAGTAAGCACAGAGCATGGAATAATGAGGTTTTCTAACACTACTTTGCAAATCCACACTGCTGCTATCTTCCCATTCTTCCCAGCTAATCCCACTTTACTGTGGGGTTTATTTATTTATTCCCCCCCCCCCCCAACGTGACAGGTTTTCTAGAAATCATTTCCCTTCCTTTTCAGAGCAAGACCAACGTCAGCTTCCTTTGGCAAGGCATGAACAGTAAATAAACAGCAGATAGCACTTGGTGCCCTGCCACTGCTTTACCTGGGGGATCTTCACTTCCACCGATGGCAAGCACGTAGGTGCATTTAAATGGGGAACAGACCCCATTAACACTACCTGACTCTGTGGTCCAAGAGCAACCTGCCACCTGAATGTAAAGCACTCAAGAGTTCCATTCTCTAGCCAGGGAAATGAAGGAATTATTCTTCTCAAATCTATTGCCATGAATTAACTTTCTCGTGGCTGCCCATTTCTGTTACGAAAGAACCACACACAGCTTCCGAGCCTCTCCGCTGCAGCTCATCACCAGACCAAAACTATTCTGCAAGCTAAGTTTGCAAGTTCCTTTCGGTTTAAATGATCACTGTGATGCGACCCACTTAGCCAGTAACATTATTTATATGTCCAAGAAAATTTAAGGTGTCGGTAAACAGAGTAGTTCCCTAATCTTGACTATGTACCTGTGTGTGCATGTGGTATTCCCTTCTGTGAGGCTGGGAAAAGAAAAATTACCTTGATCTATTGCACAGGAGGAATGCTTACCTTTTACAACAAAGTGCTAATCCTTTATATAGGAAAAAGGAGAAATAATCTCACTCCATTTCCAACTGACATTTTTCATATAACACCCCAGCACCTGCAAGTACCTCGCGTCACAATGGCTTCAAGTGACACACTCCCCCAGTTACTGCCTCCTAATTAATTTCACTGTGAAGTACGGAGATTGGAAATGTCAATAATCCTTAAATGCTTTCACGAACCACAACCTAAATTAGATCCTTAAATATTGTATCTATAGATTTGCAGAAATCGAAGCTGTAGGGATTTATTTTTTTTTTTTAAGTGGATTTCCCCCCCCCCCTTAGATTTCCATTCATCTGATAAATATGTGAAACCTTTCAAATCATTAATTCCCTTAAAATGTCAGTGCTTTCAGTCTGCTTCTTAATATATGAAAACTAAATAGATGTTCACTAAAATAATACTAAGGATTATTGATGTTGGAACACCCATCAGTGTAACTTAGTCATCCAGACCCAAGAAACCACTAACACACATTAACTCCTGTCCACTGGAGGCTTCTGTGAGATGAAGAGTTACGGTTTCCTACAAAATTACCTTGTGTATTATAGATCAAACTTCGGGCTGTTTTGGGATGAAGCCATCTTCTTGTCAGGTATTTGTCTAACGAAGGATGGCCATCAGCCTTCACCTGGACTCTCCCCCAAGCCCAAGAGAAAACAAATAGTTTTTCACGGCACTGTCTCCTTGAGGCCAATTTCCTAGGGGCTTAAATATTATGACCTTATTTAGTAATTTTCCCAATTTACACATTTCCTAATTGTGTACCAAAGCACACACACAGAAACTCACGCCTTTAAATATTTTGTAAAGGGAAAATAAATAAATAAAATAAACCCCAGTCCTTCAGAAAGCCAGTGAAACCTGCAGATTCTGAGTTTTGGGACTAAACAGTAAAACCCCTGCTATGGACCCAGCCCTGTCAGAGCAGATGCTGTTGTGCGGAGCACAGATCAGCAAGATGCTTCTGAACAGTTCTGCAAACATCCAGATTTCCCCAAATTCCGTGAATAAGTTCTATTCTTTCTTTGCCTCTCTCCTCTTGTTAATATTCCAGGTGGCAGTCCCAGTGACTGGCTTCTCTGAAGAAGCAGACACTTCATCAGCTTCAGAAGATAATGAATGTGATTGTGCTGCACTTCTACATGTATTATTCCAAGAGGTAAATATTTTTTGCTCAAGAAAAGATAATTCACTTAAGGTATAATGAGTCCTGAAATATACTGCAATGGAAAAGAAAGGAAGCAGCAAGTGTTCAAAGTCCATCTTCAGAAGTAATACTTGAATTTTTAATGTGTATAAATCTCTTCTGTAGGTGAGATTTTATGTTTAGAGAACCATTCCAGAGATAAAGCAACCTGCAAATAATTTCATCCTGAATATGGGAAACAAAAAGGTTGTTTGTGTTAATTAAAGTGTTTGTCAGAGCACTGGCCACTGCTCACCACCATCACAAGCAGAAAAATGAGCTGGGCAGATTTCTGCTGGGACCCTGTGGCCAAAAGCACATCCCCCTGTTGTCACCAGTTTATATAAGAACCAGCAGGAACTTCTTAATTCTTGCGACTCTCTCAACTTGTTGTGCACCAGAGTTTTCCTTTTAAATCCAGGAATGAAAAAGAAGCAGCAGGATGAGTTAGCACGAGCAGGGGGAAAAAAGGACCATACAAGTACTGTGTGAAATTCAATTAGGGCTACAAGTTGCTCAGCCAAACTTTCCTTGGCAGTTGGCCTCTTATTGTTTCCAGCACAACAGCAGATGAGTGAGCTGCCATTACATTACAGCAGAATCAGCCACCTGGACATCATTCTCTCATAATAAAAAAAATAAAATTAAAAGAAAAAAAAAGAAAAAAGTGAAAGCACAGATGCAGAAAGGGAGGTAAGCACTTCAGGGCTGATCCTCTGCAAAGCTTTTCCTGTAGCTGCCTCCTGCTGCCGACGAAGAGCCCGACGCTGAGCACCCACCAGCCTCTTGCAACACAACCGTGGGGCCAGGACGAGTGAGATGTGGAGAGGTCCCTCCAATGGAACTGTGAATTGAATCTCATCCAGGCTCTGAGCTCCGTTACAAAAGGGGAGGGAGCCATGCCTGTGCAGGACTTCCAGCTCTAAAAAGAAAAAGTAGTTGAGTGTTTGCCAAGAACCTTTATTTAATAGTGCCCCTCTGGAACAGGTCTGGGCACAAAATGAGTACCAAGGTGCTGCTCCTCTCCATCAAGGAAAGCTGCTGTGCACATAGAAGTGGACCGTGAGGTGCTGGCAGCAGGGTTTGATCCTCCAGGGCTGTTGAGTGTGGCTTTCCAGGGCAGGAACCTATGTCACACCTAACTCCCAGTGCTGCAGGCTCAGCCCAGGTGGGCTCGGAGATGGAGCACGGACAGACCGACAGAATGGTTAAAAACCCCACAGTGAAACAGCTGTTTGGGAAACAACCTTGCCTGGTGAAAACTCACCCCAGAGAGCTCTTGTAAGCAAGTCTGAGCCTAGGACATACTCCCCTTGGTCATTCAGCCCATGTGTAACCAGCTCGGATAAGGAGACCCCAGTAATCATCTCCTCCTGGGATGTCAAGCGCGTGGAAAGATCACTTGGCAACTAGGCAAATCTAGCTAATGAAGAATACTTATTATTTGCATAGCTCTTTATATTTTCCTTGCCAGATGAATTGTAAACCCTCATTGCCTGACTTTAAAAGGACCAAAAGCCTGAAGTTCATTAAAGATTTGTCCTCATCCTGGCATGAGATAAATTTGGGATGTCAAGAGCCTGACAGAGCCATCAAGGCAAACATTAGATGTTTTGCCTTAAGCAGTAAGTGGGAAGGAAAAATTTCTTAGGTGGGGGAATGCTGAATTAAATCTCTGTATCTTTTGGTCAGATTTCTCTCCGAAGAGGAATAAACTGTTTGTCATCCTGCCAGCTATGAGACCAGCTATAAAATAATGGATTCCACAGGCCCAAATGAGGCTAATCATGATTGCCAAGGCATGTCTGTGCTGTGAGAAGTGAGTGAAATCTGATGCTCTTCAGAGAAAACATTTTTTGAAAAGCTTTTTTTTTCGCTCTGCAATAAGCCTTGGCAGTTATCTCATGTCTTGGAGTATCTACCATATTTCTTGTTTGATTACAAGGCATATTGCTGACACTGGCTGCTACGGTTGAGTTTCCTTTAATATTGCTTTGGTAGGTAAAACACCGCTTCTTTTGAGCTATGGAGAAAATGGGAAGGAAGGATCTTGCATCAATGGCTTCTCTCACTAGCAGTTATTCTTAAGTGTCTCCAACTGGACGCTGTAGTAAAAAATGCCCATCAAAACCAGAAAAGCATTTCCACAGAGGTGCATAACAAACTAACACATTTGTTTTCTCCTCTCTGAAGTGGGGCGACACCTCCCAAGTAACTGGAGAGGTGGGATTTTACTGCAACCGCTTCGGAGAGCAAGGAAGAGCAGGGGAAGGAGTCGTCAGACTTCTCCAGGAACTGGTCCTTTTGGAACAAGATTTTCCAATCTGGTGTAAATTTGAACAACACTTAAAAGCAGCAGCAGAAGAAGTAATCAAGGCGTGACTTGTAGCATTTTTAGGTTCAAGTAATTAACGCGAGCGTGCTGGATGTGTGTGCAGGCACATATGTGCACTCATATGCAGAGGAGTGACTTCCAGCATTTTAAGATTTCAATAATTACCCCGAGCATGTGTCACACGCACATACACGCACATGTGCAATGCAAAGGTACTGGCATAGCTTACACTGTGAGGAACGTTCCCAAAAACACTCTAAAGAAATGATTCCGCAGTGAGTCTGACACTCACGTCCCACTCTACAACCTGCTACAGGGAGGAAACTGCTTAGGAGGCTTCGCTTCATCTTCTCTATTGCTCCAGCTCTCAGTACTCAGTCAACTCAACTCAACAACTCAATCAACCTCAACCGATGCAGATGTTTCAGAGGATACCATACCTGCTGAACTGTGAAAGGGTCCCACGCCTGGTGCCCAGTTCACACTCCAGATGTGCTGGGGAGATGGGAGAGACTGTGCCCATGTGTGGTGTAAGACAGCAGGCACAGCTGCCTCCTCGGGAGGTAAGGACCAGAAGGTGCCATTCAGTGTGCTGCTCCTGCTGAACGTCAGGCTGTCCTCAAACCCTCAGCTGAGCAAATCTCTCTGTGCTGTGCACAAACTAGTAAAGTTCTCTTTTTGTGTTACAGAGCTAGTCAAGGGTTTGGAGCACGTGTCTGATGAGGAAAGGCTGAAGGATCTGGGGCTGTTTAGCCTTCAGAAAAGAAGGCTAAGGGGGGACCTTCTTGCCCTCTACAGCTACCTGAAGGGAAGGTGTAGCAAGGAGGGAGTTGGTCTGTTCTCCCTGGGGACAAGGGACAGAACAAGAGGAGATGGTCTGAAGCTGACCCAGGGGAGGGTCAGGCTGGATCTCAGGAAGCATTTCTTTCCAGAAAGGGTTGTCAGGCATTGGAAGAGGCTGCCCAGGGAGGTGGTGGAGTCACCATCCCTGGAGGTGTTTAAGAGCTGGGTAGATGTTGTGCTTAGGGAGAGGGTTTAGTGGTTTTGATAGGGCTGGGAGTAAGGTTGGACTTGATGATCTTGAAGGTCTCTTCCAGCTGGAACTGTTCTGTGATTCTGTGATTTTGTGAAGAAGCAAATAGGGTCCTATTGCTGTTTGTCTGTGTCCCATCTTTTGTTTCACCTTCTTTTGTCTGCCCTGCAAAATTATGAACTCCTTGGTACTGATGGTCCTGTTCAAGGGATGCCATGGCTTGTCATATAGCGTCCCAGGAGAAGGCAAACTCTCCATGCTTATGGGTGTCAGTTGGACCAGTTGTGTCCAGATGTTTTATACTTCACTTGGGAGTGTTGCAATGTAAAGTTTAGGCGGGATGAGACAGTCAGAGTTTGTCATCATTTCTTGTTTTGCTGCTGCTATGCCCGGACTCTGTTCTGTTGGATTTCCTTTGTCTGGAAGGAAACAGAGTCTTGACCTTACTGTGTGACATTGTGGTGCTACAGAATGCATTTCTATTCCATAGGTGTGAGATCTCCCTCACCATTCCTCCATGGATATTACTTTTAGAAAAACTAGTAGATGTGCTCTTCCCAGTGACATCCAATGACAGGACAAGGGGCAATGGGTGCAAGCTGGAACAGAGGAGGTTCCATGGAAACATGAGGAGAAACTTCTTCACTGTGAGAGTGCCAGAGGCTGGCCCAGGCTGCCCAGGGAGGTTGTGGAGTCTCCTTCTCTGGAGACTTTCCAACCCCCCCTGGCTCTGTTCCTATGTGGGCTGCCCTGGGTGACCCTGCTCTGGCAGGGGGGTTGGACTTGATAATCTTTTGAGGTCCCTCTAACCACTAACATTAAGTGATTCTGTGATACTCAGTATTCTTCCTATTTAAATTAGTTTGTTCATAAGTTTGGGGTTTTTTCCTATACTCTTCCCCTTTCTGTCTTTAAAATGTCCAGTGCAGGACTTGGTCTGACATGAACTGAAGGTTTTTTACAGACTGTTGGATATCACACCCACCGTTCCCATCTTCAGCTCTCATATGTGTTACTCATCTTTGACAAGTTGAAAACTCTCTGCTCCTCCTTTGTTTGCCCTAAAACTGCTGCACAATAGCTTATGATGGTATTATAGATAATTTTAATTTTGGCTTACAGTTCCTATGTGTGTGGTGTTAGGAGGTGTTAATTTTTTTACTCTCAACAAAGTTTCATTTATACATGTATTTGTTTAAATGCATACATGGGGGGGGGGGGGAAGCCTTCTTTAAAAGAAGAATTTTCAAGCTCTTAAAAGTTACTTTTTTACAAAGTAAGATTTTTCTCTATTTTCCTTCGAAACATGCACTGAAAACTGCTAAATGGACATTCTCACATTCTTTGTGTGGGAACTGTTCTGCACAAGAGAACTCATGTGTAACAGTGTCGAAAATCTAATCAGGAATGCTTCATGGAGCTGCAAAATCATTGCTGGATAGAACATTTTAACGGGGAAGCGAGGCTGTAATTGCCAGAGAAGGTCATGATTGCAGACACTGTGTTGACTGGGTGTGACTTGGATGAATCCTGATGGTCCAGAAGGAAACCCGGTTATGCCCTAACCTGCTGGCTGCTCTTTTCCTTCTCAGTTCTCCTCTGATGAAGCATAGTCATTGTGTAACTAGAGGTTGGAAGACCAAGCAGAAATTCTGATTACAATCAAGAAGCTCAGCATTCTGCACAGTCAGGTCCCCGGCGTGATGCTGTTGTGTGCAGCAGTGCCATTTTCCACTGTCAACTTTGTGAGCAGGAGCCTTCCCTGACCCACTCTATAAATACAGCCCATGTTGCATGCGAAGCCCAAAGTCCCCCTTAGATTTATTAACAAAGAAAGCAACAACGCAAAAAAAAAATAGTGTGCTGAGCTGCTCCTGGGCTCCTCCCCAAGGCCTGCACTGCTCAGAGCTGAAGTCCTCTCTGCACACCACGTGCTCTCCATTTATCCTCTCTAGGAGCAGGAGTACCAAGGTGGGCTTTGCAGAGCTGCTTAACCCTTTCCTGGAAGGAACAGTGTTTCCTCAAGCAGGGTTGGTGTTTCCTTTCCTCTCAGTCCTCACAGAACACATATGCTCGATGACTTTTTGTCTAATCCAATAGGCAGAATCCTGCTGTTATAGTGGGGAAATTCAGAGGCCAAGGTCCCATGGTTCTCGGGCCATTGTGCGCGTGTCACACTTGTCACTGCATTAGGCCATCCTTGCCTTCCTGGCCAGACAGAGCTGAGAACATAACAGAGGGCCTAACTGGCTGTACCCCACTGGTACCTGTCTATCTTGGCATTTATTTCCCCAAAATGCCTAAACATCCCTTTTCGGTCTCCCCTGCTGTGAATGACACTCCCACATGGTCTCACAGTGGTCCCAAACTCCAGCTCTTCCTGTCATGTTTTCCACTTTCTTACAGTTCTGGTCTGTGTTTTTTCCTGGTGATCTTGATGATACCCGGTGTCCTCTGGCATTGCCAGGAAAGCAAACAGCAAGGCCTTTATCCAGAGCCACTGCAAACTACTGCAGCTCTGGAGGTGGATATTCAGCACGTATCCTTCTGCACGGCCACGGGGGCATCCTCGGTGTAGTGTAGCTCTATGGCATCTGCTTACCTGCAAAGCCACTTCCAGTGTGACTTCACTTTGCAAGCTAAGAGCCTTCTGTGGTGCAGACATCAGAAAGAGCATCAGTAAGAGCACCGTATGTCTTGGTGTTCTGTTGTTAGAGACAGGAAGGATGGTGGCACCCTTGGACCATTTGCCAACGGGGCTGTGGTTCCATCTCCATATTTTTTCCCATGTGTTTAGTGCCCAAAGAGCAGAATCCCTGTTCCCGTCTCCAACTGCCTCAGACATCATCCATAATGAATCACCAGTGGTGACCATGCTGGTGGCATCTCAGTAGCTTTGGCTGCTGGAGATGATGGCAGTTACCTCCTCGGCCATCAAACTCCTGGGATGGGCACTGCCAGCAGGTCCCTACAAAGACAGCTGCCCTGACTATGGGGTGCTGGGGGGAGCTGCTTCTGAGTCCTTGTCAGCATCATGGTGGATTGAAGGGCATCCAGGAGGCAGTTGGCACTTTGACCAGAGCACAGACCATGGTCTTTCCTCCTGGGAGCTGACTTGTGTGCAGGAGGAGCAGCTGTGTTGTGCACCAGCTTTAATTTTCTGGTGGCTTTCCAAAGTACAGCCTACTCTTGGGGTTTAACCTTGTAATGGCTGAGGCCAGGCCTAGCTCTCAAAGGAAAAGAAATGGGCATTTCATGAGCTGAGGAAGACAGAGGAGCATTTCTTACAGGTTTTTCTCCTTCTGCTTCTTAATGAATCCAACCGTGAAGTCAAATCTAAGGGGATGCTGTCACTAGGAAGTGCTTGGCCAGTTTGCAGGCCAACACCTGAAAACAATTCTGTAAGGTAACAAACCTTCTCAGTTCCATGGAGCAGATCTCCCCAGGACATTCCCCACTCTCAACCAGACTGCTGACAGCAGCTGACAGGCATCCAGGCAGGTAGCAAGACTGAGAGAATATAGCTCTGAGTTCACTGAAAAGACATCAGCATCCAAGTCCAACCACTGCATCCTCTCTCCTGAGCAAAGGTGATCCATAGGAGTTCAAAGCATTGAACCTGTGGGACTAGAGGAACAGAAAAATTCTCTACTATACCTGCTTGGTGTCTCTCTACAGGGAGGCCACCATGCTATGATTCCCCCAACCACCCTAAAAAACAACTGATCAAGGTGTCACAGAATCACAGAATTGTCACAGTTGGGAAAGACCTCTAAGATCACCGTGTCCAATTGTCAACCACAAAAAAACCAAAACCGATCCAAACCAAACAACAAAAAAACCCACACACAAAAAAACCCAAAACAAACCAAACCCAAAAAACAACAACCAAAAAACCACAGACAAAAAACAAACAAAAAATAAACCCACCTCACCATCATAGAATCTTAGAACTGTCAGGGTTGAGAGAGACCTTAAAGATCATACCACTACAGCATGTCCCGAAGTGCCTCATCTACACGTTTCTCGAACACCTCCAGGGATGGTGACTCCACCACTTCCCTGGGCAGCCTCTTCCAGCGCCTGATGACTCTTTCAGTAAAGTAATTCTAACATCCAACCTAAACCTCCCCTGGTGCAACTTCAGCCCATTTCCTCTTGTCCTGTCATTATTTACCTGAGAGTAATCACTCCAACCTCCCTTCAGACAGCTGTAGAAAGCGAGAAGGTCTCTCCTCAGCCTCCTCCAGACTAAACAACCCCAGCTCTCTCAGCATCTTCTCACAGGACTTGTTCTCCAGACCCTTCACCAACTTGGTTGCCCTCCTCTGAGCTCTGTCCTTGGCAGGCCGCAGCCAGCACTCTGGGAGGACGTTGCCAGCTGCGTTGGAGTCACCACCCCACGAGGAGCCCGTAAACCACCCCTGTTCCCTCCTTACGCTTGCAGGTTTTCATGTTTCATTTTGGACTATGGCGAAAATGCTGGAATCCAGATTTGGTGACACTTCCCAGCTCTGCCATGGCTTCCTTGGGTAAATTTTCCTGCCGCTGTTGCCAGCTGGGAATCTTAATCAATCTTTAATTAACCTGGACTATTTTATTTGTTTAGCTTGCACTCTTTCCTCACGTTAGCAGTGGACCGCTGCCTGCTTCTGCTCTCGCCCTGGGGTGTTGCTCTGGCATAAGTATCATCGAAACCATCATGACATTTCCTCACCTGGTATCTTTGCCTTCATGGTTGTCACACCCACCGTGGAAATATTGTCATTAGATCCACAATTTTGACTAAGTTTTGAATCCCAGCATGTACAGCAGGAGCGTTCGGAGAAGCGGCTTCGTAACATCTGCGAGGCTCGTGTTTGAAGTAGGATTCAGAGGAACAAGCCAAGGTATGCCCATGTAAAAGCCAGCTTTCTTCAAGGCAAAACCCAATGGGTTAGGAATTTTTTACATTTCCTTTAGCATTCGTGTTATTTTTCTAACTTGAAGCAAGTGTAAAAAGAATGCTTTCTTTTCGTTCCGTGGGCCTTTGCTTAAGAGAATCAACATAAGTTAAGAATATATATATAGTTTTAAAATTAGTATCTTTTTTTTCCCCTGTGAATATGAGTTGTGAAGGGATCGTTCCACCCTTTATTTTTTTACTCTTATTTTTTAGGAGAACAAGCTTTGTTCTTTTTGGCTGGTATTTTCTCTCTCTGTTTGGTTGTGATGCAGTCAGAGATGACCGGAATCGTAAGCAGTGAAATAAGTTTTCTGAGGAGAACTTAAATTTGCAATTCCATTCCAAAGTGGCATGTGGCTTTGGATGGAAATTGCAGATAATTTTAAAGTCTAGATGCTGGTTTGGGTTGGTTTTTTTTAAACTTACACATAGTTCTCTTAGATCCCCTCTCCCTCCCCCCAAAAAAGAGAGAATATGAGGAGGTTTTAATGTGCTCTTGCTGTTTATACTGTGAATGCTTTCTCCTGGCTCCACTCATGCTTCAGGAAGGAACGAGACATGTTTAGCAAATGGAAGTTTATTGTGGGACATCCAGATTTCTGTGGAGCTCTGATGTACTAGACTTGTCATCTCAGTTTTCCATCGAACATATTTCTCCTGTCCTTGTGTTCGTGTGCGGCTTTGTACATGTCAAACACGGTTTCATTTCTGTTAATTCACTGCAGATCATGCCACGGGCACCTGGTCCAGTTTTCCTCTGACTTCGTCGCACGGCTTGGAGCAAACTGTAAAATCTCTGGATTTTTTTTTCCCTTTTGCCATCCTGAAACACGGAGTAATCACCTTCCTAGAGTCTGTGAACTGAGAATTGCTGTGAGCTAAGTGGACAGTGGATGAAATACCTGGCCAGCTATGCCAGAGCAGTGGTCCTGGCTCTGCCAGCCTCTCGGGGTGTTGTCAGTTATGTTGGTTCCTTGACCTGTAAAGCAGAGACAGTACTTGCCCGGGTGCAGTTTGGAGGGGGTAGCCGTGTCATTCCTGCTCTTTGCCTCGAACAGAGCATACAGAGGCCATCAGTCAAAGGTGTATTTTGCAACCTGTCAGAGAGGTCCACTACAAGATCTGGAGGCCAGCAAAGCAGGCTGCTCCAGCTTGCGTTTCTCGCCCGTTGGCCGTGACAAGAGCAATGATGTAGCCTCACCCAGAAAGTTCCTCGTGGCTTAAAAACAGAGGCATCTGCTGGGGTTATGAACTGCTTAGCAGCTCGGCTCCACAGCAGGGGTTCCTGTAAATCAATCAGCCCTGTCTTTACCTATAGATTTCACAGCTGTTGGGAGGAATGCTGTCTTCTCTGCAGAGCTGTGGGAGAAACGGGGGCTGGAAGAGATGGATCTGTGGTCCCATCAGGAGATGATAGGAAAGCATGGGCTCTTCTCGACCTGCCTTCATGCCAGAGGGATTTGGAGATTTTTGTGGGGATAGGGACAGCTTTTCTTTGTCCTGTTGTGCCCTGAAATGCAGTGCAAAGTGGCATTTCTGGCCCCATTTTATATTGCTTTCCTATGGTGTGTTTCAAGGGCATGTGTTCTGCTGGAATCGCAAAACAGGTCCCAGTCCATGAGCTGGACCAGCCCAGTGGTGTGCTCCTTTGCTGAAGCATAGCCTGGGGTCCTCTAAACCTCAGAGCACACCGAAGGGCAGGGTGGCCCTGCTGCAGCTTCCTTCTCCTCCTCCCCCAGCCCGTGTCAGCCAGCATGCAGTGCCGGAGCCGTCCCATCCATCCACCTTTTTTCCTTCCCCCACCTGAATGTGTCACCAGAACAGGTGGCACCAGCTGCCAAGAGCCCCCAGCACCTCCTCCTTTAGCTTTTGGTGAAGGGCAGTCTCTCGACTGAAGCAATATGTGCACTCCCATCCTTTCTTTGTGTCTCGGGTCACACACCCACGTTTTGCTGTTATTAAGAACATCGGTGTTGAACTAAGATCTGGGCCGTTGTCTGTCTGAGACTGCTGGACAGCTGCTCGCTTTACATCAGAATTTTTTTTTTTTAAATCGGTTGGTCTTCTTCTAATTTAGAATAACTTCTAAAGATCAGGCCTTCCACCTCAGCCAACCCAGGCAGATGCATCATGGAGACTTTCTTCTTGTTTCTCCTGGTTTGTGCATCAGCTGAATGAGAAGGTAGCAGTGCACTGAAAGCTGTTCAATTTTGTACAGAACTGTGCATCTCTGACCTGTTGAGCCACATGAGCTCCTCCTAGTAGCAGGGTGGGCTACCCACAACCCCCCACTCAAGGCACCTCTCTTACCTTCAGGTTGCGATGGAGACACACAACATCCTAGGCTTTCGTAAGCCTCTTGAGGCCACACAGCTGATTAAACCTTTGGTGGGTTGTGCCTAAGTATGATCTGCATTTTTGAATGTGCCAGGAACAGGCATTATTATCACGTCTGTGTTTTGCTGATCATCAGAGCTTACTGTCTCTGGAAGTGGAAAAAGCAGTTGAGATGTGTGTTGTTGGGTGGTCTCTAGGTTGTTTTTCCATACCAGTCTTAATGGTGATGCTCCCTAAACTGTTTAATTTCAAATTCTAGCCTGGTGTGATCTCTTCTTACTAGCCTTAGGTCACCTGATTGCTCTTATTTTTGGTCCAACTCTTCTCAAAAGCCCTTCCCTCCCACCCTCGAGGTTATTTAGTAATTTAGTGGGAAGCTGAATCTTCAAAAGCCTTTCCCAGGAGATGCTGTAAGCTTCTCTTGTGCTGCTCATGGGCTCAGGCCATGGCACACTCCCATCAGATCTGTTAGATGAGGCTTCTTGAATGCAGAAGAGAATGGCATGCAACAAAAGGACAGGACTGAGTCCTCTGCACCACCATATCAGCGTGGGCCCATTGATGTCCCTCTGGGAACCTCTGGCAAGGTGATCATTCAATTCTTGAGGTTCTGCCTCATCTGAATTGTCCAAAAGAGATTTCAGGCTGGTGAAGCAGCCATAGCCTTGGTATCTGGTTCTGTCTCCTAGACCTCTCAGGGTCCCTCTTAGTCCTATTTCCTATTTTCAGATTACCAAAAGCTGGACTGAAAACTGAACCTCACCCTTAATTCCTTCTCCATCTTGAGGTTAGCAAGATAAATAAGTGTTGTTTTACATAAAAACTAAGCCTTAGAAAAGTAGACAGATTTATTGAATTACCTCATAGCAACATGAGGCCGTTTCATTGTCACGTAATTTTGTTTTTACTTCAGCAAGAATTTTGGGGGTTTTTTTTAGCTATTGATGTCATGGGGAAAATGCTGCATTGGCTCTGAAATAGAGAGAGGGCACCACACACTGACCGCTCCAGTAATGTGCACCAGTAAATATTGGGCAAGAGCTCAAGGACCCTAATTTTCAAATATATACTATATTAGAAGTTAAGCTGTTGCAAAAGCACACAAAAGACTCCTCTGAACCTTCATAAATTCTTATGCTTTAAATTAGAAATAAAATAGTCTCTTTTTCATTAATGGCAAAAATGATAGGCCTTAGCAGTGCCTAATATTCAGTTCATTGCAAATGGTACCGAATTTCTACATATTCACATGTACTTTATTGCTGTAATTTGTGGTTCTCCCAAGCAGAATAATATTTTTATTTCACTGAATATACCAGTGCAAGTTAAAGGTCTCAGATGTATTCCTTTAAAGTGACAGTTAATTCCAGCGAGGTCCCTGCTTTATATCAGTATTTATTCCTTAAGAAATAAGTATAAAATAAAATGTCATCCTTCTTAGTCCCAGATTCAGACAGTGGGGAGCCACATCCCAAAACCCATCAAGCACTCTCCATTCACACTTGGGCTCGGAGCACGCATTTGTTGCAAGCTGCTCTCCCTTAATGGGTTCCTGTGCATGCTTGGTGAAGTAAATACACCCCAGCACCAACCTGTCAAGGGTTCTCTTGTGTGGCAACCTCAGCTGCTGGCAGGCTGGCTTGTCACAGCTCTGCCGAGAGCACCCCGGCTTCAAGTCTGCTCCTTGGTGAGCTCTGCAGATCTACAAGGGGCTTCTGCACCAGGTCATAGGTAGTGATTAATGGGTGCTTGGTGTGGCAGGGAGACAAGTGAAACAGAGGTGAGCAAGATGTTTAGAATCATAGAATAGTTTCAGCTGGAAGAGACCTTCAAGATCATAAAGTCCAACCTTACTCCCAGCCCTATCAAACCCACTAAACCCTGTCCCTAAACACAACATCTACCCAGCTCTTAAACACCTCCAGGGATGGTGACTCCACCATCTCCCTGGGCAGCCCATTCCAATGCCTGACAACCCTTTCTGGAAAGAAATGCTTCCTGAGATCCAGCCTGACCCTCCCCTGGGTCAGCTTCAG
>WUAM01000175.1:497156-509120 GCA_024336885.1 Actenoides hombroni | reverse complement strand
ACCCTGCTGGATGGAGCAGGGCGGGGTACACCACATCAGCCCCAGAGGGCCCTTCCAACCCCCACTACACTGGGATTCTGTGATCACTCAGTTCTGACAGAACCACACCATTCTTCACTCCACCTGCAGCTCAAATGTCCTCAGCATTTACCATGTAAAAACTGTTTGTCACTTTTGCCCCCCACCAGGCTGAACCCACTTGCCGAGTCTGCAGCCTCCTCAGAGCAGAGCCAAGACCTGGCACGTGCTGCTTTCAAGACCAAGGAGCTGCTCCCAGCTACAAGCAAAGCCTGGGAGCATTATCAGTGCATCTGTGTCATTGAGGAACTAACAGTGTGATAATTTTTTATCAAGGCTTATGTTTTGGAGTGAGCTCCCTGGCCATCCCCACTTCTGGCACCGTGGTTGACATCTCAAAACACACAGACTGGATTTTTCCCTTCAGAGGAAACTACACCGGAATCACCAGAGCGTGCTCAGCTCACAGGACTGCTCCAGAAACACACCCTGGTGTGGATGCTGCACCTCTTCTCTCTACAGATGTGCTCCGTGCAGTAAAGCAGCCAGAGCCCCTGCATGTGCCTCCTGGGGACATCTCCCATCACAGGCTGCTTCAGCTTCGGCAGGCAAAGAGGCTGGAAACGTCACTTACTGTCTTAACTCCTTACAGCAGGGGTTTCCAAACCGCAGCACACCTAATGCTGACACGTGGAACTTCACAGCCCCCAACTGAACTCTCCAACTTCTTTACGAGGCTGGCACACACACAGAGATCTATTTGGGAAGCCTGAGGGTGAGTAACAACAACTATCACGACGCGTCGCACGGTTACCGTAAGAACTGTTGAGATCGAGGTCTAGAAACACGCTGAACTCGGACGAGGCGGACACGGGCGGTGTGGAGGGCGTGTTGGGAGAGGTTGGTGCCGATGCTGTTGATTCATGCTCTGCCTCAGTGATCCTACTGAAACTTATCTTGCTTGGCTCCTTTTCGAGCGGCAGCGGATGGCTTCGCAAGGTGCCGGAGGTGGAGCCGTGTCTGCCGGTATTGGGCCTTATCCCGGGAGATTTCAGGGGGTAGGTTGTTTTTCTAGGCTGGAGAAAGTCAAAGCTGGTTACTACTATTTCAGGACAGCAAAACTGCCAAGCCTCTAGAGACAGTTTCAAAAGTACTTAGCACATACACCTCAAAAAAGGTCATACAGCCTTTCTACAACCGACTGGAGTCTACAGTTAACTACGCCCTGTTGTTATCTACCAGCAGGAGGTTACAGATGCAGCTCAAGAAGTCCTTTTCCCAGCTGAATCAAAGGAAGCCATGCCCAGCTGACCAAGCAGCGTGGCTGGTGGCAGCAGGAATATCTATTTTGGGAAAATATTTTAGAGAAATTACTGTAAGCAGTGTTTTTCCAACAGTCATTTGGGTGGCTCTTCTTGTATGTGCAGTATCATCTTACTCATTCCTCTAACAGGAGATTGCCAAAATGATTTCTAGCTCCCCCCCCAAATTAAAGCTCCTCAGAAGTACAATTACAACTTACAAAACCCAAGCGTTCTAGAGAGAAATTTTTCTGCTTAAAAAAGCATCCTGGGCTCCAATAGCTATTTTCTTAAAGAAAGCAAATTGCTACTGTTTGGAATTGAACTGTATTTTGTTGTCAATTCTTCACATTTTTGCAACAATCAAAACATTTAGACAAAAGAAAACTAGAAATTAACTTCAACTTAAAGAAAACTTGGCACATCAACTGTGTAAAATCCACCTTTCAATCAATATTAATATTTAGACAAAAGAAAACTAGAAGTTGACTTCAACCTAAAGAAAACTTAGCACATCAGTTGTGTAAAATCCATGTTTCAATCAATATTTACACAAAAGAAAATCAGAAGTTAACTTCAACTTAAAGAAAACTTAGCACATCGATTGTGTACAATCCCCATTTCAATCAATATTCATATTTTTATGAGATTTCTTGATATGGTGAAATGAGAAATGTGATTACATATTCTATCAAATGACTAAGTGTTAAGAAAGCCAAATTGCAATGGTGATATTTTAGGCTTTAGGGGGAAAAAACCCAAAAATGATCATTCTAAAATAAGCCAAAGGTCATATGTTTTAGGAGCGACAAGTATCTGAAATAAAAAGTATTTTTAACTCAAGGTTTGCTGGGAAATCATCTGACAATACAGAATTCTGAAGGAAATCTTTACGGGTTAGTGAGATCAATACATATATATTTTTTTTTCACGGTGGCTAGAGGATTTTAGCTGTTTAATTTGCAGGACAAGACTTACAAATCTCGGTGGTTGCTTGCAGTTTCGAGGTTCGATTTCGAGTGACTTGTTGAACAGATAATCTGTGAACTCTTTTTCAGGTATCTTCCCCATAGGATTGAGATTTTCAAAGAATTTCTAAATGAAAGCAGCATCAATAGTATTTAAAAAATAAGCCTACACATAGAAAATAAGCATACAGCCTTGCCTCAGCACCCCAGGCCTGGGAAGGAGCAGAGTTTTGCTGGTACTTTGTTGTCTACCAGCTGCTGCTTCTCCCCCTCTTCTGAGGGACACAAGATTAGGTCTGGCACTAGAAGATTATTTGGCATCTTCTGGTTGTGTACAATCTTTTGCCCTTCCCATCCCCCCCCAGAGATATTTAACGTTTGATTACCCGAATCTCTGGCTCTATCCGTAGACAGTAAGGTTGGTTTTGATACTGCTGAATCTCTCCTGTAATTTCAGCCACTTTTCTCCTCTTACTGAAGTTAATTAATTCTTTCCCTTGTCTTTTAAGGAAGTCAGGATTCCCTTCTTCTGTCTTCAAAATATTTGTTAGGTATATCCCTGGATAAAGAGAGAAGAGGTTCTCAAAGTTCATTTTCATTCCAAGAGCTGATTTCATTCTTTCTAATGAATGATAAAAAACTTGAGCACGGGTAGATCAATCCCTTGAAGGCTCCAACAGTTTATTAGCCAGCAAAAATGAATCAAGACTGCATTTTACACAGGAACTATTGAAAGATGTTTCATCTCCTCAACATGAGAGTCACATGTTACATTGTTTTCTAAACACAGCCCAGAACACTTCAGCAATAACAAGACATCTGCATCCAGCTCGGGATGGACAACACATGCAGGATTAGCCTCCCCTGCTGTCACTTACCAAAGAAAGGCACACAGGGTGGGTTGATTGACTTCAGCTTAGCCAGGTATTTTTTAAAATGATCTTGACTTAATTCTACTGCTTCATCCAAAACTCTTTTTTTTCTTTCCTGTAGTGCCTAAGTTGACAAAGAAAACAACAACAAAAAAAAGGGGGATGCAAATCTTTTCAACAACGTGGGTAGCAAAACCAAGGCAATTCCCCAGCTCTCTCAGCAAAACTTCAGAACTGAAATTCAGATCGATAGAATCTTAGGCTGGTTTGGGTTGGAAGGGACCTTTAAAGGCCATCCAGTCCAACCCCCCCTGCACCCAGCAGGCACATCTGCAACTAGAGCAGGGTGCTCAGAGCCCCGGCCAACCTCCACTGCAATGGTGCCAGGGATGGGGCAGCCACCACCTCTCTGGGCAGCCTGGGCCAGGCTCTCACCTCCCTCAGCAGCAACAATTTCTTCCTTCTCTCCAGTCTAAATCTCCATCTTTTTATTTAAGCCATCACCCCTTGTCCTGTCCCAACAAGCCCTGATCAAAAGATTGTTTCCATCTTTCTGACAGGCCCCTTGAAGTCCTGAAAGGTTACAAGAAGGTCTCCCCTGATGGAGCCTTCTCTTCTCCAGGCTGAACAATCCCAACCCTCTCAGCCCTTCTTCACAGGAGAGGTTTGAAAGAACTTCTTTTGAGATTTGAAAGAACCTCTTTTGTAAATGGCTTGGCTCTGGAGTACAGCACCATCAGCCCAACGATTTAGTCATGTCAATCGTGAGGCTAATGTAAACAGACTGTCTGCCAAGACTATATGCATAATCCTCATCTTTAAATGTCATCAAAAATAAACATCTAATTTTGAATTTAACTTACAGGCCTGTACTGCCTTTCAAAGGCATACAAAAGTCTAAACTTTTTCGTGCTGCTTCATTTTCTACCTTCTTCAAGAGAGGCTTTGCTGCCAAATCCTAGGCATTTCTTCTCCTTGGCGAGTGAAAAACGCAGTCACTACTTGTGGACTCTCTTCCTACTGCCCATCCAAACCTTTTCAGCAGATACTTGGTTCTGCCTCTGACAATATCAAGTTTTCTGAAGCTCTCTCATCCAAGAGAAGTTCTTGTGATCAACTGAAATCCAAGTTTTCACTTTGCCCTCCCCATGCCCCTTCTACCCTCAAATTATCCACATTTCTGGATCTCAGGAAGCATTTCTTTCCAGAAAGGGTTGTCAGGCACTGGAATGGGCTGCCCAGGGAGGTGGAGTCACCATCCCTGGAGGTGTTTAAGAGCTGGGTAGATGTTGTGCTTAGGGACATGGTTTAGTGGTTTTGATAGGGCTGGGAGTAAGGTTGGACTTGATGATCTTGAAGGTCTCTTCCAGCTGAAACTATTCTATGATTCTATGATTCTACATCAAATTGATCTATAAGCCTTAAAAAGTCCAGAAGTTGTTCACACTGAGAAAAGCAAAAGCAGAGTGCTGGCGAGGGAGCTGGTTAGGAGAACAGAAACCTTTGCTCCTTGCCCCAAGGATGCCCGAGAGCTCTAACACTCTATTAGAATGCCAAAAATAGAGAATAGAGAACAACATGTGTAATATTATTTCTGGTGAAAGCTACTCAGTCAGTGACAGCAAGGATCAGAGAGGAGAGGTGATAATAATTTGCCCTGAAGGCAAATTTTACCCCAATTGCCTGCTCCAGGACTACTTGTGTACTAAGCACTACCTGAACTTAATCTGCATAAAATCAGTAGGGTTGCTGCTTGCTCCTGAATTTTGAAAATCATTTCTTCAGAAGGAGTACAATTTAGAGTGATAGCATGCACTTGCATATAGTGTAAAAGGAAAAGTCCCAAGCAAATAGGAAATCAATTCTGATGTGACTCAGTGTAAGAAACCCAGAAGAAATCATTCCTCCCCTCACTCTGTAGACCCTTGGTCCGCAGTGTTGCTGGACACACTGACACTATATGACCTTAACCAGAGGATCAGTTCTATCCCAGCCAACCCTCTGAAGGCTTTTTTTTTTTTTGGAAAGGGCCCTTTCCCCTCGCTATTGTAATGTAACTTAAGTACTTTGTCATAGATGTTTTGATTTCGTAGCTAAAGCTGTTGAGGCTCAGAGTAGACAGACTTCCCATGCCTGTGGTTTTGGTCTCCTTAAAGGTACAAGTAATAAAACACCGTCTGAGATACAGCTGTTCAGGATAAATTCTCTTTTGGAAAAGATGAAAAATTCATTCTGTCCCCAGAGCCAAGCTGGAGCAGTCAGGAGTATTCCTGTCTTTCTGCTATTAACTCAATTAAGCAGGCAGGAAAGACTGCTGGGTAAAATGCAGCGTGCATTTGCATGCGTGTAGAGCGCAGAATCAAGGAGTCTTAAAATGCCCTTATAAATAGAGCAAAAATAGATCAATAAAGCATTTTGTAATGACTATTTATGTGTGTGTAACAACTCATTATTTCAATTCCCTGCATCAGGGATTTCTTCTTTGCTTTACCCCTTAAATAAATCTAAATAAATTATACATTTAAAAACAGTCTACGCATCTATAACAACAGAAACAAATTTCATTTAACATCCAGCTGTCAAATCCAGCCCTTCTGTCACTCTTTATTCCAGTCTGGTCTACATAATTCATGTCATCTTAATTATTTCCTTCTCTTTCTGGGTAGGATAGCACTTCAGGATAAGCCACTTGTAAGTGGCACAGCCCTTTCCTTTGGAGATGATACGATGGCGTGACATGATCGCTCACAAAAAAAATACACTGATGTTTGAACGTCTCCAGGTGGGGAAATGTGTATATGCAGAGCCTGTCCTGATGGGACATCAGTTGATTCACGTACTACAGCAATCAAAATAGCACCATATATGCATTATCCTGTGCTATTAATAGCCTACCTTCTCGTTCCTTTAACTCCTTTACAAGCAGATGCTGACAGAGTTTATGGGAAGCAGAGCATTAGCTCAAACCAGACAGCAATACCTGGTGGTTTTTTTTCTCTCCAAGGTCCCCCAAATTAAAAACTCTTAAGCCTTAGCCAAGGTCCTTCCCATCCTCCACCACTCCGTGCCCTTAGTCAATTAGTAGGAATTACAAACAGAGCTTTAATCACATGTACACAAAAATATGTCTAAAGCAATACAGGCATCACTCTAGAAATATCCTATCCCATTGGCACAAGATAAAGAATTAAATTCTTTTAAGCAGCCTAATCTATTAATGCCTGGAGAGGCCTTAGTTTTGGCTACTGAATTTGAAGAAGCTACATCTGTCAATTCAATATAGTTAACAGCCATGAATCAACTTCCTCGCTGTACGTGACTAAGGAGTTCACTATACAATTAAAAAAGCCAATCCTCAGATGAAGGTTTCACTCTAAAACGTTCCTCATTCTCCCTACCGCCCAGCACTTTTCTCTTCCTTCTCTGTCCTCTCTGTGGCCTCCAGAAATTTGCAGCAAAGAACCTTAAAAAGTGATAAGCTGGATCCTGCAAATATTTACTCACAAGGATGACCACTACAACTCAGACTCACAG
Source organism: Actenoides hombroni (assembly GCA_024336885.1). NCBI lineage: Eukaryota > Metazoa > Chordata > Aves > Coraciiformes > Alcedinidae > Actenoides > Actenoides hombroni. The sequence goes on along the minus strand of WUAM01000175.1, from coordinate 502,427 downwards.
GATGTTAGGGGTTGGAAGGGACCTCTGAAGATCATCGAGTCCAACCCCCCTGCCAGAGCAGGGCAAAACTAGAGCAGATCACTCAGAAATACATCCAGACAGGGCTTGAAAGGCTCCAGAGAAGGAGACTCCACAACCTCTCTGGGGAGTCTGTTCCAGGCTCTGTAACCCTCACAGGAAAGAAGTTCTTCCTCATGTTGAGGTGGAACTTCCTGTGCTCGAGCTGGAATCCATTGTCCCATGTCCTGTCACAATGCACAAGTGCAAAGATGTTGTCCTTGCCTTCCTGACGCCCAGAACTCAGGTATTTATAGACATCAATTAGATCCCCTCTCAGGCTTCTCCTCTCCAGACTAAACAGTCCCAGGTCTCTCAGCCTTTCCTCTTAAGGCAGCTGTTCCAGCTCCTTGACCATCCTCACAGCCTCCCTTGGACTCTCTCCAGTATTTCTCTGTCCCTCTTGAACGGGGGAGCTCAGAACTGGACACAATATTCCAGATGTGGTCTCAGTAGTGCAGAGTAGAGGGGCAGGAGATCCTCTCTTTATCTGCTGCCCACACTCTTCTTTATGCACCCCAGGAGACCATTGGCCTTCCTGGGCAGAATGGCCCATTGCTGTCCCATGGAGAACTTGTCTATCACAACTCCAAGGTCCTTTTCCATGGAGCTACTCTCTAGCAGATAAACTCAGGAAATGTTCTTGGTTGAACTGAGTTGCTAGTGAGCAACAGTGCATTGAACTACCCCAGACTATCCAGAATCAGGCTCTTAATGTTCTAAAACACCATCAGAAATGTCATTGCTCCCAGCCAAATGCTTCCCAGGCGACACACTCCCCTGGTTTTGCTCCCCGTGCATACAGTCCTGTACTTTCCACCCTGCTCTGTTCTTCAGGTTGCTTTACACACCACTTCAAGTTATTCAGAGCCTGAGCAAAGCACAACTACTTCCTCAAAGCTGAGCTGAAACAGCAGGAAGAGCTCGGGGTTCTCACCAGCTCAGAGCTCAGCCCCAGGCCAGGACTACAAACATGGATTTCTCTGCTGGAGGAGCAACACTCACAGCCCAGCAAAAGTCAGAGACCCCATCTCATTAGGAGCTGGGAAGACCAAAGGGATTGAACACGGACACAGAACAAAACCCTTGCAAAATATTAACTTAATTCCATACCGGCTGAGCACGCAACCTCAAAGAAATCCTCCTCTCCTCCAGTGACTCAATGTAACCAAGCACCCACTGCCCGTCATGGGCCAAGCCGTGGTGTGGAGATGGCCTCCCCACCCACCTCCCAGTACAACGCTGGTTGTAGGAGGACACTGGAGAAGCAGAACGTGCCCTGCCCGGTGCTGCTGTCCCTGTGGAAGGCATTTGCTGGTGCAGCCACACAAGGGGCACCTGCAAAGCAGGGGCTCTGACTGCTGGCAACCAAGAGCAGTGCAGGACCTAGGCTGCCACTAAAAAGTCACACAAAGTCCCTGAAGCCACATAAAAAAAACCCCAACAAACCAACCAAAAATAAAAAGATAACATAATTACTTAGAACTCAGCCACAACGGTACAGGCTTCACAGTTACAGAGAAAACACAGTGATCACCTGGGAGCAAAAGGATGCTGAGAAGCTCCTAGGAAGGACGGAAAAATCCAGCACACGTAAAGCCAGGAGAAAAGAGAAAGTATTAAAGCAAGAGTTACAGCTTTCTCCACTGCCTAATAATAGGATGATAATAAGATGATAATAAAGCAAAAGGCTTGGATAAGATGGAAAAATATAAGCAGTGGGAAGTCAAAGGCTAAATTCTTGGGCATATTATGAAGCCAGCTCCCTTGGACCCCATTTGCCTACCACAGTCTCACCACACCATGGGCAAAAGTGGGATATACGATCACTGAGAGAGTTCATTGATTAGGAGTCGTAAAAGTTTGGAGGTGCTGAGCTGAAAGTCATGACCCCTGTGTGGGATATTAAGACAGCAATTTTTCAGCATTATGTGTGGTGGAGCAGCGCAGGCTTAACAGACACCCAGGGAAGTGCAACTTTCCTGCTTGCTTTGCAGTTTCAAAGGAAAACAAATAACAAACACATATATATATCAGAAAACAACCTGGATTTGCTAGTATGCTGCAACACCTCTGGGGGCTTCTGGATGCTGATACTGGTTTTAATTCTGTAAAGAGGCGTTGAGTTGCTTCTGCTTTCCTTCTTGATTTTAAATCAGTTCTGCTCTTTGTGTACATGAGGCAAGAATGGTGATGTTTCCTCTTTAAAAGTGGCTGTCATTTGCTACTTTGCCGTGCACATGGTGCTGTGCTTTCTCATATGCACATCCCTCTCTACATATATGCAGTCACTCTAGATGTATATGCAAACATATCAAATGTTGCACATTAAAGAAACGCATATATTTCAAACATCATACTGTATACTGTCTATTTTGGCAATAGCCATCTGGGAGAGAAAAAAAAGCATACAAGAAATAGTTGATGTAATCAAACAAGATTTTGTACACTTCTGCCAACCTAGGGAAAGAAAATTTACCAGCCACTCTTTGCTCTGCAAGCAAATTAACCCTTGGTGCAGCAGCATCCGTAGGGACACCCAGGCTACATCGTATGGCAACCAACGTCACCAGAAGACCATCTTGCTTTTCAGTACAGTTTTCACTGCCGTGGAAGACAGGACAGGCACAGTTCTATCACCATGGCAAAGGACATGCCCTTGCAAACCTCAGGCTGTCAAAATATTTTCTTTCCCTGTGAGGTCACAATATTTTTGTACCGTTTTAGCTAAGCTCTCCCCCGGAGCAGGTCTGGGTGCCCGGTGGCTGACGATGGCTCAGGGATTGCAGAATCCCCCACTGTTCACCCCAGACTCCCAGCTAAGCACTCCAGCCATTCCTGCTGCCAGCGGGAAGCGTGTCATTACCTTAGCACCCCAGCCACTGCAGCTTTGTGTCTCTTCTAGCTGAGCAACACACCAGGCTGTGACCAAAGCCCTACCTGTCCTACACGTTTCCTCCTTCCTGTCACATCCTGAACAAAATCCGCACTGTTCAGAAAGCGATGGGCTCTTGATTTCACATTCCCCTTTCACAGCTGCCTTCCTCCTGCTGAAACAGTCAAATGAAATTATGCATGGAAACTCTGCTGAGAATTTTCTCCTTTGTGGAAGAAGAAAAAACGCCCGACATGCTCAGAATCCAAATCACAACCAAAAGGGCCCTGATTCCACAGACACGTTATCGATATGGCACACATTCGACAACCTCGCAGCGCTTGCCAAACTTGAGGGTGTCCCCCTGGGAGGAAGGGTATTAAGCTATCACCTTGGGTGAAAAGAGGTTACACAATCAGGATTTCCCACACTGGCGCTGAGGAAATTAAATTCATGGTGGAGATGCTCAGCTGCTGAAACGCAAAGAAACGCTGGAAGAAACTAATGTGATTAAAAAACATGAATTAATTCTTTTACGCAGAAGAGCCCCAAAACACAGATTTGGCAGGAATACTTCTCAAACTCACTTATTTATTCATACGTTTTAGTGGCCATGCTCTAATTTGTGAATTATTCTTAATAATTCAAGCAGACACGTAAATACTCAGTTCCCACATATATTTATACCAACTCTTAGAGTCTCACAGATGAAATTTTTTTGAACCATGTACCCATTGCTGTGTGCTTATCTGCGCATATCTCCAAAGAAGACAGCTGAAAAAGGGAATATTTGTTTTTCATCTCTTAATTATGCCTTCCCCCCTCCCGCCCTTAGTGCATTAATTTGGCAGTTAAAGTTTTCTGCTCTCGCTGAAGGGTGAGACAACAGACGCTCACAGAGCCTCGATTTCTGGCACCCCCTCCCCACTCCTACTTTATGCTTGAGGCTGCTTCCCCTCTGACTGGTTCTTCATTTGAATAAGCTTTCCCTCTATCAGAACTGCAGCAAGTTAATCTTATTAAACCATACAAGTTTAAAAACTCAGAGCTTGATGTCAGGCAGGCTGTATCCAAATTGGTAATACTTAAGATCCAAATTAGATCATGAGCAAAATATTAAAAGGCACTAGAGCCACTTACGGGTGAGCTTCCATTTCCAAAAGAAGTTTCTGGACATTGGGAACCCAGGATTTGTGCCAGTTCAGTGGGAGTCAGTCTCCTGGTTACAACGGGCGCTTCTAAGTGTTTTAAACCATTAATATTTAAGCTACAGAGAGGCTATTAAGACATCCAGGAATTCACCTATTGTCAATACCAGCACAAATACCCGGGGCCTCCTGAAGCACTCTTTAGCCACAGGAGTTTCTACTCCCACTCAAAGTCTCCAGACAAAACACTCCTTTCGAGCTCGCCGTGTCAGTTGGCACCGAGTCCGCAAGCTGATGCGACGAGGTGCCTTTTAAGCAGTGCAAAAGAAAAGCTCCATCCTGTTCCTCTCCCCTCACTCTTCATTGAGGACTTTTGGGTTTTAAGCAATTAAGAAGTGTTTATGGGTTCAGCTGCACTTCAGCCACCCCTGGGCACAGAAGACTGCAGTCAGTAGAAAGAGGGGAAGTGGTGACCAGGGTGTGACCCACCTTGGCTTGCCAACCTGCTCACACGCACGGTTCCTGGCAAAGTATAGACACATAGAACCATAGAATGCCTTGGGTTGGAGGGACTTCTAAAGGTCATCTAGTCCAATCTCCCTGCAATAAGCAGGGACATCCTCACTAAAGTAAATGGCTGCTTAGCTGCTCACAGATCCCCTTGACTTCCAGCAACTTGGTGAGATTGGGTGCTTTTGCAGTCTGGATACCATCCTGGCCATGGAAATGAAGTTTGTGGAGATCTAGTCCAGCAGGTCCAGGGAGGTTCTCCTGCCCCTTTACTCTGCCCTAGTGAGACCACATCTGGAATACTGTATCCAGTTTTGGGCTCCCCAATACCAGAGAGACAGGGGTCTACTGGAGAGAGTCCAAGGGAGGCTACAAGGATGCTGAAGGGACTGGAACATCTCTCCTATGAAGAAAGGCTGAGAGCCCTGGGGCTGGTTAGCCTGGAGAAGAGAAGCCTGAGAGGGGATCTTAGGAATGGTTCCAAACATCCGAGGGGTGGGTGTCAAGCAGAAGGGTCCAGACTCTTTTCCATGGTGCTCAGTAATAGGACAAGGGATAATGGGTATAAGCGAAAACATAGGAAGTTCCACCTCAGCAGGAGGAGAAACTTCTTCACTGTGAGGGTGCCAGAGGCTGGCCCAGGCTGCCCAGGGAGGTTGTGGAGTCTCCTTCTCTGGAGCC
>WUAM01000175.1:368887-379486 GCA_024336885.1 Actenoides hombroni | reverse complement strand
GGGAGCTGGGGTTGTTTAGTGTGGAGAAGAGGAGGCTGAGGGGAGACCTTCTTGCTCTCTGCAGCTGCCTGAAGGGAAAGTGTAGCAAAATGGGGGTCGGTCTGTTCTCCCGTGTAGCAAGGGACAGGACAAGATGAAATGGCCTCAAGTTGCATCTGAGGAAGTTTAGATTGGGTGTTTCTTCACTGGCTGTGAGGCCTTGGAACAGGCTGCCCAGGGAGTCACCATCCCTGGAGATAGGTAGTGCAGACATGGTGCTGAGGCCCATGGTTCAGTGGTGACCTGGCAGTGCTGGGCTAACAGCTGCACTTGACAACCTTACAGTCGTCCCCACCAAAACGATTCTGCGACTTCTAACTGCATTGCTTATAAAGGTTCCCTGTCAAGGGCTGATGCCAAAAGCAGGTTAGCAGCTTTCAGACCAAGGAGGCTTCAACAGGTAGACAGAGATTGAGAGAAATGCAACAGAGGAGCAAAGCAGCACGGAGCATTTTCCCATGCTGTGGCTTGTTAGTGTCTAAATCAACACTTGGGTGCAATACAGGGCTTCCCAGAGCCGGCAGACTGGAGTTATTCACATCTTTGTAAACACGCACATTTAACAGACCATGAGTCTACATAGCTCAGAGGTGTCAAATGAAGAAAGAAATAGACTGCCTTTCAATGAATTTCAAATAAGGAAAGCATTTAATTATGCATAGTTCTGCAACGCTTTGGACACTGCTTTTCAAGGAGGGAAAAGGGTTGTAACTCAAAGGTATTTACTCTAATGAAAAACTACAATTGTTCAGGCTGTTCCCAATATATTCAAATAAAAGAAGATGGGTTGAGATTTTTCTCCCTTCAAAAGAACACTTAGGAAATTACATCACAGCCAACCCTTCCCCCTCATCTTTTTGTCAGCAAATCCGATAAATCCGCAAAATGCCAGGAATTAAATTCTAAGGTTGGCAATCTGTCACTGACATATGTTCTTGCCATCTTTTTTTTTTTCCCCACCGAGTCCCGAGATAAGGCTGTAGCGTGGAATTTCTCAGCACCAGTTAGTATTTGGTGGCTTTCATTCTCCACCTTCCTTTTCCCCTTTCCCCTCCTCTAATCAGCGTGATTTACTCCGCTATCCCACAAGCCAATTTTTCAGGAGTCCTCGGGGGAAAAAAATAACACGATCCAACTTGCAGGAACTTGGGAGATGCTCCGTGCACGCAACAACACGCTCCAAAGTGACATCACCGGCTTCCAGCCCGACACCAGACAGCCCCACCATACCCTGCCACAAAATAGTTTCTTCCCTTTGGGAAACGCTCGGCACAAGCTGTCCAAACATTATTTACAGTTTCAAGTGTTGCTTTATTTATGGCTGAAATTCTCCCTGTTCAGAAGGGAGAGCGACTGAGTAACTTATTAGGAATGTTCCCGGGGAATGGGGGGAAAGGGGGGAAATGAGATCATTCCCAACTCCAAAAACATTTACAGCTTTTAGGCGAAAATTAAAATTGGATCCTTATCAAAAAAAAAAAAAACCCCAAACCCAACCCAAACAAAAAAACCCCAAGCAAACCAAAAAACTCAACCCAAACAACCTCGAGCTGGGGTTTTGCCAAGCTACAGGTGGGTTTTTTAAAGGAGGGAGAGGATTCCAGCTTTCTTGTCTGGAGAAGCGTGACTTCTGGGAAGATTAAACACTTGAGGTAGATTTATTTACACGATATGTGGGAAGTGTGAACATATGCTACCTAGGAGGCCTCTCTCATGCCAGCGTCTCCAGAACCCAAGAGGGTTTTTCGTTTGGGTTTTGTTTGTCTGGTGTGGTTGGTTGTTTGGGTTTGTTGTTTTGGGTTTGGGCTTTTTTTGCAAGAAACAAAAATTATTTTTAAAGTGTGCTTTGCAGTCAGAAGCTTCTGAGGCCTTGCGAATGCATCTATTAATAGCCTGTTTGGTAATTAATAGGGATAATCATTGTAGTCTTCTTAATTGTAGATTTCTAACAAAGGCCGACTCAGTTTGAGTACTGAACTTAAAACTGTCAGGTGCTATTCCCAGCAGTGGTAAATACATCTCTCCTGGTTACAGATCACAGAATTGCTATGGTTGGAAAAGAGCTTTAAAATCATCAAGTCCAACCATTATCTAACTCTACCAAGGCCACTGCTACACCGCATCCTTGAGCACTGCATCTGTATGGCAGCCAGGGATGGTGAGTCAACCACTTCCCTGGGCAGCCTGTTCCAGGTTCTGATAACCCTTTTGGTAGAGAAGTTTTTCCTCGTGTTCAACCGAATCCTCCCCTGCCACAACTTGATGCCATTTCCTCTTGTCTTTTCGGTTGTGACTTGTAGGGAGGTGGGAGTTGGTCTCTTCTCACAACCTCCCTTCAGGCAGCTGCAGAGAGCAAGAAGGTCTCCCCTCAGCCTCCTCTTCTCCACACTAAACAACCCCAGCTCCCTCAGCCTCTCCTCATAAGACTTATTCTCATGACCCTTCATAAGCTTCATTGCCCTTCTCTGGACAGCAGATGCTCCCCACAGCTGCAAATTCAGTTCAGATCCCAACCTGCCCAAAACTCTGCCCTACAATTTCGCTTACAGCAGATGTTTTCAAATCAATGGCAGGGAGACTATTTCTTGCGAAGATACCCTAGGATAGGTATCTTTATCTTTTTTTATGCTATATATAGGCATGACGAGGCTTGCCCAAGGCCAGATGGACACAGAAATCAATGGGAGAATTAGAAAGGGCAAATAGGATGCACACCACCAGGACTTCTGGTGTTTAGTTCATTATAAAGCAGAGCCTGCACCAGTAATGACAAAGAAACGACACCGTGATTTGTTTGGTTACAGCTACAGGCATCATCATTTTGTGAGGAGTTGGCAGCTCCCAAATAGCTGACTTCCAGAGAGTTCCATTAAATATAACCCTCTCTGCCCGAGCCAGGAATAAAATCTATTCCATTTAATGTGATTTCAGCTAAACCTGAAGAGTTAACAGCCAAAGAGCTACGTATTGATTACGCCACTTCCATTACGATGAAAAGGACTTTGAAATAGCACCCAGAATCCAATATTTCCCTTGATTCCATTAAGTTCTGCTACCAATGTTTTTCTGTTTATATTATAATAAAGTAGCATACTCACAGGTATCCCTTCCAGGTTCCAGGTCCTCCTGGACATTTATCAGCCCATACAACAAACACACACATACAACCATATCCCCATGCACATAAACACCCATTCCTTCACTCCCCTTTCGTATCCTTAGGGTAGGATAAAAAAAACCCCAAACTACTAAAGGAGACTGTGTTTGTTTTAATGTCTCAAGTCGGCAAGGAAATTGGGCATGCTATATTGTTTTCAGCCTGTCGGCTAGACAAGAGTTACTCAAGGCTGCTGGTGGGAACAGTCATTCATGTTGCTTTGTAAGAAAATAGAGATGTGGAAAAAAAGCAACCAAAAAAACCCCCCAAAATGTGATATGCACGCACACGAATATCATATACACCAGAGAAAATGCCTGCTTAGATAACCTCTCCTAGTGCTTCGCAGTGATTTAGCTCTCCACCCCGAGGGCTTGTAGGTAGACAGGCAGGAAGTTTTAATGCTCTTCCCCTAGTTCATTAAAAGTATCAATCAGGGGAGCTCTCTTCTGAAGCTGAGTGAGCATCATCCACATCCAAGTAATCAAAAGTACTTCCCACGGAGGTCCACATGGCATCTGTCCTTCGTGCACAGCCAATGCAAATACTCATTCTTTATAACTAACTCTTAAAACTGGAAAGGTATTTTCTTCCACCTTACATCACTGCAGAAAAAGTAAGGAGGGGGGGAGGGGGAAGTATCCCAGGATGGTCATAAATCAGACTGGTTTACTTGCTGTAGTCATATCTTTATAAAAAAAAAAATAACCAGAAGCAACATGCTGTTCTTCTGGATACCCACAAGATGACTATTGGTGTCATGGTCATACGGGTATAAAGTTGAGCTATGGAGAGGAAAAAAGAAATGAAAGTCTGAAAAGAAAAAACAATGCAACAAATTCACAACAAAGGTCCATGGCTCAACTTCTAAGCTGTAGTTCCAGCTTTTGATCGTTTTCTTGTACTTGATATGGCTCTGTAGTGTAACAAGCAGCAAAAGTAAAAGAAAAGTCAAAGAAACTTTTTATTAGGTTCGTGACAACAGTGAAGGTGTCAGGGCTCATAAACACACTGCTGCCCACTTCCTTCATCAGACTGTCGACTGTGAGATGCCCTGGATGGTCACTCACGGTTTGCCCTGGTTTTCAGCTCCACCAAACGCAGACTGAGCCATGCCCATGACAAAATAACCACCAGAAAAAAGTGCCTAGCAGCTCCCATTAGGACTTGTGACATCACCTAGACAGCCGCAGATGAGGAAGCCAATGATCTCACCTCCATAAAAAGACAAATGTCTCTCTCTCTGAGCAGGTCTTGAGCTCAAGAACTGTATAAAAATCTCCTTTCATTGTGATGCTCTGCTCTGCAGTGCCTGATCAACTTCCAAACACAAAGGGAAAAGGCAAGTCTGGTAACATTTATTACCTTTTTAATCCCGTTTCAATATCAAAAGAAATCCAAGTGTGACATAACTCTTCACAAGCACCTTTGCCAGGCACACTAGAACACTATTTCACCTCCTGCAAGGAGATGCAGAATTTCTAACGCAGCCTTTAGTAGCATATTCTGAATTTTTCAGCTTTCCCCATATAGAAAGATATTTGCTCCAGTAACGGAACGAAGCTGATCTGCTTTATTCCCACGTAGTTCTATTTTCCAGTCCTCCTGCCCATCTTTAGAGAAAAAAGCAGACTATCTGGAGGGCAGAAGTCTTCTGAGGTCATCATTTTTGCCTGGTTCATCAGCCTGACTGCAAGGTGCACAAGGAGCTGCCTAAGTTGGTGGCATCTCGTTAAAAAAAGAAGTCAAGATATTTAGTGCCAAATTAGTGTGCAAAGAGCTTAGTATGACTAACGCTGGGCTCAAGCATAATTCTTCTGTCTTCACAAGCCCCACAAGCAGCCTTAACCTTTCTATACCAAAAACCATCAGGTCAGACACCAGCAACACAAACTTAGAGTGTAAATCCTGCACAGTCACACTACAGGAAAATATAAGATGGAAGAAAAACAATGTATAATGACATTGTGTGTTAGCAACTCAAAGAAGGTATGAAACCCCAGTAATAATGTGTTTGCTAAAAAGGCTGATTTCAAGATGGACTTAATCATCAGCAAGAGCTTCACTGGGACCAGATGTCCCAGTATTAAGCCTGCCCCCATCATCCTCTCTCTGAGCACAGAAAGAAAGTTAGGGTCTTAGGTCTTGGAGGAGCTTCCTCCTCCTCCGTTCCACACGGAAAGCTTCCCCTTCCATGCTCTACCACATTTCAAGCCAGAAATCAGGAAAGTTCAATACAATTTTTTGTTTCTTATTTTTTTCTCTGTACCAAGCTACGGACAGGGCACAGCACCTACATACCAACTAAAATGCTTAATGTCCCATCCAAAGCTACCCCAGCCAGAGTCCTAAGCAAAACCTTGAAAAAGACAGAGGAGAAACTGTTATGAGAAAAATCCACCCTCTTTTTTCACCCTGAGCCAACAAAGCATGGCAGCACTGCTTGTTCCTGAAATACTCCTCAGTCCTGCACTTGAAGACATCGGGATTTTGGTCCAATGTTCAGCTCTCTGCTGTGCGTTCTCAGCTCCTTGTAATGCAAGATCTCAGAGGTATGGCATGAGTCAAAGCTGAGCATACAAATAGCAGGGCGAGAGCAACAAGTTATCAATCATCAAATCCAGATTATTCTCTAACACTGCGTTTTGTTGTTTTTTTAAAAAATGTTCCAAAACCTACACGACTTTTGACTCTGGTTTGGCACCAGAATAGCAGCCTAGTTTCTGGTTGCTTGAGCAATATGTTCCCGAGATCCAGGCTTGCTCCCAACATCACGCCGTCTCCCTTTCTCAGTCCTCACAGCTTCAACTCAAACACGCAGCTCCAGCCCTCAGCAAACAGATGCCAGAGGCTGGGGATTGACCTCAGCTTGCATCCAGCCCCCAGCTCCTCTTTGGGGAACCTCCACGAGGAAAGCCGAGCGAGCGCTGGGGACCGGCGCACCTTGAGTTACCGCAACCGACATCTGGCTCCTAACTCTGTGCCATGCTTGTGCTCCTTACTGCTTTGATTTAAAAAGCTCCTATTTAAGGATCCTTAAAGAATTAAAAGCATGGGGGTGGGGAATGAAACACCATTTGAAGGGTCTTAAGAACTAGCATGTTTCCTCCATAATCGTTTTCAGGCCTCTCTCTGCTTCAGCGGGACCAGATTTAAAAGACAAACACAAGTTACTTATAATTCACTGGGAAAGCCCCCAAGAGAAATGATCTTAAAAGATACCCATTAACTGAGAAATAAAACATTAACCTGCTCTGCGTGGGCAGACCAGAAGACGTGAACTGCAGGAGAGGGTCCAGCAAGAAGGTGGCACAACAGCCACAGTTGAGTGCAGATGAGTCAAGGAACATCAAAAGCTATAGAGAACTGTTCACAGCATCACTAAAGGGACAACGATGTCCGCCATGTGCTGCGTTAAGTCTCCCCTGGCCTTTTAAGAGTAATTCTTCCTTTGCTTACAACAACTGATCATTCACTTTGTATATTAACATCACCACTCATTAGAGATTCTGCCTATGGCTATAAAGCAGATCTTGTCTGACCTTGGAAACGGGGCAGACCTGGGTTTGGCTACTGCTTGGACGGAAGAATAAACTGGGAGCCTGAGCAGCAAAAGGCAAAACCCATCGTTGGTCAACTGATGATTGTTTATCTGTGGAAAGGGTGGGCAGAGCCCAACAGTGAGCTCTCAGCAGCAGCCAAAGACTGGACAAGAAATGGTATTGCAAAGACCATTGCTCTCCATGTCTGTATTACAGCAGTATCATTAAGTGACTGATGTCATGAGTGTTACGCCAGCAGCAAGCCACCGCAAAGTGACAGGCTCACAACCTTTGAGCTCCATCTGCACATCTCAGTTTCAGACTTTGCCTCACCACCAGCTCAACCCCAAGCATGACTTCAGAGGCCCTAAGCCTCTTTAAATAAATCACATGTAAACTCACGTTGAGTCTCCTCCCGGTTTCAGAGCCTAAACCAAGAGGCCAATTTGCCTTATGTATAAAAATTAAGCCACTCCAGAATTTATCATTAACATTTGCCTCACTTAGCTGAAATCTATTTGGCACAACAGTCAAGAGTCACATTCAAACTCCACCCGGTCCAGGTCATTTCTCTTGACTTAAGAAGTTAATACCTTGTCATATTACAGGTGAGCCGCTCGCCTCATTCCTCTTTGCATAGCATTAACTGCTGATTTCCTTCACTGCCTTGGTTCATATCCTGCATACAGGATTGCCAACGTGCAGCACTGTGCAGGGACCAAACCCAAGCGTCCTCATATGGAAAACGTGTGCAAAGATGGGATAAGACTTTTCTCATTTTAATATATATGTATGTATGACTATCCACACACATGCAGACAGAGAGAGTAGTTTGCTGGCAGAGTGTTTTCTTTTATTTTTAGCAGATACTTATCCTGGCCTTTTCTATACAGGAACATAAGCTAAGAAGTGTTCTTGGAGCTTTTCCTTCGAAAAATAAAAGGCCGTTTCACTCCTGTTTCTCCAAATGGGATTACTTTGTAGACTTCTAAGTCTACAAAAGTAGGGCTCTTTGTTTTTCCTTTCTGCCTTGGCAGAGTGTCTGTCAAATAACAGCGACTCTGCTTTTCTCCCACCCTTTGTCCATCTTGCCTACCCAGAGCTGCGTGCTCTTTAGGATGGGAACAGTGATAATAACCAGAACCAAAGGACTCTCCCCTTTACCTTCACAAGGAAATAAAACACTAGCTACTGTACTTGCATTTTGAGCTATAGATACAACTTGAATTAAAATTTAGAAATAATAAAAATATTCCACTAAAACCAGTATACTGCATGATGGATGTGGGGAAAAGAGAGAGAGATCTCACGAAGGGCTTGTCTACACTGGAAAAGAACATTGTGATAGAACACAATGACTGAAGAGTGCCATTAACAGCATGATCAGCTTTTCACATGGCATCATCCAGCACTGCTCCTGTGATTTTTTTCCATGATCCTTGCAGAGGCTGGCACCAGACACAGACAGTCTACAAGGGAGCAGCTGGCTGAAAGCACAAGTGCCCTCTGAGGGTACAACATTTTGGGACACTTCAAACAAAACTCACTCGTGTATTCTCCCAGAGAAAACCAGGAATCATTTCAAAACGCTCTTCCAGACCTAAAGTTTAGCCAAGCTAAACCAGTAACAGAAGAAGAATTCATACTAAGCTTGGGTCTTCAAAAACGGAGTGCTACAGAAGAACAATGAAGTGAACCCAGGGTTTACAGTCAGTGGCTTACACAGAGTATGGAGGGTGGCATCACCTGAGGAGTGGTCTGTCCTGCCCAGCACTGTCTTAAGGTACAGTATGTCCATCTGTTTGCATGCCATAACCATCCTACCTCCCTCCCAACACATCTCAAGTTCAAGACAGAGCGGGGGTAAAACCAATAAGGCACAGTCACCACCTTTGAAATTCCTTTTAAATTGGACAAAATGCTGTTCTGATGCTCTTCTGTGAGAAGCAAGTTGCTGAAGATAGAAGAAAATAGCAAAATGTTTCTTAGATTTCCCCATCCCCAGATACTTCCCTCAAATACATCAAATAAGGAGTTTCTATGCAGTGAGTTTTGCTACAAAGAAAAATGTTGTCTGTATTCTTATTTTCAGAAAACATGTTTATCCACTCCTTGCAAGTGGTTCAGAGAGGTCATGACACAAGACTTCAGCCCGAGGGCCAAAAAAAAAAGAGGTCAGGGAATGTCTGATGTGTGCTGTTTACAGGCAGAGAGCTACAGGATTTCCCTCCTCCTCCATCAAAACCCTGCCTTACTTCTCCCCACACCACGTGAGTCGAAACCACTTTCCCTAGGCAATGGAAAAAAAATCCACCCACAGCAAGGAAAGCCCTGCTACGTGCAGCAGAACCACCACTCTGGCTACCTGTTTTACTTAAGAAGGGCACGTTTGCCTTCTCCCTGTGGCAAAACTGTTTAAATGCACACGGAACGGTGGGTTGTCAGGCACAGGAAGAAAAAAAAAAAAAATTATTCTTTTCTCTTTCCTTGCACCAACTTACAAGTCATAAAAAATAATAAGTTCAGACTCACATCCCGATAAACAAAACCTCAGCCTCGCCCGGCGTCATTTCTCCTCTTCTGCTGCTCTATACCTCAGCTCTCCTAATCATGCCATATTTAATCTACGTGTAGGAAGTCCACATTTGTTTCCAATAAGAGAAGGAAAGTAATGAGATGTCAAGGAACAGTTTCCTTCGGCCAGGGACTTCAAAGGTGAGTCTGGCAGCTTGTCCTGCTTTTATTGTTTGTGTCAAGCTTAAGATTTTCTAAAGAGCAATTGCCCATTTCAAATAATTATAAGCTGCAACTTAAACCCAAACAGTACATGACTGTATGATAAAACACTTACACCATCGGCCAAATTCTGGCGTCAGCCCTGCATCAGGGAACACATAGCTCCAGATGCTGGATTAAAACAATAAGAACAAGCTGAAAATGAGCATATAATTCTTTCAGCTAATGCAGACGGGTCCTGCTGCTTAATGCAAAAGCAATGTTAAACGAAAGCATGGACTACATTATCTCAACATATGAGCTGCTACAACATCTACTTCTGGGGCCTCTGTTGCCTGTGTCTATCCTGGAGCAAGACAGTCCCCAGTAAAGAAGTAATTCCTAGAATGGCTGGAAGGGACCTTAGAGATCATCTAATCCAACCTCCCCACTATGGGCAGGGACGGTTCTCAACTAGACCAGGGTGCTCAAGGCCTCACCCAACCTTGCCTTGAACACCTCCAGGGAAGGGGCAGCCACAACCCCTCTGGGCAATCTATTCCAGAGTCTCACCACCCTCCTGCTGAAGAACTTTTTTCCTAAGATCCAATCTAAACCTCTTTTCCTTCAGTTCAAAACCATTTCCCCTCATCCTATTGTTGGACACCCTTGTGAAGAGTCCCTCTCCAGCCTTCCTGTAGGATCCCTTCAGGTACTGGAAGGCAGTTAGGAGGTCCCCCCAGAATCTTCTCTTCTCCAGGCTGAACTCTCCCAGCTCCCTCAGCCTCTCCTTGTAGCAGAGGTGCTCAGCCCCTGGGTCATCTTTGTGGCCTCCTCTGGACTCGTTCCCACAAATCTATGTCCCTCTTATGGTGAGGACACCAGAACTGTATTTGAGGTGGGGTCTCACGAGAGCAGAGTGAAGGGGGAGAATCACCTCTCTTGATATGCTGGCCACACATCTCTTGATACATCCCAGGACACGACTGCCCTTCTGAGCTGCGTGAGCTCACTGCTAGCTCATGATGAGCTGCTCATCAATCAGCACCCCCAAGTCCTTCTCTGCAGGGCTACTCTCAACCCACTCTGTACCCAGCCTGTAGTAGACTCCACACCCTCCCTGGGCAGCCTGGGCCAGGCTCTGTC
>WUAM01000175.1:346464-357463 GCA_024336885.1 Actenoides hombroni | reverse complement strand
TACATAAATATGACCTTTTATATATATATATATACAGATACATAAATATGACTATAACTTAGCAATGTTATGGGCATTAAGTTGTACCTAGCTGGACCCAGAGGCTTTTTTCTTTTTGGACATGCCTACTGAATTATCTCACCAGGTTTTTTTGTGTTGCCAAGGACTTCTGCTATTCCCAAAGCAGCAGGCAGTGAAATGAGAAATATGAGATAAATCTCTTCTCACCCCACCAGTGATGATGGGATGGAAAGCATCCTTAGGTTCAGCGCTGACCACCACAGCTCTCCCTCGAAGACAAAGGGGCTTTGGCCGTGCACATGAACCACCAGATGAAGTTTTAGAGGATGACAAAACTGCCTTTCGACTGGTTTTCGAGTCACTAACCAGCACTTTCAGAGCAGCTTCCCGTTCTGGCTGTGCTGTGAACGGGCTTCCTCAGCTCAAGCAACAACAGAGATTCACTTGCACCTCAAACAGAACAAAAGGACCACAGCGAAACCAGCAACTCCGTGTGTACAGCACCGGAATATTTGATTACCACTTCTGAAAATATACCTGCGTGGCACAACAGCTCCCAGGGGATCGAGCTGCACCGTGCTCTGATTTCCCCCACGCAAACGGAACGTGAGCAGCTTTGCAAAGCCTGGTGTGGTACCCAGAGCAGCGAGCGGTGCGGGGCAGCCCGGCCTCCCCTTCGCCTCCATCGGCCAGGTCACGCAGGACGGGGCAGAAGGGACCCTGCAGGCAGGTGCCAACTTGGTTTCTGCACCGAACTCAGAAATGAGGCAGGCCAGGGAGAAATGTCAAGCTCAGTGAGCTGATGAGAAAGCAGAGATCATTGCGAGCCAGGCTGCTGCAGGCTCTCCTCGAAGAAGCGAGGCTGCGAACGCAACCAGAGGCATAATTTAATAAAATGCAGTGGGATTCAGGTTAATCATAAAACTTGCCGTGATAAAAAGACTGAATGAAATTGCTTCTTCTCGTCCATTATGCCTTTATTTTTGATTAGGGAAACAAAAGCCGGGAATCAAAAATGTCAGGCTTTTTCATCCTTGTTGGGTTCCTATGGATACTGAAAAGGAAGAAACTGCCTTGATTCTTGTAAAGATAATTAGCATACCTTCAGAGTGAAAAAGAGGTAGAACCATTAGCGACAGTCAGACAGCTCAGCCTTGGACGCAGAGTTCTGGCAAGATCCTTTTAATAAAAAGCTGAATCTTATCACTACATTGATTTCTAAAACGAGTGCATAAAAATACATTTATTTCCTGCACTTGCCATGACATTTCATTACTTTCCGGAGAGTGATATGCCCTGGTTTTTGTTTCTCACATGCTAAATGCATCCTGCACCTCACCCTGGCTCTTCTTTCTCACATGCTGCATTTTGAAATATGGAGGAAAAAACCTCCTTGGGCAGACAGGGTAAAGGAAATCTATGCCTCAATTCAAAGCTTAATAAAGCCAGCTGACATTGCATGCAAGATTTTCCTCGTGCTATGCACCCCAAACTCTTGCCTTAATTCTTTTGAGGCTATTAAAGCTATTAAGTTGGGTTTCTTGTGATTTCTGTCCCTCCACTTCTCCACCAAGAAAGAAAAGGCTGATGAAAAGTCTCTGATCCTTCCTGAAACGATCTTCACTTGCATGTGCCCAAGCGTTTCAGCAGCGAGCCCGCTGTCACAAAGGCTCTCGCCATAAATCTGTCATCACCAGTTGACTCCCTCAAGTGCCATTCGCAGGCAGAAATAAAGCCACGCCACTAGATTAGGGGTTTAATTACTCTTATTTATGACTGCCAGTGACATCCACATGGCCAAAACCCCACCTTTGAGGGGTATTTCTTTAGTCATCTGCATGTGAAGTTCACTGGAGTAAGACAGCCTGGTTTCTCCTCCAAGTCACAACCCAGTTGTGTTAGTGGTGGTGTTATTTAAGGACAGAACACTCTCTAAATTGTCAATATAACCATCTTTCTTTCACTGGCACTGTTGCAGCCTATATGGATAAGATGATTAATCACTTCAACTCTACCAGCCATTATTTCTAATTAAAAAGCAACCCATAAATACCTATTTTACCGCTAGGTCTGTGTGGTAAATAAATCCGAGCGGTCAGTACAACACTCACGAAGGAAATTACCTTTAAAAAATGACTTTTCATTTCCAAGCGTGTCTTCCTAATTAAAATGGCTGTTTCCCATACGTATCCCAGCAGCACAGTCTGCAGTAATTTAAGAGTCTTTGAAAGCACAATTCTCAACAAACCAATTAAAATAACTTCTTGCCATCATCTGTTCAATGGGAACTATCGCATTTTAATATTACACCACGCTTCTCAATGTTGACAACTTTACTGCTTTTCTATCTCCTAGCCAGGCAGAGAAGAATTAAAGCACGACCAAAAATAAAATCACACAAACTGTGCAACTTCCTAAACAGGGAACTTTATACGTGCAGATTAAATCTCCCCACCCCCTCAGCGCTGATGACAGACACGAGTCTCTGTGGGTAATTATCTGAGCTACGCTCTCCAGGCACATCAAACTTTCTTGGGACACCTCTGGGGCATCCCTGGTAGAAAAAAAACCAAAACACACCTTTTTTTTCAGTGTCAAGAAGCTGCTTTGAAGCAACCCCCCCAGGGTGGGACTGCCAGGCCAAGCCACTGTGTGTGGTCGGGATGAAAATGCAGATGTTAACACCCTTCAAATCATCACATCTAGCGTAGACATAACTCCCTTTCTGTGTACGTGGAGCTGCTGATCTCCCCTCCCGAGCAACCCCAAAAGGACACGCTCCATAGAAAGCAGAGCCAGCTCCTCATGGAACATTCCTGATGGAGAAAAGCAGCCCTGCTCCTTGGCATGGCTTCAGTGACCAGGGCAGAGAACGGGACCCCAGATCCCGAGATGTGTTTTTCACTGCCCGAGTTTCCAGAGGATGAAGCAGCAGGACAGTGCTGGGCACAGGCAGCATTTTCAGTGCAAAGAAGGAAGAATGGCTCACCTGAGACATGAAAAAAGGCAAATGCTGCAAGCAAAGCACCAGCTGAACTACGATCTATAAATATTTGAATTATTCTATGCAACATTTCAAAACATAACAAACAGACAGCACTGGGATTTATATGAAAATTATCCCTCTGTGTTGCTTCCTGTACATGTATATGAATCATACATATCCTTCTTCAGATGCACTGCATATAAAATTATAGCTCGTATAAAAAGCTAAGGACCGTGGTTTCGAAAGCACTCAGCACTCGCTCAGACATCGTCAGCAGGGAGACCCATGGAGAAATCAGCTGAGGGGTTTTTTTGAGGACAGCAAGGGTGGCAGAAACCACCACCACCACCACCACCACCACCTTGAGTTTTGCATCTTAGTGGGTGGAAAGACTTCTCCAAAAGCAGCCCACCTTACTTAGACTCTTCCGTGTGTGCTAAATGCACTTGAGAAAACGAGCCCCTGGATGGTCAGTTTTACCTATGCTGACTCTGCTCAAAGCCATCGCTTAACACCCAGACAACTACACGCTTGAAACATTTATAATGTGCCATATGTATTACTAGTTATTTATTCTTTAGTATAAACACTTAAAAAATTAATTACACGCTCTATCAGAGCTGTCTAATATATAGGCAATCTCAATTATAAAACACTGCTGTGCTCTTTTCTCTAACCTCCTCCACTCTCTGAAATTACCTTCTGATGTTTGGTGAGGGACATTAATGCCTTGGAAATCTAGCAACAGCAAGAGGTAAAGTGTTGCACTCAGTTCAGTGCCATGTATTTAATTCCTTCATCATTAACTGGTGGCCAGTAATTTTAATCCTTAAACGACAACGCAATTTTATGGGACTTTTCCAGAGACCAACCCTTGTAACTCTTACCACTTTGGGAGAAACCCAACCAACCGAACCGAAAACCAACCCCATCCGAACAAAGCTACCCTGGACTGTGATTCTCCAGCTCACCTGGTTTTTATGAGGCTGTAAGTATGCTGGTAACAGCGTGGTTCTCCATCTGCCTGGATGGACACACAGCAAGCACACCTTTAGCATCTCTTCCACCAATCTACAAACATCTCCTTGGGGGCAGCCAGCAGTCAGACACTGGAGTGCATGCACAGAGCCCCGCTGGGTAACACAGCATGAGAAAACTATATACATGTATTTGAACTGGGAAAGGAGAACAGGACTCTGAATAGGAGTGAAACTTAACAGGTGCACCTTTCTACCATGGGATTTGCTGAAAACGATCTCCACACCTTGGAAATTATGGGGAAGGAAACGAAGACAATGCATTTAGCAAGAGGTGGTTTTCCCCATTTCATTAACTGCGGGGTGATTATCAATCAGTTGTGAAAGTTATTAAAGCAATTTGTAACTTTAGGCCTCTAATGGCATTTATACAGGAGGGAACTGGCAATCAACAGCACCTAAGGCTGCTCGAGGTGCTGCTGCTGTTCAATAGATCATAAGCAAATCACAGCCCTGCCTTTAACGGAATGCCACCGCTCAACCCGGCTCTGAGCTTGCGCTGTTCATATGCACATTTTAAGCTGACTGGAACGAACAACCCAAGGATGACATCAGACCATATCTCACCCTCCTTGCTCCTTTTTTGGTTTTTTGACATATAACCAAGAAAGTCCTCAACCCTGTGTTGTGCTCTAGGTTACTAAACAGAATTACTCTGGAACATGCAGAAGTCCTTTTCATAAAGTAGAGAGCGATTTACTAAAATATCTTACCCCTACTCAAGTAAGTGGCATCCTTAAATCTCTCACATGGAACAAGGTGTAGCAGAACCAAGACCCGAGTGGAAGCCAGGTGAAGGGCTGCTGTAACAAACACACACGCTTTATTCTACAACCAACTCAACGAGTCCACATCACCCAGCTACGGTTTACCCCCTCCAGGCAGATTTTTCCTCCTCACTAACCTGATGAGTTACTGAAGATCACTGAAAACATCAGCACAACCAGCCAAACAGAGTCACCTGCAGTGCCATCCACTTCTACTGAGCCATTTCGTGGATTTAGCAGACAATTTTAATGACTCCAAATACCTTATGGTCTCTTCAATCCCCTTGGCAAAATGTTTGCAGTGACTTTAAATTTAACTGTGCAGGGAAATGAAATGCAAAGTCACAGGCAAACATCACCAGAACCAGAAAGTGAACTTCACCGTGCACCATCTTAGAGGATAGCAAATGATGTAGCAAACACAAAATGCTTATAGAAAACGATTGCTCATTAAGGGTTTCTTTTTGCGTGTGTGTGTGTTGAATAATTGTGAACAAACAAATAAAACAGACATGGCATAAGGATGCCCATTTAGTCCATAATTGCCCATTACAGACTATTCCCACCTCTGAGACTATGAGCCAGTATGTTCTCAGTTGGAGTCCTTTTACTAAAAAAATAACAAGAAATCTCAACTGTCTGACATTTAAATATAATATTGACTTTTTAATTGCTATGTGAATGCTGTGGTTAAGCAGTGTGAATACAAATGTGTTATGCTGACACAGAGTGATACGTTTCCACCACTGAAAAAAACCCAAACCAACCCAGGACACCATTTTGACTGCAGTAACAAATTATTGCCTTCCCCACTTCCTAAGAATATTTGGTTGGGGTTTTTTTTCCCTTCCAGATGTGAGACTAAATCTGTTTTCCTCTCTTCATTTTCAGAGGCTCCAGTCCATGAGCATTTGCTAAAGTACATGGATTAATTTCTGACACCAAGTACTGCTTCATTTGCTGAAGGTTTTGGGAAAGAGTCGATTGGTTCTGC
Organism: Actenoides hombroni; assembly: GCA_024336885.1. NCBI lineage: Eukaryota > Metazoa > Chordata > Aves > Coraciiformes > Alcedinidae > Actenoides > Actenoides hombroni. The sequence continues at coordinate 351,658 of WUAM01000175.1, read as the reverse complement.
ACACCTCTGCATCCTCACAGATGCAGCTTAGATACTAAAATCAAAATTAAACCATCATAAAAATGACTTCTGTTTGCTTGTTTGTTTGTTTTAGTAACTCAGCACCAAGCAGCTCTTGCTAGGAACAAGGAGATCCGTAGGCTTTTGATACCTTTGTAAAATGGTATCTGCTTTGGAGAGTGGCTTCTATGATTTAAAGCCTGAGACCCCCAAGTCTCCTCTCTTTATAGCCAGCAGGTTTAGCTGCTCAATGTAAAAGCAAGGTGCCCTTAGTGACTGCAAGGTGCTGGTTAGGGTCAGGGTCCACAGGAGCATTTCTCCACATAGGAGCCTGAAAAATGCTCCTTGTTTCCTGGCATTTTCTAGGCTTCAACACCTCTCCATGCCCTGGAAGGATGAGAAAGATTTTCTCCTTCAAGGGTTTTCATTCAGCAGTCACCAAAAAAAAGTACAATACAGTTCTATGGTATGGTATGGTATGGTATGATATGGTATGGTATGGTATGGTTTGGTGGGGCAGACAGTAAGTTGCTTTGATAATGACTGAGAAAGGCTTTTTCCCCCTGCTTGTAACTCAGGACTTCCTGAAGTTTAAAATTTCAAATGTTCAGGCCGGCTAATCCCCTCCAGGGCTTTGCATTGCTAGGAAAAGTTATGACAGGAAAAAGACCTATATTAAAAGTGGTTACAAACTCCAGTTTGTCTGTGGGATAAAATGGATGGGACAGCACACAGGGGAAAGAAATGTCAGAAGAATTCCAGTTTGAATATCATGACACAGGTTAATACTGCAGATCCACTCTGCTGTTTCAGTCTTTTTTTTTCTTTTCCTTTTGGTTTAAATGTGCATTTGAATGCGTACCTGAGCAGAGCCACAAAGGGAAAAGATACCCACAGGGCAGCTCAGTCCATTGGCTGCCCAGAGGAGTAGTATGGGGGGTTTAAAGAAAATTGGTGGCTGTCCCTACACTGGCAGAGGGACCACTGCACAACAGGAGAGAGAATAAGGGAAGCATCCTCCCAGCTGTAACTCCAATGAACCAGGACATGACTGAAGGGAAAAAAAAAAGAAAATATTCAGGTTTTTTCAGCTGTTGTGACATGCAGCAAGGCTGGTCTGTAACTCACCACTGCACACTGCTTCTCCCCTCCTCACTACTGCTTCCCATCATGAAAATCACTGAACCGAGCTCGCAGCTTAACACAGACAGATCCAGTTATCTAGCAAGCCTGTGCTCGGGGGGGGGGAAGGAAAATAAACCCCAAACAACCAAAACCTGGAGAGAAAGGTGAAAAAATATTGCAAAACCCAAGAATTAATTAGTTCCATTTTGAAAGAGCTCCGCACACAGCATTTCTGTAGGTATTCCTGGGGAAAACAAAAATAAAATACAATAAGAAAAGCATAAGCTGCAAGACTTTCATTCTGGGCATTTTCCTAAAGTGCTTTTACTGTGTTATACAGCAGTGTTTTCATTTGTACATTGTGCTGATTTATAACCTTCCCTGTTAGAAAACAAAACCCTGTCTGCCTATTCTCTGCAAGAAGGGTTAAGTGGATTGTTGGTTTGGGGGTATTTTTAGGAATTTGTCAGTTTTTCAGAAAAATCACAAATTGGGCTCTGAAGCCAGTAAGAAGTAAAAGAAGAAAATAAAAAAGTCTAAACTAGATAAGACATTCGAGCAAGCTCTGACTGCCACAGTCAAAGTACTATCTGTGTCTTACATGACATGAGAAATCTAATCAAACAGTTCAAGGGGGAAAGGCAAAGCAGTTCTCAGGCTGACGATATCTGACCTGCCTTTCTTCAAGGTGACACACCAACAATCAAGATGCTAATTATTGTCTCAGCTTGAAATTGTACTTGGAAAACAAAAAAAACCCAGGTTTTGCTTAGCTAAGCCCATGGGGAAAGCTGGCAAACTCACAGCAACTATACAGCTCAGGTTGATATTTATTATATTTATTTTTTTTTTGCTTTTGATGACCAAAAAAGCATTCTCTCAGGACACTTTCACCAAACCCATGGTTTGAGCTGAGCTGGGAGCATGAGCATCCAGCTCCCATCAGCTCCACTCCAACCTGCCCGGCTGGAGATCACTTGGTACCAAATTCCATACGATTAGGACTGGGTATACACTGAAGAACAGCCCTGTCAAAGATCACTTTGATCAGATGGGAGAAAAGAGGACGTGTGTCAACCCCAAAGGAAATGTAGGGGAATGGAATAATTCAGTTTGAGTTTTGGAAAGGCCCATCAGAAGACAGGCCATCTGGTTCGGTAACGTTCCCATCGTAAAGCCCTTGACACAACCCACAACTTGAGGTCACCTAAATGACTGCTTAGGCCGTGGTCTTTGGTTGGAAACTTCCTCTGAGGCAGCACCAACCATTCCTCCTGCACCTTCCCATGCAGTCACGTGGGGACCAGGGCTGTGGGAAGGCCTGACCCCCGAGAGCCAGCACCCTCTCTCAGGGGACCTTGTGGGTGTTGTCAGGAGAGATGACATCAGGCCATGCAGGAGCTCTTGGCCCAAGACTTCAAGGCTGCTTTTGTGTAAAGTCTTCTTTCTTGCTCTGACCTTCAGCTCTCTCAGGGCACAAATCCCCTTTAAGCCCATTTGGGAAATCCCCAGCCTGTTGAAGATGAGGGGAAATCTCCCATCATCAGCTGGAGAGCAGGCCAAGCCTTTGCCCTTAAAGCATCCTGCAAAAACAAACCCACGGTGGGCAACTCTGAAAACCAACAGGAATTAGAAGTGCAAGTCCCAGGCTCTTGCTTTGCATAGCTGTGCTTCAACACCTCGTGTACTCCATCTAACAGATAAATTATCCATAAAATGGTATGAAGCCATGGGAGCTTCAAGATGTTCTACTCATCTAGGAACAGAAAACATCTTCCCAATCCAAACACCTATCTCTGGACTTCTGGATTTATAAAACTGATGCTCTGAAGATAGCACTTGGCTTAAGCAAAGCTCTTGGGATGCCACTACCTCGCTTCCCAAGCCAGAGCCAGCTTCCTACCACGCAGACACGTGGGGTTTTTCTGCTGGAAAGTAGCATGACAATTTGCTAAGGCAGGAAATTGGAAGCAAAGAAAGGAAAGTGATCTTTTAATAGCTATTGAGGTCCATACGGTACAAGTCATTGGTCACTATCATGAAATTTTTCTAATGACTCTGTAGCATCAGAAGGAAATGTATTTAATTTAATTAATTGATTTAATGCACAGGGTGTGGGTGTACCCACCTGTTTGCCCTCCAGGTGCAAGCGAGGGGCAGCTTGTAGGAGCCACGCTGTGGGCTTTGAAGAAGGACATCCCACGAAAAAGAGCAGGGATGCCCTGCTCAGAAAAACACCTGCACGACACAGCCCAAGCCCCAGCTGCTTGAATATCGACTGAAAAATGAATCAAAAGCAACAGGTCAAGGCACAGAGAGTAACATGTGGGAGGAAAATGCAAACAAAAAGCTATTAAAAGAAATCAATGCCATAAACACGGCTGAAATTACCGGTGCTTCTTGCCGTGCCACTGGTTGTTTGCTCACCTTATGAAAGCTCACGAGCCATATTTTGCCCACTAAGGCAGGGTTCAAGCAGCGAGTTAAAAAAAGTCAAGCCCAGGGTCGGGAAATAGCTCCTCCAAATACACTCTGTTAGATGCAGCCTAGAAAGTGCTTTTAGAGTCATAAAAGAGAGTTATGTTGCAGGTTCTTTATGACATGTTGGAAAAGAGCTTTTGTTTCGTGAGACTGTATCTCTTTCTTCTCCTCCTTGATCTATGCACCGGTACTTAACCCACATTGAAAAACAACCCCGTGCACCTTTAAATATTTTATTGTTTGCATCGAAATGGCTTTTCTGTGCCTAAAATGGACTGAATTTGTGGTGGGTTTTCTTTTTTTTTTTTTTTATATCATGAGATACTGCAACAAATCTTTTGGAAGTCTTTTATCAGCGTTCCACTTTGCAACATCCCCATCATAAATTTTACCGTGAGGAATTCATTACATAATTGGATGTAGCTCTACCCAATTTATTTTCGCTTCCGAGGAATCCAAATGCAACCCGTGATTCATGTATAAATTATACACAGGAGCAAGTGAGCTGAGTGCAGACTGCACATTGCATTAAAGAAGACCGCGTTGCTCAACTTTGGTAGGTAACATTTCCATTGAAGAATGGAGAATAAGTATGGAAAAGGCTTTGGAGCTTTCCTCAATGTGTGAGAGTGAAACATGGCAAGCCTGGAGGGTGAAGGCTCTGTCGATCCAAAACAATGGAAAAGAAAAACGTACATTAGTAAACATGTAATTTATATGCAAACTTCAGTTATCCAGAGAATAAATTAACCAAGACAACCAGCCAGCAGGAGCTGGCACTGCAGAAAGTTATATACTGGGGCAGGAGGGAAGGCATTTTCTTATTTATTTTCTTCTTCCTCTCCCTCTCTCTCAGCAGTTTAGTGCATTAGCCAAGAAAGTAAGACCAGGCTGTTAAAAGAGGTAAAATAATTCAAGGATAAGTCTTTAAAAGTTCTCCAGCCTCTCCAGTCACGGATGATTTTTCAAAATGTGCCACACACAGCGAGAATAACGGGAGCTTCTGAATGCTAAGCTCTTCTGAGGAAGTTTTACATCCTTAATCTTCTAGCTAGAAATGATGCCTCTAGCTTGCAAAAAGGCAAGACAGGCCCTCTGACTTTGTTTTTATCTCTACCTCAGTCTTTCCAGAAGGGCAGAAATTGAGCTAGCTGGAAAAGCTCCACGAATTTTGACATTTCATCAAAACCCCAAGAAGAAAATGTACTAAGCTAAAACAAAACTCCCACCAGGAAACCTAAAGGGATTATTTCAAAAAGATAGAAAACAAGTCAAAACTATCTTGGAAACAGTTTTCCATGGGTTTGTCTACTACAGTGCTTCTTGCAGTGTTGAAATGCTCCATTTTCTCCCCTAGCCCATGCTCCCTTCAGAAAACATCCCCTTGCTGACCTCCCCGTGGGGCTGTGAAGCACTGGGGGAAAGCAGACGGGCAGGGAGCCTGGCTGGGGGGGCAAAAGCCATGAACTATGGGGAGAGACCACCCACCTCAGGACAGTGTAAGCCAACCTTGGAGAGATGATGTTAATCTCTTCTGCATGGTCTTTACTAGAAGTGGTCTTCCTTTTTTTAATTTTTCCCACCCTCC
>WUAM01000175.1:319988-335410 GCA_024336885.1 Actenoides hombroni | reverse complement strand
ATCCTCACAGCCTCCCTTGGACTCTCTCCAGTATTTCCCTGTCCCTCTTGAACTGGGGAGCCCAGAACTGGACACAACACTGCAGATGTGATCTCACCACTGCAGAGTAGAGGGGGGAGAACCTCCCTCGACCTGCTGCCCACACTCTTCTTCATGCAGAAGTCCATTGGCCACAAGGGCCCATTGGTGTACCATAGAGAACTTATTGTCCACCAGTAAGCCAAGGTCCCTCTCCATGGAGCTGCTTTCCTGACAACAACTGTGCCTGCACAACTGAAAATACACAAAACCCATATGCAGAGATGGTGCTGCAGGTGTAAGCAACGTGATCTGGTCGAGTAGTTTAATATTTTAGCACAGCTAACAAACAAGGCTAGACTGTATGGTCCAGTAATTACCTGTTCTTGTTCTTCAGGTGCTACAAATCCACATGCTATTTTTTGCGGAGTAACAAATTCAGCATTTCTGGAAGCAAAAAGAAAAAGAAAAAAAAAATTAAAACCCATTTATACCTGCCTCTGAGAATTTATTAGGCACTCATAAACTTTCTGCTATGCAAGTACTAGAGGATACAGCAATGAACAACTGGTTTTGGTCAGTAGATCTGGTTTTAAAAAGACTGTAAGATTTTTTGCATCCCTAGGAAGCACTTCTCAGTACAGGAAGACAGTACAGAGCACGTAACCAACAACGGGTGGATGAAAAACCAGCAGAAGAGATCACTGCCAATTAGAAAAGAGTCCCCCGGAGACACGAGTAGTTATCGACCACGTGCAGGTACATGAGCATCTCCTCACCCTAACAGACTCCAACGTGATTTGGAGAAACTGTTGTTATGCTAGAGGATTTACCAGAGATTTTTAGAGGATGCTGCACCAGAATAATAAAATACCCAGTTTGAAAAGAACGTAAAATAAATGATGACTGCAAGGATGTTAATTCCTGTTCCTTAGCAGCTGCATTGTTAAGTTTCCTCCATCTCTTCACATCCTGAGTATTTTCTTCTAACAATAGTGTTAGATGCTAAATGTAACATTAATTGACAAAAGCATGAAATGTATGGATCCAGGTCAGCCTCCTGGAAGTGTTGGTTTCATTACAATTAATTATACATGAAAAATTGCTTCTCACAGTTGGGACTGCTACAAATGAAACTTCAGTGGCAATCGGTTTTGTCAGAGTCAAGTTGGATGGCATAGGACGCTGGGACCCCATCCCACTTCAATTATACAGTTAGAAAATAAAATACTCTAAAATACAGTAAAATACTCTAAAATAGAATCACAGAATCACAGGATGTATTTGGTTGGAAGAGACATTCAAGATCATCCAGTCCAACCTTCAACCCAACACTGCAAGCCCACCACTAAACCACCTCCCTGAGCACCAGGCCCACACACCATTTAAATGTCTCCAGGGATGGTGACTCCACCACTGCCCTGGGCAGCCCATTCCAATGGTTGATAACCCTGTGATACAATACAATGGAATGCAACACAACAAAATAAGGTAAAATACAATACAATACAATAAAATAAATAAAGTAAAATAAAATAAAATAAAATACAATGATGCAAGGAAACTAACAATGAGTCCTCCTGGCTGAATTTTGCTTCCAATATTAATTAAAAATCCAGCTCATTTTCCACAACCAAGCTGTGGAGAAGAACACAGCTCATTTCATTTGAAAGAAGGGTAATAAAATGAAAAAGTGATTAAATGATTAAAATAGGATCCACTGTTAAGCTGGGAGACCAGTTGCTCCAGTTGCAGTGGCAGGTCCCTAAGCCATTCCACAGGACCTGCAGGCACAGCTCTCACCCTCTTGCTGTGGTCCCACAACTGGGAACATCCTAGACCTTAAAAACTTTGCAGAGCAAATAGTGGTCCCGGGGCTCCAGTTTCACAGCTCAGCTGATTCAGAAGGGTCCTACTTTAATCCTTGATGCCAAAATAGCACATTTGCACCCCAGCTCTACGCACTCCTCAGCAGGTACTCCCCTGAGATTATGAAAAGAAGGAGGCTGAGGGATTGGTCCCCAGCTCCTAATTCATCTTCTTTATGTACTAAAGGAGCAATCACTTGCATTCAGCAACCTTGGAAGCCAGACAAGTAAATTAAAACTTAAAACAAGGCTTGAGAGTCCAGCAGACATGCAGTTTTTGGAGTGATTTCTCTGTAATATGCAAGTATGGATGCCCTGGAAGAAAAAGAGACCCAATCCAGGTCGCCTGTCAGTGAAATTGCCTCTGTAAGTAATAAACAGGTTTTGGACCATCTAAGAAATTTACAGGCAAACTCAGGGTAAAACCAGCTATTATTTCTCACTGTACAAATTAAAAAGTCTCCAGACGTTAGCCGTTTCCAGCCTTGGATTTTGATCAAATACTTTCAGTAGGAAAGAACTCCATTTTTACAAGTGCAGAGCAGACCAGGCAACACCTCATGAGAACATCCATATACTTTATTTCTAGGAAAAAAAAACCAACCCAAAACATTTGTTTAAAGTACTCTGCTTGTGTTTCATAGCAAAACTTCCCCCAAGCTTTTGGAGGTAACTCTGATTGAACAGCAGCAGCAGAGAGCAGAGGGCTGGGGCTTTGCCCAGGCTGAAGAAGCTGCTGTTTGCTAGCCCATTACCTTGCAATGGCTTTTTAAATGAAATTAAAACAAGAGCTTTTGTTTCCTTTACCCAGATTTCCCTTCCGCCTGGAGTGTAAAGGGGTAGAGACAGCACAAGGTACAGGGTTTTATGGCTCTCCTCTGCCATTTTAGGATTCAGCACATGCTCTCCTCCCAGCTCACCTTTATTTTATCATAATGTGAGTGTACTGACTGGTAAATCTTTCTTGCCTTCCTTCTCCAAATGCCAAACGTACGACCTTGAGCTGGCCTCTGCCATATGCTAGTTCTATGCAGATTTCAAACGCAGCTCAGGGAATTCTTGTTCTTATTCAAATAAGAAGGGAACAACACAGGGATTCCTGCACCGCAAAGATCTTGCAAAACACTTGCTAGGAAGTCAGCGGGTGTACTGCAGGAACTACAGGGATTTGCTGTTAGCCCTAAAAGGCAGAATAAACACACTGAAGAAAGAGACATTGCTTTAGCTCTGAGTCCTGTTACTCCTCACAGCGGTACAGGACCTGCCCCACGTGCACGGGAAGCTCTTTTTTATGGTCTTTTCCTGCTCTCCAGGCCACTCGACTAACCTGCTCCCCTCCACAACCCACACTCATTCTCAGAAAGCATTTGGCGCTCCTTCCCCAGTTCTTCCCCAGTTGCCCTCTGCCCAGACAATCTGGCAAGTGGCTTGGCTTAGGATGCTGGCGGGGAAGGGCGATCACCTTCCCTGCCTTGCCCCACCCCACGGTACCCTGGAGCTCCATCTGCAGAGTCCTCTGCTAAGCAGTTACCGTAGATACTTCGGCTCAGCCCGCTCTCCCCAACACGTCTGCTGGCGTTCGCACAGCTAAATATTTCTAAATCCTCCGCTGTCGTGAGTAATGCATCCACCCAAACAGGACAAGGGCATACTGCTCTGCATCACTGGATGCCAGAAGAAGGGCAATTAATCTGCGAAGCGGCGTGCTGCTGCACCTCCATGCCAAAACAGAAGCTGCTATTAGGGGAGAGCAACAATAAACACTTTCTGTTCAGCAACAGCAGAGGCTGGGAGGAGAATCCATCAAGACGGGATGGCTCACCCTCAAGCAGATGTCTTCGCTGAGAAGTGCCAAGCAGCCCGACTCGTGTCGTTAATGCCCGCGGCAGAGGGACCCGGGGAACAACCACACAAGGGTTGAGGAGACCAGCAGAAGGCTTGGGAAAAAGCCTGGCTTGGGGAAACGTACCGAGCCCCTTGTTGCTGGCTCTGTTCAGGTGGAGAAGCGAGCACTCGGAGTGGTGCTTTTGGACACGAAAACCAGTACGGAGCAGCACAGCGTTTCTCCTGGGCATCAGCATCACTGCGTCAGCCCTGGGAAACCAGATCAGCAACTTCCACCTACAGTGGCTTAATTAACACGCACCTTACAGATCTCTCCAGATCCTGCCCGTGCCATCTCCATTACCCAGCTCTTTTGACGGAAGCGATTAAAGCTAACCGATATAATTTGTGCTGGAGATGCCCCCGGAGGCTTCAGCCAGGCTCAGACTTCATTGTTCACAGAACACAAAGCAAAATAAATCTCTCTTCCGAAGAGCTCATCCTCCAAGAGGACAAGGCAATCAAGGAATAGCAGAAAGAAAGTGACGGAGACAAAAACCAGTTGCTCAAGGTCAACCAGCAGGCCACCAACGGAGCTAGAACAAGACCCACCTCCTCCGTGGAGGACAAGGCTGTGCTGACTCTCCAGGACTAAGCTGATCAACTAATACGCTTTATTTCTCAAGAGTCAAGAGCAGAATAAACTGTTCCTAGCGTCACTTGCTGCTCTTTGTTTGATCATGTACTTTTCTGATGGCTCTCCAAGCAAAGCCAACCGCGACGGCGAAAGAGTTACCACCCTTTCATCTGCCAAAGAACTGCTTCCCCTACTTCCGCGTGCGCATTACTGACAAATCGATCCCCCTCAATTGTTTTATTCTTCCATCAATGCTTTCAACAAAGAGTGATGGCCCGAGTGCCCTTCTCCACCTTGCACTTTCCATTTTTTTAAAGAATGGTCAATCTCGCTATGCACAATTATAATTGCAAATGGATCGTTTTATCTTGTACTCCTCTCTTTTAATGGGATTACGTACGGACAAATCTCTACAGTAACATTTAAAGTCAAAACCTCCTACATCATCCGGATGTGTTTTAGATATTTAAAAATATTAATATGCAACCAGCGATATTACAAAAGGTTAGGTTTCTAACCGCCCGGCCCAGGTACGACACCATAAATCTGATACAGTTTTCACTGATTACTAGAAAAATCTTTCCAAGGCAGTAGAACTGGAATTCAGTGGAACTTCCTGCCATGCAATTCATCAGCAGGAGAGTGCTTCTGTTGTGCTCGGCGCGGGGAAAGAACAAAGCACGAGTCCGCAGAGCGAGGGCAGCTTTTAGTCTTTGCAAACAACTTCGGCGCATAAAATATTAAAAGCAATGCTAAACTAATCTCTGGCAAGAACTTCAGGCAATTCGCTGCGCCTTGGATTATGAATGCCTTTGGTTTACCATTTAAAAACCATTAGAGCCTTCCACTCTGGTTGTGTATCACAGTGCTGGGCATTAAGCTCTATGATTTTCCAACACGGTGTATCGCAGGAAGACGAATCAGGCTATCTGGCAAAAAAAGCTTAAAAAGACATGATATTTAAAGAGAGCAGACAGGAAAGCTCCTTGCTCCTTCCTGCCAAAGACAGCAGGAGAAAGTCCAGTCCTCTTTTCCTCAAAGCAAATGGGAAAATCCCATTAATTTCCCCGGGAACTGACAGATCCGCAGTATCTGGGAAAGGATTCAGTCTAAATACATCGCAGACATAACAGACGAATGAGCTGGGGGAGAGGGGTCGCCTGCTCTCATTTAACACTTCTGTGTAACAGGAACGGAGCAGGTCACTGCAGTAGGCTTTGTGGATTTTGCCTTCAGTATTTTTTGCCTTCTGTCTCCCTTTTCTTGGAGTTTTTAATATGCCTAATGGCTTTCAAACCTGTTATATGAGGGTACAAGAACCTTAGGGCCCACCCTTGGCAGTTACTGTTGCAAGGCCAACATGCATGAACTTTTATTCTCCTATAATTAATAGGAAAACATTTACATTTCATATATTCTGGAACAATCATATTCTTTCCACCACAAACTACAAGCTAAATTTTCACCTACACATTATATGGAAGTTTTAATAGCAAGACATCTATTTTAGGTACAGAAAAACAATCATAGTAAAATGCTCATCATGTTTGCAAATGACTCCAACTTCCAAGACGAAATTTGTCTGCTCATAAATACATCTAGCAATGAAACCTGAAAGATTAATTTGGTTTTGTAAAGAGTTTTGGAAGGGTTTTTTTTATCTCAGTGGGATGAGAGACTTTAAAAAAGATGCTAGGGAAAGGGAAAAGGGAAAGAGAAAGGAGAAGGGGAAGAAGAAGGAAATGAAGAAGGAGAAGCAGAAGGAGAGGGAGAAGGAGAAGGAGAAGGAGGAGAAGGAGAAGGAGAAGGAGAAGGAGAAGGAGAAGGAAAAAAGGAAAAGGAAAAAAGGAAAAGGAAAAGGAAAAGGAAAAGAGGAAAAGAAAAAGGAAAAGGGAAAAAAAAGAAAAGGAGAAAGAAAAGGAAAAAAAGAGGACATAGCACAGTGCTAGGACGGCAACGCTCACCTAAGGCATGCTGGAGTCATGCTTCTGCTCTGCATCATGCAGAACACACGCTGAAACCTCTCCACTTCCCCTACGAGGCCACTGGGATGCTGCTCTCCCTCCTGTATAACTACCTGGCTCCATTCCCTCATTTTCCACTTGTAAGATATGAAGCAGAACCTCTGAAACTCCATCCAAACCCATACGCTTCTGTGAAATACACTGAGTTTGAGGAGAAGAAGGTCAGCTTCATTTTGTCTCAACTGGCTCTAGCTCCCAGCTCTCAGGACCAACGGCTGCTGGGGTGAAGCCAGATTCTGTTGTGCCTGTCTTTGGAGCAGAAAGCAGCCATTATTTCAGCTGGCATGCAAGGGATTCGTTTTTCCAAGCAATATACCGGTCCCAAGAAGCAAGCAACTGAGCAGCTACATGAAGCTCGGGCCCTGGTGTCGGAAGACCCAGAGGGTTCCCTCCACCAGCAAGGAATTCAGTGCAAGAGGAGAAGGGAGCCTGGAGTCCTGCCAGATCTCCTCCTGGCTGTACGTGCCACAGCTGGATCTCTTCACGCAGGGGCTATTACACCGGCACGCCGCTGACCAAAGTCTTCTGTTCCATGTAAATTCCCTGCAAAGACCTTAGGAGATAAAACTGATTAATCCTAATTAAAACGAAAATCAAGGAAATGACACAGTCTGTTGAATCTACTTGAAGAATCAAAAGCCTGCCTCGTTTCTACGTTAATTGTCTTCTTACAGACGGGCAGGACTCTCGTAGGCACAGAATAACGTTGCCCTGGTTTTCTTCACTTGGAACACGGTGGGCCAGATGTTAGAAAGCACCCGGAGAGCCCTTCTGCAGAAGTGCCTAAATGGATGCTGAGTTCTTTCCTCAGACTTCTCATGGCTTTAATAAGAAAAAAAAAATCACAGCCTGCAGCAATGCGACAGCCCAGACACTGCAGCTAGGGAAGGAGCAGCACCCGGCAGGGCACGGCACGCTGAAAGGTGCTCGAGGTGTCCCATGAGCATCAGGCAGGGAATACTCAAGGAGTTAAAACTCAACCAACATCAACCCACCAAAGCCCTGCTCTCAATTTGCATGAGTCCGATAAGGCTTCAGTGAAATATTGTTGCTCGGGTTTTTATCAAAAGGCTCCTTGCACATAACACTGGATCACAGTAAGTACATTTGGGAAAGCAATCAACCTGCAAAGACATTCCTGAAGTGCAGAAATGCAGAACAGGCCCTTTTTCAAGGACAGTTCAACTTAGGATGCGAGTGATTTAAAGAACCAGTAAACTGCTCAGGCCAGGTAATGAAGAGGTGGGATGCATTTGGCACGGGAGGATCTCTTTCTCTACAGATATCTACGTAACACATAAAAAAGATTTGTATCCAGTCAAAATCGTTTGTTGCCTAAAGTTGAGGGAGGGGGGGAAGTTAATCTAAGATAAGTGGTAAAGACACACTGGACAAAATCCAGAATCTGCTGCATTACTTGCTTAGACACCATTTATTATGGTTACATTTTATTATACAGCAGTAAAAAATTACAAGGCAACATCCTGTGTTATTTCCCACTGGGATAAATGATACAGATGTACTATTAAATCTCAAAACCAGCACCAGTCTGCCAGGCTACATTCCAGTTGTGTCTTTATAACGTGTCAATAGGCTGACATTTATGCCTTCTGATGGTAAAGCTATTTATGTTATAGACATTTAAATGTGCCATAAAATGCACAGCACTACACAACTCTAGAGCTCTTCCAATCTTTACCAAAACACTCACACACAAGAGAAATCCCACTAGGAACCAGCATCCAAACTTAGGACATGCTGGCTCCATTTTATTCCGTGTTAAATCCATGTTATGAAGTGGGGGTTTTCTTAAAAAGAAGAGGGCTGATGCAACCTTTCTCCTGTGCATATATTCATCCCATAGTTAGCTTTAATTTTGGGTTATAGTTGTGGGGATATTTTTTTTCCCCAAATGGTTTTCTTTAAAAACTAAATGATTGGCTTCATGATGTGTTGGGTGATGGGACGTGCCCAACCCTCCCGCTGAACCCCAGGCCACTTGGCAGCCCTGACCTGACACTTGTAACCAAAACCAGGAGCTGCAAGGCACCTAGCCCAGCTCTGCAGCAGTGCCAGCCACAGCTGGGGATGCTCTCCGGAAGGTCCATCGTGGCTTGCAGCCCAAGGGCATCCTGAACCATGGAAACACACTGGCAAAGGGGTGGTCCAATGGGGATCTCACTGACCCTCACACAGAGCACACAGGGATGGTCACCGTGGGTCACAAAATATATATGAACCAAGACATGACCACAGCAGGTGCCAAGGGTTTGAGGGGCATCAAGTCCAATGATACTAAATTAAAAGGAGCTTTCTCTACTTAGCCTTTACCAGCCCCCTTATAAAGGCCAGCCTTGTGAGAAATCAAGACAAAATACTAACAGATCTGCTAGTAAACTGCCAGCCTCTGGGAAAAGCCAAGGTAAAACCATGAAGACTAGCACACAGTAATTTTCTTGGCCTCATCAATGGTCTCCCCTTGATGCCACCTCCCAGATTTTGTTAACGTAAAAAGAGACAAATGGCTCTTAGAAATGCAGGTGGGAGAACCAGACTGGGGGACACGGAAATTCATCTTCGGTGCTAGACAGTCACAGTTAAAAAGTTTATCCACGGCCTGATTACAGGGGCTGTCCGGGCCAGAAGTAGACTGGGGTAACTGGAAGTGGTGAATGGGGATGCATGAACAGCAAAGTACAATGGTTTTGGTCTAAAACCAAAGAAGCCCAAGACCGTTGCTGAGGCACTTCTTGTGCATACCAAGTTCCTTAATAATATAAAAGACAAGCAGGCAAAAGTAAAGTTGGATTTCAGAAACATGCAGCCTGGGAGGGCACACTGGAAGGAGGGCTGCCCACTCCAGTTACTATCCCCCAATCCACTGGCGTGCCAGGATAAGGGAAAGTTGCAAACACGCCAACGCAAGAATCTTCTGCAGGGATCACTTCTTGAAATGATTACGGTGGAAATAAGAGCCACTGATACTTGAGGGACTTGCTTAAAAAAAAGTCTGTAAAAGAAAATTACCACAGAAAAAAAATTGAGGTATTTTCCCTCCGAGAATAACGTTGGAGCTTAATGTGTTAGAAATTCAACTGCATCAGGTACCACGCTGGGATTGTCCACACTCACGTTGGGCCAGGCTGAGCCACTTTGTTACAGTGCTTCCAGTCAAAGGCAGACACTGGTTTTCTTGAAAAAACTAAACTAATGGCTTCATGATGTGTTGGGTGAGGGGACGTGCCCAACCCTCCCACAGAAGTGGCTGCTTCTCTACTCCGACAAGTTTTTAATTGCATCTAGAAATTACCTTTCTACTTCAAACTTCATTCCAAGGCAGTGTGTAATAGAGGCTGCCCCAGATGAGTTTGTCAGACTTCTAAACAATTATTACTAACGTGACACTAGCATCCATCACTGGAGTTTACACCGTCCTTCAGAAAAGGTCCTTATCATTAAACTTAGCATCCCGTGTGAATGAAATGCAAAATTATCTTGACCTTTTAATTGCAAGTGGCTCACCAGTCACAGTTCCTCCTTCATAAGGAGACCTTTTCTACACTAGTGACATTAGTAAACATTAGAGTGTGACTAATGCACATGGAACAAACCTAAATGATATCAATAATCAACACAAGACCAAAGGTCATTAACAGGCTGCGCTGTCTCAAGGCAACACAGCACTAACTACTAGTCCCAAAATGACCAGATTTGGATGAGCATCTTTCATGACCTTTAAACTGTCTCCTATGAGCTCATTTTACGAGCTTTCCAACCTGTCAAGGTCCCAAGGCACTGAAGGGTCATCAGCTTTGGAAATCCTGCACTGCCAGGATCTGAAAGCCACCAAGGCAGCAGGGGTGGCTTTCAGATACGCACGTACCCTCATGAATTCAGCCATTATACAACCACAGAATCATTTTCATTGGGAGCGACCTTTAGGATCGAGTCCAACTGCCAGGTCACCACTCCACCATGCCCCTCAGCACCACAGCTACACGTCTTTTAAATACAATGATCTGCTCTCCAAATTCAGGGAGAAGTCCTCTAGTTAACGTCAAAGACTTAAAAGAAAGGGGGGGAAAAAAGCACCCTGCTGTCCCTAAAGCAGAAAAGAAAACTTTCCCAAAAGGAGACGCTCCAAGGAAACTGCACAGTCACGCCCTGTCAGAATTTTCTTTCAGTTTTCTCAGGGGCAAAGCATCCCACAAGTTCTAAAGATCTGGAAATGCAGATAATCCAGACACTAAATTCTGTAAATGTTAAAAAAAAACCAAAAAAACCCAACATTAGATGCAGCACGAAGAAATCCATGAGAGGAAAAATCTTAGCAGTGTCTCCTCATATAGTTAGTATGCAATACCAGTGTTCAGTACCTTCTTCCTGAGATGTGAAATGTATAAAGACAGGCACATAAAGACATCTCTGGCTACAGCTATTTTGGAACCGACTTCAACCGTCTTTGGTTTATTACCCCAGATAGCATGATGTCATCAGAAGCCTTTGAATGTCTTTAAAGACCTTTTCCCAGTTATTCTGAAATTATTAGGTGTGAATATGTGCATGTGTGTGGTATTTATTCCTGCAAGCATGTGATAAACTGCAGTGCCACAAGATAAATTGCATTCAGTTTATACATTTGACCTCCTCACTTGAACTCTGCCTGCTAATCCAGTTCAGATGGGACTAGTTCTACTCTGCTGTCCTTCCAAACAGCTTTCAAACAGCTGTATGGACTTTTGGGGGGTTTGTTTTTTGTTTTTTGTTTTTTGTGTGTGCTTTTTAAAATGGATTTCACATTAAAAACTTTTTTTTCTTTGCACCAGAAAGTGCAACAGATTACAAACAGAAAGACCCTGGCTCCTACCAGCTCCGGAATTGAGCGTCAGACACATCCAGAGCCAAAAGGGAGTAAGAGCAGAGCAGCTCTAGGTGTGAAACCAACTTTCCTGCTGTGGGGAGCTTGCACCTTGAATGGTGTCCCTAACAACATCTGTCCCACCCCTGCAACCCCATTAAAATCCTCAGGAGCTGTCGTCCCACCACCACCCTGCAAGACTTTTAATGAATGTTCTGATGCTCAAGCCTGGTCTTCGTGTACGTCACCCCACCTCCTGCAGATGAAACATCACCCTCCAGACAGAGAGGTCCTCTCATGGGCACACAAGTAAAGCAGCCGTGGTGCCTCTACCCGCCCAACTCCAGCCAAGCAATTTGTATGGTCCTCCCTTTTCAGGAAAAGTTCTGGAAGGAAGAACAAATGCCTCAACTTGTGCGTGCTGATACAGAAAGAAAAACAAATCATTTGTGGTTTTCCCTTTGGAAGAGATAAACACATTTTGATTGGAGTTGCTGTTGGTTTCCCAGGGGTAGCAGGTAATCACCTCAGCTTTGCACAGCATCACACAACATTAGGGGTTGGAAGGGACCTCTGAAGATCACCAAGTCCAACCCCCCGGCCAGAGCAGGACAAAACTCGGGCTTTGCAACAGCTTAATTGTTGGGGTTTTTTTACTTTTTAAGTTTCCTTGCTTGGTTTCACCCTAAGCTTTTTAAGAGGTAAACGATCAAGGTTTTTTTGCAGTTAGCCGGTATGAACAAACCATCTCTCAACCACTCCCCACAACTTTTCACAGAAAGGACAAGAACAAGTGCTATAACAACTTGGTTAAGGGTCCTTCTGTCGCAAAGCTGCCGCTGTATTCGGCACGCTTGCTAAAACAGCAAAAATGCAGCTTCCTTGGCTGCTTCTTCAACGTCAGGCAAGATGGGTGCTCCTGGTAGCACTTCTCTTTCATTCAGCTGATGGGCACATCTGCTAAATATCCCAAAGAATGCAGCTGCACAGTTTAAGCATGTGCTTAACTCTACATATGCTCTAAAATACCAGGCTTTGCTGGCACATGCTACCAGACCACCCTTAATGCAGGGCTTAAACCTGAGCCCTCCCGCTGCAGAAGGAAAACAAGGCAGCCCCCTTCTCGGCTTCAAGTAACTGAGGAGTCTCAGCAGCATCCATAAAACTAAAGTGGATGAAAATGAAGGATGTGGTGAAGAGCTCTGCCAGACTGGGGTCTTGCTGTATTTTTCCAAAGCAGTTCGATGGCATCAGATATATCAAGATGACTGGGTTAAGCAATTAGACCTGCATTTGTTATCAACTCTGCAATCAAATATTCGCTTCATTTTGCAATGTCATCAGCAGTCAGACACAAGCACAAGCAAATTAAAAATGCAGGGAAGAATTCCAGGTAAGTACACACTTTTTAAAGGAGTGAAATTACTTATTTAAATTACAGAGACACACTGAATGGGATGGCTGTGAGAAAACTCTCTTGCAGGGACTGGCAGAGACACTGGCTTCAGATAAATCAGAGCTTTTGTGAGGTGGTCCCTGATAACAAAAGCACCCAACCACAGGGCTACAATTCTGTACCCACTCTAAGCCCACGTTACAGATCCTTCATTTGGAGCCAAGAGTCAGAACTCGACTTAGGCATGGTGGGTTTGGCTGATATGTTTTTCTCAAGTCACAGAAATTATTAATCCCTCTGGAATTAAAATAAAAGTAAGGCACTAAGAAAAAGTGCACTTTTCTCAGGTGCTCCCATAAGGAAGTTTTGCACAAGGATGTCTCTAAGGACACCAGAGGGGTTTTTTTTATGCACAGTTAGTTTCATTTTATATATAGGAAAGGAATCATCAATTCTTAAAATGATGAGCAGAAAAGCTCAGGCTTTCCTTAACATGGAAAAGGAGATTTTACTAATGGTTTAACCCAAAAGGAAAAGAAAAAAAAAGAAGACAGACTTCTAGTAATTACAACAAAATCATGCATTAAATGAGAAATGCATTCTTTTGCATAAACCACCATAGAGACCATTTAGCCAAAAAGCATCAGCTGCTGAACATCCCAGAGAAATCCCTGTCTATCCCTATTCCTGCTGGTGCTTCTTGGTTGATATGGAGAAGTGTAAACAGAGAAACTGCGCTCAAAATATTTTACCAGAGCAAGAAGATTGGTTGAAAACACATCAAATGAATGACAAAGGGAGACTGTAATAGTTGAAACAGTATGAAAAAAAGAAAAGAAAACAAATCCAATGCAAGCCATGCTAGCCATTTATCAGAATAATGGAAGGCAGTATGTTTTCATCCAGTATTAGATTTACCAGTAAAAACCCTGGTCAGAGAAAGAAAAATATTTGTTGGGTTTAGGATTAGGTGATACCACTCGATTGATTAGAACTGGTGGTGAGACACTAATGACCTAAACGAAAGAAGGATGGACAAACCCATCCCAGCTCCTGGATGCCAACTGCTGCTCCACATCAGAGGGCTGGGGGGACAGCTGAAGAGAGACCCACCGTGAAAGGCAGTCAGTACACACACCTGACCAGCAGCAGCAGTCATGTGCAACATCCTCACAGCAGAATCCATCACATAGTCGTCAGCTGGGATCTCCTAGAACACTTATCAAAGACGTCCATACCTATTGCCACCAGCAGAACAACTGACTCATGTAGGTATCACCTTAGGGCAATAAAAATGATAGCGACTGGTCTGAACTGGGATACCACTGGTCCCTGATGGCTGAGGAATATTTATCATTTCCATTCTGAACCGCCATAAGAGGTCCCAGTGCCCTCAGCACTAAGCAAACCCTAAGCAGTGGGTGGTCCAGATGAGAAATGTTGAGAAGCTGCTTGCAGAAGCCCATCCCCACCCCTTGCTCAGTGCCAGCAGCACAAGGACTTCTGTGGAACTCCTGTCTCCACAATCTCTGCGTTGCATTTGTACGATTCACATGGCACCAGCAGAGAGAGCATGGCAAGACATTTGGGTTGGCAGTGATAAACAAAGAAGGTAGTATATAAATGGAGTTGCCAGGAAGGTGCATTTTTGCTGAGCAGTATCGGAGAAATAAATTATAAAGAAATGTAACTGCTGCCTATTAAGAGATAGATTTATAGGATAGCTAAAGCTTTCATAGTTTATGAAACAATGTCTAATAAAACGGCACAGCTGTGATTTAGTGAGGTGTTTAAATTCATTGTTACATATATTTTGTATTTCAGACTGGTCTTCGCTACCAAGTCACATATAGGCTTTGCCTGCTCTAAGCATTCTTTTCTGCATCTGTAATGAGCTTATCAGCTTCCAGTAGAAAATGCAATTTTAGAGCTATCTTTTCCTAAGGTCTGCACTTAAATACGCCAGATGACTCATTCACTGTACTAATATACACAGGGAATTCAACAAGGTGAAAAATGTCCAAGGCTGAGGTTCTGCACGGCACAGTAGGACTACGAAGAGGACAAAGAACATAAACTGAGAGGGACTGTCTTACCCAGTAAGGATTACTGGGAGTGGGGTTAAAAAAACCCAGCAAAGCTCCCTATGCATTTTTATCATTTGCTAGGACCATATAAGTCCTTGCACGTCAGACTTGATCAGGCAGCAGCATCCTCACAAACGCAGGTCTGGGCTACCAGAAGATAAAACACCCCAGAAAGAGAGGCTGAGGTTCCCCAAACCAGTCCTTGCTGAGGTCTTAGCACCTCTGCAATTGGGGAGGCAAAAAGCCCAACTTTGGGCAGCCTTCCCCTGAATCCTCACCCAGATTCTCCCATTTCCAGGCTGGAAGGGACTGACAGCTCAGCTGCTCTGGGTTTCCGTAACACCAGGCAGAGGATTCCAGCTCACTGCTCCTAGCACACTGAGTGCAATCGTTGCTGGTCAGTCTGTGCCCTACCCCAGAAAGTTGGAAACTACAGGTAACTCCTGTTGTCAACAGAAGTTTCAGGGTTCAAGGAAGAACTACATCTGATTACCCTCACCATACACAGGTTTTCCTCAAGTCACAAAAGGAAATTAATGTGCAAGATTCGGTGCTGCAGTCACACCACAGAACTGGGTATTAAGATAGTCAGTTGAATACTGCAAGGTTTCTTTTTTAATGGAATCATAGAAACATAGAATCACAGAATGGTGGGGGTTGGAAGGGACCTCTGGAGATGATCGAGTCCAACCCCCCTGCCAGAGCAGGGT
>WUAM01000175.1:285774-298826 GCA_024336885.1 Actenoides hombroni | reverse complement strand
CACTGACAAGAGCCTGGCCCCTTCTCCTTGACACCCACCCTGCAGATCTTTGGAACCATTCCTAAGATCCCCTCTCAAGCTTCTCCAGTCATAATGCATCTCTAAGCTTCTGCTTGTTCAGGTGGTTTGGAGAATTCTGCAGCAAGCTGTTTGCCATAGTTCCTGGAGTGTGTGTCACAGGGGGGCTGAGCTGGGTAACAAGCTGGGCCTCTTGCCCAGTTGTAGGTGACTGGGCTTGTCCAGCACACTTAGCTCCATTATGAGGCCAGCAGCTGTAGAAGTGCTGACTTGCCAGGCATGCCCAACGATGGCACTGCTCTTACTGAGGTGGAAGCAGCAGGGAAATGTATGGTTTTTCAGGGCTCAGAGGGAAAGGTTTCCAGTTGTTAGAATGGTATCTGCTCTGTACGACTGCTTGAACACTCACTGGAGAAGGGATTGAGAAGCAGACAAGTTCTCTGCAACACCTGGCTGGGCATTTTCTTTCTCCTCTAAGCAGGTAGGTGAAGCACTTCATTTCAGCTGCCACTGCTTCCAGAGGCTGGGCTGAGCTAGGTAATGTAAACTGGTTGTTAAAAGGAAGCAAGACAAATGCCCAAATATTTTGGTTAGGTAAAACAAGAAATGTTTCCCTTCTTCCTCTTTCTTCTCTTCCACTTACTTGACCTTCAGCTGATGTTGTATTTGTCGTAGGAACACTCGAGGCTACCATGACTGTGAGCTAGTGTGTCATATTGATTTGTGAAACTAAAATGAGGCTCTGTTTCCCACCTCATTTTTTGCCATGGGAACGGTGTTTGTGCATGTAAAGCACTCAAATCTTTATTCTTTCAGAATCAGTTCAGGTTTCAGCAAGGTGACTTTGAGGTTGGAATCCACACAGCCATGTTATGTATTCTGAAACCAGCCAGGCTTGTCAGAGGAGGAGGATGTGGGCTTGGAGATCTGCAGTGGGTGAGAAGGAGGAACCTCTGCAGGAGGACACGGTGGTACTGGGCTGCCAGGAATTCCAGGGTGAGTCTGCCATGACTCCTAATTCCACTGCATCCCAGCTCCATGAAACCTCTCGTGAAATTCCCCAGTGATCTCTCTCTGCTTCCTGCAGCTGGTGTTTCCACTGGAGGTGGCAGTGCAGAATGGCCAGTGGAATGGGATCAAGGTGTTGCTTTTTCCTTCACAGCTCTGTGTTGGCAGCTGATTGTCGTGGCACTGTGACAAGTGCTTTCTCTGGTGGCAGTTCTTATATGGCAGGCAATTTAGTGCCCCGTGTCTCTTCTGAGGATGGTCCATGAGGAAGGCCTGTTTAAAACCTGAGCAACAGGATGGAGAAGAACCTGTTAAATCACCGGTGGGAACAGGTCAGAGATTGTGTTTTGTGGCAATGAACGCTACAGGGTTGAAATTGTTTCCATTTAACACGACTTGCCACTACTCAATTTATAAACTTGACTGGTGAACTGGGAATTGGGATGGCTTCTTGGGCAAATGAACATCCCAGAGACTAAAGAGCAGCTACTAGCATTATCTGTCACTGCTCATGAGCACAAAATCCATCACAAAAAGAGCAAGCAATTTCTGATGCTTTTTTAATGAACCGTCTCAGAGAGACAGTGAGGGGGGGGGGGAAAAAATGTTTGTTCCTGAGTTACATAGCAAAAAGTTGGCACTGGGTTTCTTTTGTGCTTACTACATAGTATATATCACTGGGATTGCACGTGGAGCCTCTCTAGCTAATACTGCAGCCTCTGAAACACAAACAGGGAATTTGGAAGCAGTTTTAGTGCAAACACTTGGAGAGAGAAGAAGATAAACACGAGGAAATTGTTTCAGTATTTTGACAGTCAAGTTTGAGAGCTCTTCCACGTCGACTCCTGACAGCTCGGGATGTCAGAAAACTGGAAGTGAAGGGCAGTGACAGGAAGGAGCAAACTAAATAGGAACCTAAGCTTCCCAGCAAAATAATAATTAAAAATCAAAGCCTACAGAAAAGATGTGATTTTCTCAAGGTGCTGAAACAGGAATACAAGATTTTCCTTTGTGTGGTCAGGGTGCACGTGGGGCTTCATTAGGGCTTTTGTAACTGCTGCCATTAACAAACCAATGGTGTGTCCACTAAAACTCCACGGTAGCTGTTGAGTATCAGCACGGGAGCTATAAAAGCATAATGCTGATTTCTCTACATCTGTCCTTTCTTCTTTCCATATAATCCTTAACGGTCGGCGCTGGGTCTGGGGAAGAGTTTTTGAGTGGTGACCTTCAGTTTAGGTTCAGATCAGTTCGTTCCCATGATTGATAAAAGGTATTAAAGTTTGATGAGGTGCAGTTCCCAAGAATTGAAATGACAACATCACCAAATGGAACATTGGAATGGGAACAATCCCCAGTGGTGTTTCCATCTTCGCTGCCAGTTTGATGCTAGGTTCTTCCTCCTGGAGCACACTTGTGTTGCTCTCCCTCTGCACCTTGTATGTGTAATTCCTTACTCCACAGCGTTGTGGTTATATTCCACCTATCAGTGTGTGGTGCTAAGTTATTAAGGTGGTAGAATAAGAAGGGATGGATGCTTCCTCCCCCTCCCCAAGGAAAAAAAAGAAAGGCAAACAATGAAGTTATCATAGGATCATTAAGGTTGGAAATGACCTTCAAGATCAAGTCCAACCGTCTACTAAACATTATCAGGACCACAAAACCATGTCCTGAAGTGCCACATCCAGACGTTGTTTGAACCCCTCCAGGGATGGTGACTCCAGCCCCTCCCTGGGCAGCCTGTTCCAAGGCCTCACCACTCTCTCAGGAAAATTTTTTTCCTAATATCCAACCTAAATCTCCCTTAGTGCAACTTCAGCCCATTTCCTCTTGTCCTATCACCTGGGAGAAGAGACCAACCCCCACCTCACTCCAACCTCCCTTCAGGCAGCTGCAGAGAGCAAGAAGGTCTCCCCTCAGCCTCCTCTTCTCCACACTAAACAACCCCAGCTCCCTCAGCCACTCCTCAGAAGGGAGTCCTTGCCCCAAAGGGCATCCCACCAGAGAGACACAGAGGAAAGTCACAGAGCCAGCAGTAGTTTGGGGCACACTCAAGCAGAGTCAGGCCCCAGTGGCTGCCATGCAGCATTGGGCAGGAACGCTCTTGTGCCTTTCCCAGCATCGCCCTGAACTCATCCCGCCAGAGCAGACAACTGGGTTTGGCCCCCTGAATCCTTCAGCTGCCTCTGATCTCAGTGGTCATTAACAAGCGGACAATGGACTTAGTCCCCGCGCTTTGCTGTGCCTTGCAAATGACCTTTAATTGGCGAGGGACACAAAGGGAGACAAGGCCCGATTCAGAGCTGCTCCCGCCGACCATGTCACTTCTTATTTACACTCCCCAAAGCACAATCACCGCTTCTTCTGGGGGGAAAAAAAAATAAAAGAAAGAAGAACTGACTTTGCTGGGGCTCTGTGGGAAGATGTGGACAGGGTTTTTTTTGGGGAAAATGAAGCTCCAGTTAATCTGCATGCTGCAGTACACGGGGCAGGGAGGGAAAGTGATGCTCGGCACAAAGCAATACCCCGGCGGTACGGTTTTATTTCCCCAAGACATCCAAGGATGGTATTTTACCTTAAGCACTAGGAGTCTATTAAATTTTGTGTTGGAAGCTAGAACTCTCTCAGAAATCTTCAGGAGCTGTGACAATAAAATACATAACTAATAAATAAAATCTCACTGGTTTTCCCCTCTGTCTTCTCGATTTTTACAGCTAAACAAAACCGGCCGCAGAACGAGCTGTGGGCCCTGCTGGCAGCAGTGGATGCTGCTGTGTTCCCCTGTATCGGGAGCCCTGCTTCCCAAGCCCTCCGGCCCTTTCTTCGTCTATTCCTCTTGACACTTTCCCCTCTATAGCTCAGGTTGAAGATATTCTACTTAATTTAATAAAGAAGCAGCTCCTAAGTGGTGGCCGTGCATAATTTAACCTCAGCACCCTGGGACTGCATCTCCTTGAAAGCAGCCACAGCCTAAACACGTAAGAAGGAGCGATGCAGCCCCTGGGAGAAGCAGCATCTTTTCCATGGCCAAATCACCATTTTATTACTCTGGCCAAGGAACACGTTTGGAGGTTTGGTGCACACTTGGAAAAACAACAATATTTGTTCACGCCTAAAAGTTCCCTGAAGCAAAGCGACGCTAAATTAACTATCGCTTCTTCAAGTGGGCTGTTTTGCTGCTGCTGCTTTTTCTGCTCGTGGTGCACATTAAAGGGAGCCTCACCAGACAGGCACAGTGCATTAAAATGGAAATGTCAATATGGTGAAACGGGATGTGACACATTAAAGAGCATCACTCGGGGTATTTATACTCCAGGAGGCAATGACCACAAGATGCAACGCAACAGCGACTGCATGTTATTAAAAAACTTCTGCTTCTAGCAAATCAGGTGTCAATGCAACGTGCTGCGTAAGACTTATTACTGCCAACAGGAATGGTTATTTATAAAAATGTTATCTTTACAACTACATGTTGTATTTAAACAACAGGCCCCACGAAGATAAATCCTGGAAACAGCTTTTTGCCTTAAAACAGGAATGTTTAAAGTTGCCCGTCTTGTACAAACACGTGCTTCGCGCTTCTTAAACTTCCAAGATTCTTATCGTAATGATGCCTCAGCTACGTACACGTGGGACTTTAAAGCGACCAAGAAAACATTCCTTTCCTGCATGTGATTTCAGGTGCCCACCACAAAGGTCACCATGGCGGTGACAGACGACGCACAGCTCCAAGGTACGAAGCATTCAGGTGTGTTGTCCAGCACAGGACAGTTAGCGTTTCACTGGTGCCTGACCTAAAGACAGGCATTTCCACACTACTTTCTCTCTGGATACAAATTATTCCAGCTTATGGTATCAAAAAGCAGACTTCTATAGCTCAGCTTTAGACATCTAAGCTTAGAACTTTGGGAATTATGATTATGTTCAACACAACAAACTACCTTCAAACTGGGCTTGAATGAACGGAACCGCTGCAGTCTTTCAGATCTGCAAAGCAGGGAAGGGTTTATTTAATCCTCCACCAGTGCTCGCCAGCTCTGCCACCACCAGGAAGGGAAGAAAATACAGCATATTTCCCAGGTGGCTCTGAAAACAGAAGCCCTTGCTCTGTGCCAAGGCTTCTGACTGAGTCTGGTAATGCTGCACTGGCCTTAAAATCTTCATTCTTTGATCTTCGCTTACCAAGATTGCTCGCTCGCACAGCATCGTTAGTCAGCAATTAAGCTAACCAGCCATGGGAACAAGCCCTCTCTGTCCCTCACCTCCTCCCCATCCTCCTGGCTCATGGTACAGTTTGGTGCATGCCCTAAATATCCACAAAAGCTGTTTTCCCAGCAGAGGAAGGAGGTTACCAATAAGCTTCACTGGGAGGTTCTCCTCAACAGTTCAGCTTGTTTCAGATCGTGGCATTTCCCTTCTATGCCTCCATAATTTTCTCCTTTCCTTAGGGACTGTGAGGGCTCCCAAAATCTTTATTCATCTTTGCCGTTTGTAGGAACAAAAACATCTAAAGGAAAACATAAACCAATTTTATTGCATGAACGTGCAATGAGATCCAAATGGGATCTCCATTGGACATGGAGACTGGAGTCCAGCTTAAGCAGCTCTTCACTTACTTGCATCAGCAACACAAAAAAACCCCCATGCTGCTAAAAAAACCCTGTCTTGCAACAGCATTTCCTTTTCGTATCAGTAAATGAATGGAACGTCAAAACAAAACAAAACAACTAACCAAAAACCAGTGCCAGCAGGTATAACATTGAACTGGGAAATAAAATTCTCAGAAAACTTTTTTGCACGCAGACAGCTTTGACTGGATGTCTTAATTGGGGGAGGTTCAGGGATGTGAGTATCACTTGGGAACCTGCACAGTGGCAAAGAGATTCCTAGAAAGCCAAGGTGACTAAAAAACCATCAAGAAGAAGGGAGCCACATTTTGTTGGCAGATCAAGAGGCTTTTTTTACTTTCTTTTTTTTTTTTCTCCTTGTACCCCACGCCTCGGGAGAGGGCTGTGCTCACCCAGCTCAACTAATTATGCTATAAATGGTACAGGGCTCTTGCATCACTTGAAATGGCCCTTTCCACCCCCGCCAGCACCACGTTACGTTCCTGTTACAGCTACAGCTGTACTCTCCGTGGCTCGGGAGTGCATAGCCAAGTGGGAAGGGAGCCAGATGCCCCAAGGTACCCAGGGCACCTGCATGACTCAGCAGACCACCCTGCCCCAGCTCTCTGCCTGTAAACAACAGAATGGGAATGCTTCCAACTCAACATTCGTGAAGGGTCCAGCTGTGCCAGCACAGAGGGTCAAAATCAGCGCGCAGACAAGACAGGGCTCCTCCTAGAGCTAGGGATGATCATGTTTCTAGTTCAGAGTAATATTGTTTCCTCATTGGTTATAAGTTAAATACTCTGCTGAAACTCCAAGAGTGATGTTAGGCCATTCAGAAACATGAATAAAATACTAAATTAAAATGAAGAAATAATAATAATAATTATTATTATTATTATAAATGACAATCAGACATTTTGACAGTGATCATATTGCTAATAAATCAGAACAAACTCATCTCTCTAAAAACTGTTGAAGACACGAACAAGCAATGAGCAGCTGTCCATGTTTCCATTTTGAGGAATGAACAAGTTTTAACAGTGTCTGATGGAACTGTCACCTTCTACTACTATCTGAAAGTGAAGCAGCTTCAAACCCAACACAAGTCAAAATGCAGGGGTCCATCTCTTCTCACAGCAAACTGCAGGACAGTAATAAAAACATACATTCATATAATAAAAACACATATTCATGTTGCTCACAAAGGCAAGCTGTCTTTAAACCAAAGACCTATATTACTTCTTAGTACAGAAAATTAAAGAAGACGATGAATTGCATTATTTATCCACCAAGGTGGTCAGCATCAGTGCAAAATATATTGAAATACTGCACTTTCTTTGATGGTGGAGACAAATAAGAAATGTTTACCTGCACAATAAGCATGATTTTCTAGATTGCTCTAGCACCATCCTGATGATGCACTGTACACACGTTTAGAGAAGTACTGACCTAGGCACAGATTTACTGTACCAGCACCTGGGGAGAAGAGTCCCACCCAAGTTGAACAGCAAAAAAGAAAAACCACCCTGGTGCAAGCAGCTCTGTCTCCAAGTGGAGCAGGAAGCACGGCTGGTGATCTGCCAAAGCCACCAGCTCCTCCGCTCACCCAAATGGGCTATTGACAACCAGAAGAATCATTGGAAAGGTCAAAAGCAACCTCACTCAATAACGCTCATGTCACTACAGGCAAGGCAACAGTACATCAAAATTAACAGACTGATTGACAATGCTCCCCGCTGTAGAACAGCTGGAGGAATCGCCAGTGGTGCTTCTTGAGACAAGATTCTGACTCAGCTAAAACCATCCCCAGCCCAGTTCAGGAAAGACCTCAGATCCATGCTCAGCTCCAGAGCTTTACGGAAGGGCAGGAGGAGTTGAAGCCAGCCCCCGAGGGACACACTGGTTTTGGCTGCTGGGACAAGACAGCTGACATGTCATTACCCACGTCAGCAATAAACACTGCAGTGGCCACACTCGGGAACTTGCACCAGCTTGGTATCAATTCACACCAGGACAAGAGAATATGGCATCACATTCAGACTAAATTCAGTGGCATTTTTCTGGTTTAAAACACTTATACACTCAGTCGAGATTTCACAGTCTCTTACACTACCAGTCAAGACTGATGCCACCAGATGTTTTGGAGGATAAACCACAAGCGCAATAAAAATTGAACATTTACTTGTCAGAACAGCTGAGAGAAATCAGGACCCTCAGCACAGCAGCAAACAGCCTCTCTGCAGAGATGCCAGCAGCATCCCACAGCAAAACATCAAGCCAGAGAATCCTTCCTAAAGTAACCACGGCTGTTTCCACCTTCAGACCTCCTTCTTTGGCACTGGCAGGACTCCTTCCCCAAACTTCAAAGCTGCGAGCCCTCCGAGATGCTCTGTTCAGTTTACACTGGCCAACAGACCTAATATACTGGGTTGACACTGGCCAGCAGCCCACGGATCCTCACACCTGGCCGACAGACTCCTGCAAAAGCTGGGCTTTGCTCCAGAAGCTGCTATCTTTACGACCGTTTCAAAGAAAGTATTTATTTAAGTCTCTGAAAGTTTTCCCCTTTGAAGAAATCTCACAGAGGGGCTGCCAGGGGCTGGAGCATCTCTGTAAATATTGCTGGTGAGAGGGCAGATAAGTGTGCATGTGTGTTTAGGAGGGTAATGTTGTCTCTTCTACATTGCCCTGTATTCCAAGGCAGGCAAAACTGCTCAGAAATGCTTTGAGAGCAAAGCAAAGCGAAAGTCTTGAGGAGTGGAGAAGAGATAAATTTAGCAGATGAATCCCTAAGCTTTCCTACAGCATCTCCAGGCATGCCAGACGGCAGCACTATTCAGAAAATTAACCCTTCATTCCTAAATTTAAGGTGTAATGATTCTTTAAATTCTCTTCAGAGCCAAAGCAGGCTCTCTAGGTTCAATTTCTCTCACTTTTTTTATACAGCTCCTTCCATCATTTCTTATTATCACATTTTTTTACTTGCAAACCACCAGTAAATTTCAGGTCTCCTCTGGATGCTCTACACGACACCGATGGCAATACCTCATTGATACACCTCCACTCCAGGAAAACAATGCCGTAGAAACACTTTTACAGGCACTCAGAGCCTTCTTGGAAGTTTAAAATCGTTGTCATGCTACAGCGGTGATGGGAGGAGAAGGTGCAGTGCAGGGCTGGCCCATGTCTGGCTTTAACCCTGGCTTCAGGGATCCCGATGAACCCCAACGGAAGATGAATGGAGGTGCAATCACAGAACGTTAGGGGTTGGAAGGGACCTCTGGAGATGATCGAGTCCAACCCCCCTGCCAGAGCAGGATCACCTAGAGTAGGTCACACAGGAACAGATCCAGGGGGGTTTGGAAAGTCTCCAGAGAAGGAGACTCCACAACCTCTCCGGGCAGCCTGTTCCAGGGCTCTGACCCTCACCATGAAAAAGTTTTTCATTATGTTTACCTGAAACCTCCTGTGCTCCAGCTTATACTCGTTACCCCTTGTCCTATCACTGGATGTCAATGAAAAGAGCCTGGCTCCATCCTCCCAACACTTGCCCTTTACATACTTACAGACATTAATAAGGTCACCCCTCAGTCTCCTTTTCTCCAGGCTAAAATGACCCAGCTCCCTCAGCCTCTCCTCATACGGGAGATGCTCCACTCCCTTCATCACCATAGTGGCTCTGCACTGGACTCTCTCCAGTAGCTCACTGTCTTTCTTGAACTGGGAATCCCAGAACTGGACACAATTCTCCAGATGTTGCCTCACCAGCACAGAGCAGATGGAGAGGAGAACCTCTCTCGACCTGCTGGCCATGCTCTTCTTAATGCACCCCAGGATGCCATTGGCCTTCTTGGCCACAAGGACGCATTGTTGGCTCATGGCCATCCTCTTCTCCACCACGGCTCCCAGATCTTCCCCAGAGCTGCTCTCCAACCGATCAGCCCCCACCCTGTACTGATCCATGGGGTTGGTTTTCCCCAGATGCAGCACTTTACACTTGCCCTTAGTGAACTTCATTAGATTATTGCACTTCATTAGATTTCTCACCACCCAGCTTTCCAGCCTGTCCAGGTCAAAGGACAGTCATGCTCTGTATCACCACTTTCAGGTAGTAAACTTTCTCAGCCTTGCTTTTTTAAAATGCTCTAACATCAGGGGCAGGTTTTCTAAAGAGACTTCTCCATGCAGCCTGTCTTTAATCATTTCTCTGGCCGGATCCCGTCAGCAGCCAGGGAAGAATGTTGTTCGCAGAAAGCAGACAGGAGAGGGTAAGTGAGAATTGAGGGGAGGATACATGAGGTGAAGAGTCTGGAGAACAAGTCCTGTGAGGAGAGGCTCAGAGAACTTGGGTTCTTTAGTCTGGAGAAGAGGAGGCTGAGGGGAGACCTTCTTCTCTCTGCAGCTGCCTGAAGGGATGCTGTAGAGAGGCAGGCACTGGTCTCTTCTCTGAAGTAACTAGTGACAGAACAAGAGGGAATGGCCTCGAGCTGCACCAGGGGAGGTTTAAACTGGACATTTGGAGAAATTTTTTCACTGACAGGTGATCGTAAAGGTCTTTTCTAACCTAGATGATTACAAGGAACTACTGGAGAGGGTCCAGTGCAGGGCCACTAAGATGATTAAGGGCCTGGAGCACCTACCATATGAAGAAAGGCTGAGAGAACTGGGTCAGTTTAGTTTGGAGAAGAGGAGGCTGATGGGGGATCTTATCAATGCTCATAGATATCTAAAGGGTGGGTGTCAGGTAAGATGGGGCCAGGCTCTTCTCAGTGGTGTCCAGTGACAGGACTAGGGGCAATGGCCATAAAATGGAAAACAGGAGGTTCAATCTCAACATGAGGAAATTCTTTTTCACTGTGAGGGTGCCAGAGGCTGGCCCAGGCTGCCCAGGACAGTGGTGGAATCTCCATCTCTGGAGTCTTTCCAAAACCCCCCTGGATCTGTTCCTGTGTGTCCTGCCCTGGGTGACCCTGCTCTGGCAGAGGGGTTGGACTTGATGATTTCCATAGGTCCCTCCCAACCCCTACCAATGTCCTGTCATTCTGTGATTCTATGATTCTATTCTATGTTTTAGGAAGGAATAATTTTCACCCAGGATTAAGTCTTAAGCAGAAAACCTTCCCCATACAAAGCACAATTCCTTCTTCCAAAAGTATGTCCAGCATTTCTCCAAGGAAACCTTTCCCAAACACACTGCTACAAGATTTACTGCTGTTCCTGCCCCAAATGTAGGGATTCATGCAAATAAATAATAAGAAAAAAGTGGAGGAAAAAATGCTTATCAAGCTCACAGCTCCACCCAAAATTGCAATCAGAGATTTTTCTGCATGCAAGGCTTTGCAGACACACACCTTGACCCAGGCATTCAGCAGTAGCCTCTGTGTGTTGGAGCAGCCAAAGCCAGGGGCAGGATCAGCCTTTTGAAGCAAGCAGGTTGTGACCAGCCCCACAGAGCAGCCCTGGATCAATCCCAGTGCAAATTCATTTTGAAAGTCAGATAAGAATTGATCTGACCGCTTGCCCACAGAGTGAGAGCACATGCTGTATTAACAGTAAAATGCTTTTCTTCTCCTCTGTCTTTGCAATTAAGGTTTCTGTATCACTTTAGGAAAAAGCAGCTTCTTGTGTCCTGTCTTATTCATGGAAACACAAATCAGAGAAGCATAGAATGGTTTGGGTTGGGAGGGACTTCAAAGCTCATCCAGTTCCAACCCCCCTGCCATGGGCAGGGACACCTCCCACTAGAGCAGGTTGCTCAGAGCCCCATCCAGCCTGGATTTGAACACATCCAGGGATGGACCATCCACAGTTTCCATGGGCAAGCTGTGCCAGGGTCTCACCACCCTCACACTGAAGAATTTCACGAAGGGCCTCCACGGTTTCTACCACGAAATAGAGAAGGCAGCAAAAAAACAACTTTTAAGTTGTTTTAAATGAGAAGCCCACAATCATTTCTGATTATCAGCAGTGCCTAAGCAACTTAGTAAAACAAATCCCCATAGCTTCCAATGGTGGGTCTGCCTCCAAAGCTGTTAAATGTGATTTTCAAAAGTGCCTCAATGACATAAGCATACAGATCCCACTGACTTGTAAAGTGCCGTAAGTGCTACCAGAAAGATTTTTAAAAGGTGTTTAGGCTCCTATTTCCTAAGGAAATCAAAAAGAATTAGCCACAGACCTCCAGAAATATTCCCCGAAGGCAATGCAGAATTAAACTTTCACGTTATTCAAAGGAGGCTTTTTCAAAGTCCATAAATTACCTGTCCTTTCAGCTCCTATCATTTAATGGATGAGGAGAAAAAAAAAAGAAGAGATGGAAATAATGATACAAAACAAATTTCAAACCCCACATTTTCTCTTTTTCTAGCAACGCTTTTCTCTGCATTACTGATTTGCAGAACGGCACTGAAAATAACATGGAAGTGGAAAGTAAAGATAAATCGGCAGAAAGGCTGAAAACCTTCACTTAGTAATACATCTAAATTTATAATTTCTGCTAACATTTTCACTTGCATATTCCAGGGTTTCCTCACTCGATCTCATTAACACAGGAACCCACAGTGCAAGGCTCCCACTGAAACATCCTCTCTCTTAACCACTAAAGAAGGGAAACATTCCTTTCCAAAAAGGTGGGTTGGTTTATTTTTTCTTCCTTTGAGATAAAAAGAAAGAAACCTATGCAAGATTTCAGCACGCCATAATTTAGTGTCTAAATAGCTCATAATAGGGCACAGCCTCTCTATGGCTCAGAGGATTTAAATACCTGTCTGGGCAGCCAAACCTATACCTTAAGACGTACACAGAGGGATAAAAATCAGCGCATGGCATCTATCGACTTTATCCCAACCTTCAGGGCTGCCTACAAATCCTGCCTAACGAAATACCTCAATAACTAGCAAGTCTTTCAACTCCTGGAAAACTGGTTGGGTGGTTGTGTGATACTGATGCAAACCAACTTGGTGCTCTTGGAATGTCAGCGCTAAATATGGGGAGGAGGTGGGGGGGCGAGGGGGGTGGCTTTGTCTGTCTCGAAAAGGGGATGCATTCCTGGCTAAATCCTTGCCCTGTGGATATGCAGGGAAATGAATAAGGTCAAAAGTCCAGCAAAGCTCAGCTGGCTCAGACCAGCACCAGTAACATCCTTGAGTCAGCTTGGGAATTGCACCCAACCTCCTTCAGCTTAGTGCAATGAAGCACCAGCCTGGAGAAAATGGAATTTTCCCACCTCCTGGGGGAAATTACTGTGTTGGCTGGATTTAAAACAACCCAACCCGTCTAACATTTTAAAATGCAGTGCTATCTGTAGGGAAAGCAGGAAATAGTTCACTGAAACAGTTATAAAACCTCTCTCCACAGAAAACACAAGATAGGAAGATTTTCCACAAATACTCTGGGGGAAAAAAAAACGAAAGG
>WUAM01000175.1:253017-270339 GCA_024336885.1 Actenoides hombroni | reverse complement strand
CTCTTCTCCAGGCTAAACAGCCCCAGGGCTCTCAGCCTTTCCTCACAAGAGAGATGTTCCAGTCCCTTCAGCATCCTCACAGCCACCCTTGGACTCTCTCCAGTATTTCCCTGTCCCTCTTGAACTTGGAAGCCCAGAACTGGAAACAATACTCCCGATGTGGTCTCACCAGTGCAGAGTAGAGGGGCAGGAGAACCTCCCTCGACCTGCTGCCCACACTCTTCTTTAAGCACCCCAGGAGACCATTGGCCTTGCTGGCCACAAGGACCCATTGCTGTCCCATGGAGAATTTATTGTCCACCAGAACTCCCAGGTCCCTCTCCATGGAGCTGCTTTCCAGCAGGTCTACCCCTCTCCTGTACCAGTACATGCTGTTGTTCCTCCCCAGGTGTAGGACTGTACACTTATCCTTGTCGAACTTCATTAGGTTCTTCCTCACTCTGAAATCAATTAGACATGCTGCTGAAAGAACAGCCTGGTTTGCATCTCTATGAATAAGCCAACGGTAAAAAATAATAATTTAGTCAAATGCAAGGACTCCAGCTTAATGTAACATTTCTGTCGCACACTTACAGCCATCAACTGCTTGCTTGCCATCACATTTAGAAGCAACATGGAATATGTGCCAGGTTTAGAGTGAGAAAGCAATCTCAGACCGAGCAGGGATCTCAGCAGATCACACACAATGGGCTTACTCCAATCACAGGAGGTTTTGTAAAGCCCTTGCCACAAACCAGGAGGATGCCCGTCAGCACAGAACAAGCATGGCAGTGTCAGCAAGTATGCACAAAAAGGAGAGCATACAGGCGGGAAAATAATACCATTTTTTGATAAAAGCTGTATATAAAATGGAAAGGGTTGAGCCCAATTCTTGAAAGAAGGGTGGGGAAAAGTGGAAATAAAAAAAGCACACAGGACCCTCTTTTCTTTGACATGTTAATTTTTTCTAAGGCTCTGTCTCCCCTAGAAGAAAAGCAGTGCTGGTATGCAATCACTTGACAGCACAGCATAGGAGAGAATGAACAAACAAAACTTAATCCAAGATCTAAATCCTCAAAGATTTAATTGCTGTGCTGCCCTCTTAAATGTGGATTTAAAACAGGAAGGAAAGAAGAAATGGAAAATGATAGGAAAGAAAGCTATGCTAGCCTTAGGATTGCAGCACTGATCCTGCCATGAGGAAGAAACAAACACCAACTCTGTATCTTTTCACCTCCCTTCATGAGATCTGACCTGTCACATCCTCATGTTTCAATAACCTCTTAGAATCACAGAACCATTTAGGTTGGAAAAGACCTTAAACATCCTCCAATCCAAATGTTAACTCAGTGCTGCCCAGTCCACCCCTAAACCACGTCCCTAAGTGCCACACCTACACATCCCTTCAACACTTCCAGGGATGGTGACTCGACCACTTCCCTGGGCAGCCTGTTCCAGTGCTTGACAACCCTTTTGGTCAAGAAATTTGACGTAATATCCAATCTAAACCTCCTCTGGTCCAACTCGAGGCTGGTTCCTCTTGCCCTACTACTTGTTACCTGGGAAAAGAGACTGACACAGTCAAAAGGCTCACAAAAGATCCACCTCACTACAGCCTACATGTAGTTGCAGAGAGCAATAAGGTTTCCCCTGAGCCTTCTTTTCTCCAGACCAAATAATCCAAGTTCCCTCAGCTGCTCCTCACAGGACTTGTTCTCCAGATCCCTCACCAGCTTCGTGGCTTTTCTCTGGACAAGGCAGAAAGCACTGAGAAAAAAATAGCCTCGAGAGCCAGTCTGTGCAAAAGGCTTTCCTGAAATACCACTTAAAAGAAGGGTGAGATTGCTTTACAATTCACTAAACAACATATTTACTGGCA
This sequence comes from Actenoides hombroni, assembly GCA_024336885.1. Taxonomy (NCBI): domain Eukaryota; kingdom Metazoa; phylum Chordata; class Aves; order Coraciiformes; family Alcedinidae; genus Actenoides; species Actenoides hombroni. Next base: position 268,481 of record WUAM01000175.1, on the reverse strand, counting down.
CGCTGACTACATATGTTGTACTTAGATGTCACAGCAGATTACTTGCTAATTACACTAGAAGAAACCAAAGTAATTATCACAGACTGGTTCAGAAGAGGTCGGAGCCAGACATTTACATGACAAATAACCATGCCTACACTAGTGGTGGCTGCTTTGAGCTAAAAAGGGCCCTTTACTTAATGACATGCGTCCAAAGGCAATCTTTTTTTTTTTTAATCTTTTTTTTTAAACATGATAAAAACTGGGGATGCACCAGAAACTTGTACAGTGAAAAAAATGCAGTGCTCTCACTGCTAAGGAGCCAGTCTGCTGAGGCCAATAGAGCAAAAATCAAATTCTTCCTTAACATTTTATCTGATCTTTCAGCCTGATAAAAACTTCTTTTCTAGTACTGAATAAAGGAAATCATATTACCACCACTGATATTCATCAGAAATATTTTGAACTGAATATGTGAACTGCTTTTAACTGAGTTTAAATCGATAACTCCACTACTGCGGTGAGTTTTATTGAATTGTACATTGGAATAATATAATTTCAATTACGTTGTGATGACAGTATTACTGTCCACTACAAGCTGTATTTATTCAGCTGAAAGGTGAGATGTGCTACTCCTTCATTTGACAAATCAGACACGCCATTACTTTCAATGCTGCTTTATTGAATGACCACGGAGGGCTGACACTGCTACACACGTACCGTGCTCCTCCCTTAAAAGGTCAACAGCTTGAAGAGCCTTCCTCTTGGAGAGTGTTTCTTTTTCCTTTCACAAATAAAGCACTGGAAGGAAGTTCAAATGCGATCACACAAACCCACCCGAAACACAGGTGACGTGCTTAGGATGAGTCGTGGCTGTTTCCACAGATCCAGGGAGGGGTTGGGGTGCAAGAGAAGGTTGGTTTGGGGTGGGTATGCATACAAGCATTATTTAGCATGCAAGCTGAGAGCTAAATCCTTATTGCTTCTTCCTGGTGGAAATGCATGAGGGGAGCAGAGCAGCTTGACATTTGCTATAAGCATTTGAAAAGTCTGTTACCTTTAAATATTCAGCTTGAAAGTGGAAGAGGAAAAAACCAACATGTATTTGAGGCTCGATTCTGTGTTTTCTCCCAAAAGGTTTTAATCTTTAAAGCATCATTTCATAGTTCCACGTACATAACATTGGCCTTTTTTCTATGTCCTGTTTATCTCCAGCGTAGTTTAAAGCTGCAAAGAAGCTGCAACCAGAAACAACTGATGACCATAACACAGCCCTTGTCAGCAGTGAACTTCAGAGCGCTTGCCAAAGGTAGTCAGAATCATTCACCCCATTTCAACGAGGTTTAGATGCAATGAAGAAACCAAAAAAAAAAAAAAGAAAGAATGACCCACATGCTCAAGCCAGGAACAGGGTTCTGCTCTCCTAGCCAATCCTTGGAACACCACGAACTCATTTTCTATTGTAACATTCTGACCATTGTCATAGATGTGCTGGACAGAAGGCTCCAGGCACCAAAACTGCAAATTCTAAACCTCCATTCCTGAACTGCCTATAATCAAGCAACTTTTGTTTTCTTTGCTGTTTCAAAAAGCAGAGCAGCTGTTTTGTCTAATTGTTTGACTAATGGTCACAGAAATCACCGTTGTCTTCAATTACCTTGGCAGCATTAAAAAGGACTATTTTTCCTTCCCATGGATAAAATGCTACTGAATAGATTTCTCCACAACAACCAATAATCAGCTTTTAAGTCCCGCATTAGTCAATTATGTTCTCTTTCCACTAACTTGTGATGATGCTGATTTTTTATCAGCAGGAGAGAAAAAGTCTCCTTCCTTGGAGACATCCAGCTTGCATTACTTTCTGTGCCTGGGTCCCTCTGTATATCCCTGACCTGTGATAAACACACTGGCTCTTGCTTCCTCCTGCATTCATATACCACCCCATTCACATAAATCCTCCCGTCTGCATATAGGAGAAGAAAGTCAATGTACATTTGTTCTTGAAATTAATCTGAACTGGGACTCTAAGATCCCTGAATGTCACCTGCTCCAGTCAGACCTCCTCTACTCACAAAATACCATTCCCAGAGACACCCGTGTCCGTGTACACTGTGGTCTAGTCATAAACTGTTACACTCCGCAGCCTTCAATTGAAGAGCATCACTGTGTGACAATTATATGCATTAAATTCTGTTAGGCCAACGAAACTTCTGATTGAGCTAGCAGAATACATACCAGTAATTTATATGTAATTTGCCATAAGCAATTAATCCACTAGACTTCATGCCTTGAGCATGATACTTGTGGGTTTCACTCTTCCAACAAAGCACATTACAGAGATAGAGGAAAGCACCACGTTACACCACTACCTATAATTTCAGTCTCCTTGCTGCCAAGCTGAGCCTGGGTCTTTTGCTATGCATACAAATGCTAATTACAGAGCAACACTAATGCTAATCCTGACATCTGCTAATTAAAAGATCACATCTTCTGCAGAGTCAGCAGTGCTATTCAAATGAAAACATTAATCAGTTTAAAATTAAATAAAAAAAAAAGAAGAAAAAAAAAAAGAAGAAAAAAAACTCAATCAACAAAGAAGGAATTTTAGTCCTTAGTTCAATTAATATCAAAGTGCAAACTGGAAGTACTCAAGAGCAAGTGTCAGTACGTTCCCCAAGCATGTCTGATACTCAGTAAAAGGGAGTTTTTCAGCACTGTGTGATTTCTCTGTTCTCAGTAATTTGCCACTTTCTCTCTTACTCCTTCTTTAACCCTTCTTTCCTAAAAATCACAGCATCTCTGAAACTCAAGACCAGCCCTAACATTTCAGGGTATGAGCACGGCAAGCACCTTAACCCACACTGTGTACATTTAAACAGCTAAGGTGCCCCACTTCAGCTCAATGGGACACCTAACACAGGAACCTACAGGGTCTGGGCCCTCGTGGACAATTACAGGCCATTTACATCCTTTACTATCAACCACCTCTTGGAGAAGACAGTTCAGATTTGCTTCCTATTTCAGCACACAGAGCAGGGAGGGAAGAAGGATCAAAAGCAGGATGCAAACCTGGATGTAAAAAAGCATCCACTCCATGAATTAAATACCCAGCTCACAAACCCCCAGCAAGCTGCCTGTACATGTCTGGACCTACCACACAGGGCTCCTCGATTCACCTATTCCTACCCCAACCTCTGTGGCTTCACATTTTCTCCCCAGTTCTTGTTATTCCTTTGAGGGATTTCCCCCTGCCCAGCATCTCCCTCCATTCACCCTGGCAGAGCCCCCTGCACAGCAGCTTCGCTCTCTCCGCCGAAGGAAATGCCATTGCCCAGACCCTGCCTGGCTGTTGCCTCTTCCATTGGCTTCTGCAGACCTTGGAAATTATGGTACAGGTGCTCCACAGATAAAGTAGCTCCAAATAGACAAGGAACCTCTTGAATTTGGGAGTCTTCTCGACCTCTTTCTGTAAGGGCACGTGCTGCACACAGTAGGTGTTTCTGTTCATTCTGCAGTTTGTCTTCCTCCCTGGTTATATTTGGACACCAGACACTAACACCTTAGGTTCCATTTTTCTGTTAAATTTTGGGTGGGGATTCTGCTGGCTGCTCCATTCCAGAGAAACACATTTGGACTGCTGGGTGAAAAAAAAAAGAGAGCTGGAGGTGTTGAATTATCTCTGTCTTCACCCAGTCTTCACTCCAGAGAACTCAGGAAGGTGGGTCAGGAACTCCTGGAAGTCCAGACAAATTCCCAAAGCACCAAACCAGAAAGGCTGGATGTGGCACTTAGTGCCATGGTGGTGTTGGGTCATAGGCCAGACTTGATGATCTCAGAGATCTTTTCCAGCCTCAGAAATTCTGTGATCTATTCTGTGATCTTTCAGAAGAAAGAAACAACCCCAGTCAAATGAAAAATCCCATGAGCGGCTTCCAAGCCAGCACTGGGCCAGCTGCAAAATAAGGCTCTTCACTCATTTAGCATACTACTGTTTAGGATTTGTTTAAAATAGTCTGCATTTGTTTTGCTGTAGCATAATAGAAAAAAAAAAAAGAAAAAAAAAAAGAAGGAAAAAGAAAAGAAAAAAAAAGGAGAAAAAGAAAAAAAAAGGAAAAAAAATAGGAAAAAAATAGGAAAAAAAAAGTGGGAAAAAAGGCACAAAAAAAAAAGCACTCTTTGAATACCAGTCAATATTTTTATTCGTAAGGAAACCACCAAATTCACTGCCTTCTTAGCAATCCTAAAATGAAAATGCTCTTTTGAGGTAAGGTGCCGAGGTTTCTTCCCTTCACCTTCACAGACACATCCCCTTCAGTTGCCATCTTACTTGCACTTTAAAACCTCCACTCTGGGGAAGACTTACACAGTAATATATCCCCGGCTAATAATCCACAGTGGCCAGTTATAAATTAGTCATGTTGATAAAAGGTCTAACAAAGTTACTAGCGTCGTTCTCTAACACACAAGCAATATTACCAAGCCTGATTTAAACAGAATAGGCAATTCAATCAAGCACAAAATGTGACAGAGCCTTCCAACTGCAAAGGAATCTTAAATCATTAATGAAACTAAGAATTTAATGCATGCAAATTAAATTATATATGCATATTTCAATGGGCTAAAAGTTTATGTGCATACTTTACTCGGGAATCTGTCTTGTGATACAATTAGGAAGAAATGGTGACAATTCAGGTTTTTTATTACTTTGGACTGTAATGCATTCATGTAATTTATGTTCCTTTAAAAAGGTACAAAATTCCACCCCTTCAGAAGGTGTAACCAGACCAGAGCCCCACTGACAGGGCTGCGAGCATCCTCTCCATACAGCATTTCAGAACCAGCTCTCTGTAGTCATTCCATGTGCAGAAAAAAAACCCCAAACAAACCCCAAACTTGAGGTTATGAAAATCGAGGCACCAGCGCTCACGGACCTTGAAGAAAATAATGTGAGATGTCTCCATTTCTGGTAATCCCAATCTGGCAACAGGTTTCCAAAGTTATGAGGGCATGACACAAGTCACACTGACCTACAACCATTAAATAAGGTTTCTTTCCTGGTAAAATTACTTTTTCAAGGTGGGAAGGGAATATGTGATAAAATATTAATTTTATTGATGATGCTCTAAAAAAAAACCCAACCAAAGCTGCACTCTGATTGCAGAGGATGTGACATTTTCTGCCTACCAAATAGCCCTTAAAAAATATTATGTTGAAGATTTTCTCCTTTTTAGGAAAGCAAACCACAGAAACATCCTCCCAACCAAATGTCAAGGGGTTTTTTGACTTCTGAAGTCTAACCCACTATTTCCTGCTCTAAACCATTCACTGAGAAGACAGGACCATCTAGGCACTCAATGGGACCTTTAAGAAAGCCCCAGCACAGAGATTTGCTCTATTATATTGACAGAAGCACAGACTCAGGTTACCACAAGGGAAGCACCGCTGAAGGTCAGGGCAGTAAATGAGAAACAAGATGACTACCAAACCTGTACATCCCACCGACTGCTACCCACTGCTGCTAGTTCACGTGGGCACCAGCAGTACAGCCAGAAGCAACCCCAAGGGCATCAGGAGGGACTACAGAGCCCCCGGAGAGGCGGTGAAGGGCTCAGGGGCTCTTCTCATCGATCCTCCTGGTCAGAGAGAAGGGGTTTGAAAAGACCAATCAAGCTGGGGAAATCCAGAAATGGCTACAGGAGTGGTGTCACAGCCAGAGCTTCGGCTTCTTGGACCATGCCTTGAGAAACCTGGTCTCCTGGAGGCTGACGGGGTCCGCCTCTCAGAGAAGGGGGACAATATCTTTGGCCACAGGCCAATTTTAGTCAGGAGGGCTTTAAAGTAGAGCTGCCAGGGGAGGGGCAACTCAATCCACCCCACTTTGAGGCCTAGTGCCGGAAAGAGATGCCCTCGGCCTGGAGAAGAATCACAAGCCAACAAGATTGCACCTGAAGTGCAAGATAATGGATTTCAGCCAATAAGCATTCCAGCCAGTAAGGCAATTCCAGTGGGGACCACACTTAAATGCCTCCATGCAAATGCACGGGGAATAAACCAGGAGTTAGAGATGTGTACACGTCTACAGGGCTATGACACCACTGAGATGTGGTGGGATGGCTCCTATGACTGGAGTGTGGGAATAGATGGGAAGGAGCTCTTTAGGAAGGACAGGCAGGGGAGAAGAGGAGGGGGTGTTGCCCTCTATGTCAGTGCCCAGCTGGAGTCCATAGAGCTTGGCCTAGGGATGGATGAAGAGCTGACAGAGCTTATGGGTCAGGGTTAAAGGAAAGGCAGGGGAAAGTGGTATCACAGTGGGGGTCCGCTACAGGCCACCTGCCCAGGAAGCATGAGCAGATGAGACCCTCTACAGACAGGCAGGAGCAACTTTGCATTCACAAGCTCATGGGGGATTTCAATCACCCTATATCTGTTGGAAGGATGGTACAGCAGGACACCAGCAATCCAGGAGGTTCCTGGAATGCATGGATAACGAATTCCTCTCCAGGTAGTAGAGGAAACAACACAAAGAGGTGCTATGCTGGACCTTGGTCTTACCAACAAGGAGGGGCTAGTGGCTAAGGTGAAGCTCAAGGGCAGCCTTGGCTGCAGTGACCATGAAATGGTGGAATTCAAGATCCTCAGGAGTCCTGTCCTGGACTTCAGAAGAGTTGACTTTGACCTCTTCAGGGATCTGCTTGGTAACAGTACCATGGGATAAAGCCCTGGAGTGGAAAGAGGCCTAAGAAAGCTGGTCACTTATCAAGAACCACCTCCTCCAAGCCCAGGCGCAATGCATCCCAAAAAAGAGGAAGGCAGGTAATAATGCCAGGAGGTATGCATGGTTGAACAAGAAGCTTCTGGACATGCTTAGACTCAAAGACAGTCTAGAGACCAGAAGTAAGGACAGGTAGCCTGGAAAGAGTACAAAGCAGTTGTCCAAGCAGCCATGGATCAGGTTTGGAAAGCCAAAGCCCAGACTGAATTACATCTGGACAGGGACATCAAAGGTAACATGAAAAAACTTCTACAGGTATATCAGTGATAAAAGGAGTAAGGAAAATGTGGGCCCTTTCTGGAAGGAAACAGAAAGACCTGGTCATGAGGGATACGGAGAAGGCTGATGTACTCAGTGACTTCTTTGCCTCAGTTTTCTCCAGTAAGGGCTCCAGACACACCATCCAAATTGCAGAAAGCAAAGGCAGGGACTGAGAAAAAGATCCACCCACTCCAAGTGAAGATCAGGCTCCTGACCATCTAAAGAACCTGAAGGTGTACAAGTCCATGGGACCCAACAAGATCTATCCACTGGTCCCAAAGGAACTGGTGGATGAAGTTGCTAAGCACCTTTCAATCACGTTTGAGAAATCCTGGCAGTCTAGTGAAGTTCCCACTGACTGGAAAGGGGGAATCATCACTCCCATTTTCAAAAATGGAGATAAGGAAGACCCAAGGAACTACAGGCCAGTCAGTGTCACCTCTCTGCCTGGCAAGATAACAGAGCAGATCCTCCTGGAAACTCTGCTAGGGCACATGGAAAATAAGGAGGTGATTGGTGGCAACCAACATGGCTTCAGCAAGGGCAAATCCTGCTGGACAAATCTGGTGGCCTTTTGCAATGGAGATACAGCATTGGTGGGTAAGAGAAGAGCAACTGACATAATCTACCTGGACTTGTGCAAAGCCTTTGACATTGTCCCACACAACACCCCGGTCTCTAAATTGGATAGACATGGATTTGATGGATGGACCAGTTGGTACATAAGGAACTGGCTGGATGGTCACACTCAAAGAGTTGTGGTCAATGGCTCAGTGTCCAAACGGAGACCAGTGACAAGTGGCATTCCTCAGGGATTGGTACTGGGACCAGTGGTGTTTAACGTCTTTGTTGGTGACACAGACAGTGGGATTGAGGCACCCGCAGCAAGTCTGTCAACAACACCAGGGTGGACACTGGAAGAAATGGATGACCTGGACAGGCTGGAGAGGTGGGCCCATGCCAACCTCATGAAGTTCAACAAGGTGCAGTGCAAGGTCCTGCACCAGGGTCAAGGCAACGCCAATGCAATACAGGCTGGGTGGGGTGTGGATTGAGAGCAGTCCAGAGGAGAAAGACTTGGGGCTGCTGGTTAATGAAAAGATCAACATGAGACAACAATGTGTGAGTGCAGCCCAGAAGGCCAACTGTATCCTGGGCTGCAGCAAAAGAAGCGTGGCGAGCAGGTCGAGGGAGGCGATTCTGCTCCTCTACTCTGCTCTGGTGAGACCCCACCTGGAGCACTGAGTCCAGCCCTGAAGCCCCCAACACATAAAGGACAAAGACCTGTTGGAGAGGTCCATCACAAAGACAGTCTGGGGGCTGAAGCACCTCTCCTACAAGGATAGGCTGAGAGAGTTGGACTTGTTCAGCTTGGAGAAGACTCCGGAGAGACCTTATAGCAGCCTTCCAGTATCTGAAAGGGACCTACAGGAAAGCTGAGGAGGGACTTTTTACAAAGGCTTGTAATGATAAGATGAGGGGTAATGGCTTCAAACTGGTAAAAAGGCAGATTTAGATTGGAAATTAGGAAGAATTTCTTCACTCTGAGAGTGGTGAGACACTGGCACAGCTTGCCCAGGGAAGCTGTGGATGCTCCAACACTGGAAGTGTTCAAGACCAGGTTGGATGGGCCTTTGAGCAACCTGATCTAGTGGGAGGTGTCCCTGCCAAGAACTAGATGATCTAGATGATCTTTAAGATCCCTCCCAACCATGAACCATTCCACGATTCTACAATTTTCCAGACTGAAGTAGAATTCCATGATTTACTACCTACTCCCTTTTTTTTTGTTTTCCTTTTATTTTTTTCCCCCAACAAAAGAACACACTCCCACTGAAGAAATCACAGCAAAGGAGAAACACCAAGGCAGACATCCCCAAAGTGCAGCACCACTTCCATCTCTTGCACAAACGGTGCCCACGGGGCCAAAACTCACCAACATCACCAGCTCCACTGCACCAGCCAGTTCTGCCAAGAGGCTGAGCCTTTACCTGAGGTGGAAATCTGTTTGAGGCTGAAATGCAGCAAAGCCCCTGCTCATCTGCAAGGGAAGATTTAAGCCCTATTAGTGCATCTGCATAAATGCTTTGCTGAATTAAGTCTCTGCCCATTTACACCTCTTCCTGTTACCATCTCTCTCTGGGCAATCACTAAATCACATAGGACCTAATGACCTGATTAAAACATTTCTTAACGCTCGCGGAATTTCTAATGCCAGCCTTCAACACAAGGACTGGCAAGCGAAGGTTGGTAACGGGTAATTACCATGGTCCTTTGGACGTTTTGTTTTTAAACACCAGAGTGAAAATATGAAATAGAAATCACTGCGAGAAAAGGAGCAGCACGTTTGCCACTCCCAAACAGTGTTAAACACTATTCACAAGAATATGGAAGGTGTAAAGGCCAAATATTCCACCATTCAGGGTATTCTAGGATACTGCACATACTCAGAATTTCAGCTTTAAAAAAAAGAAAAGAGCCACCTGTAGAAAAAGCTACCAAAATACCACCCGACCAAGCTGTAGGAATCAGGTCATTTTGCTAAGATAAAACTACTGAAGTGCACCCTCCAACTCTTCACTGCTCTGTAAACAAGATTGTTCTTGGCTAGGACCGTCCTTTCACACAACCAGCCCCTGTGCCCCACTTGCACTAATGGAGCTTCAAATTTACACAGCTTCTGGAAGAAAAAAAGAAATAATCAACAACACGACAAACAAAACCAAACCAAAAAACCACAAAACCAAACCCAAACCAAACCCAAACCACAAGCAAACAAACAAATAACACACACACACACAAAAACCACCACAAAAACAACCAACCAAACCACACAAAACATAATTAAAATTAAAGAAAGAAAGGAAAAAAACCACACAAAGAAAAAGAAAAACCTCTAAAGAAATAACAAAATAACAATAATCAACATTAGAGAATTTGGAGCAGCTCCACCAATGCTTTGCATCAAGAGCTGCTGGAAAAGCAGGGGGAATAGGAGCCCACATTAAAATAATATTTGCAGATTCTCACAGAGAGATGCAGCATCTGCAGAACTACAGAAGGACCTTCAGAAAGCAGTCGCTGCTCAGACCTGTCCACGCAAGTCCTCCAGCAGGAAAGGCTGGTCCTCACCCAACGCCTCAGCACCGCTCTGGCTCCATCAGCTCTATCTCACGGAAGCAGATGCTCAAGCTGTACCGACCAGAGGCCCTGGTGTATCACAACCTCTAACTAGAGACCTACTTTCTCCCACAAAAGGGGTAAAAAATTTCAAATTTGCAAATATTAGGAAGATTACTTAAAAGAAGATTCAACTCCGATACCATTCCAATATGACGTTTACATCCCTTGCACCCTGGCTCTGTCTGCAAGCACTGCCCTGGAAAAAACACGGGCAGATTTTAAATGCACACCTAGAAGCTCTAGGAAGGTACAGCCTTCGTGCTGCTCAAAGGGCTGGGTATTTTTTTTTCTCTCTACATCTACCTGAAGGGAGGTTGGAGTGAGGTGGGTGTTGGTCTCTTCTCCCAGGTGACTGGTGATAGGACAAGAGGAAATGGGCTGAAGTTGCTCCAGGGGAGGTTTAGGTTGGATATCAGAAAAAATGTCTTTCCTGAGAGAGTGGTGAGGCCTTGGAACAGGCTGCCTGGGGAGGGGGTGGAGTTACCATCTGTGGAGGGGTTCAAACAACATCTGGATGTGGCACTTCAGGACATGGTTTAGCGGTCCTGCTGATGTTTAGTAGATGGCTGGACTTGATGAACTTGAAGGTCATTTCCAACCTTCATGATTCTATGACTCTGTTATTCTTTGATGTTGCTGGACAGGCAGCTGTATCTCAAAATGTCCTCTTGTCAGCCTCACTAGATGTGATCGTGTCAGCTCCACTTTTTAAAACTTGAAACTCATAGCAAAACAAAACATCTCCATAAAAACTCTCAACAACATGACAGCAAGTGAATTGTGCTCCAAAAAATTCAGTAACTTTGCAACATTTGAGCGTGGCCACAAATGTGTATTTTAATCATCTCAAGTTTTACAGGAGGTGGTGCACAGATTAAGTCCCACCAGTAGCATCACTACAGACCGTTCAGAATGTTCTTCCTGAGTTTGTAACGAATCCTACATGAGGAGCGAGGGGAGGTCCCACAGTGGACATGGGCAAAGGAAACCTTTTTTCAAACAAATAAGAAATCTCCCATTTGAGAAAGGCCAACCTCCACGATCAAGGAGGCAGAAAGCAGCAGCTCATGAAAGGGATGTCCACAGCAACGGTTTAAACTCCACCCTTGATCTAACAAAGCAAGCTTACTGCTGGTATAGCACGGGCTGTGCTCTCCTCCATCAAACGAACGGTCATTCAGCTCCATGCTGTGCAAGGCTTGTTTCCAAGGGGACATTCTAATTGCAATTCCTCAGCAGTGACCAAGAAATGATCTGGCACAGGCGACAAGAAGGTCCAACTACAACAAGGAGTTAAACTGGTCAGAAGGAGGAATACCAGGGACACAACAACTTGCAAGGGAGCCAAGTTTCCCTGGGTGATAAGACACAGCCTGAACATTGTCTTACAGCCAACCTGGGATGGAGCACCCAGGAGCCCCAGCTCAAGGGCCACCTCTGGGAAGCATTGCTGGACTGGAGGATGGACCCAAGGCCAGGCTGAGGTGCCGCATGCAATCACTCTCGAGCGTGGTCCTGGTTCCAATGTATATGAGCAATTTGCTTCTGATGCATCTTTGCAGACTCCACGTAGAACCACATATTGCAGTAGCACTCTGACAATGCATTGTTCATTCACATATTCTTTTATATTTAAGCATAATCACGTGTTTGATTCGCCTCAAGAGGGTACCGTAAAAATTCCCCAATACTTTTTTGCACAGTTCCCCAGTGTAAAACAACAGAACAACCTCCAGTAGTATGTATGAAACTGGAAATTCTCTTCAAAACAGCCTTATCAAAGACACCATTAACAACAAACCCAAGTTTACACTCCTGACTGCAAGTTATTACATCTGTGCCTATCTGAGTGAACGATGTAGGCTCTGGGCTTGAACCTATTCAATCACCAATCAAGAGCCATTTCACGATAACTTCTACCTCACTGTTTTGAGTTCTCCTTCCCCAAACCATTTCCAGCACTACATCACCTATGAAGAGAAAATGAGGTGGGGTAGCAGCTATATTTGGCACAGGGAGGGTCATCATCAACCCAAGGAGCCTGCTATTTATGCAATAATAGATAAAAGAAAATGAGGTGTAGCCTGATGAACAAGGTCTTGCCATAAGCAGGTGCAGGCACTGTTCATTTCTTGTACATTCAGGGTGCTGTCCTCCTTACAACAGGAATGGTATAATAAATTGAAATATTCCAAATGTTTCAAGGAGATATAGCGTTCACTGTGAGTTCCAGCTTTATTTTCTTCTTAGATCATAGAATCACAGAATGGTAGAGGTTGGAAGGGACCTCTGGAGATGATGAGTCCAATCCCCCTGCCAGAGCAGGGTCACCCAGGGCAGCCCACACAGGAACAGATCCAGGGGGGTTGGAAAGGCTCCAGAGAAGGAGACTCCACAACCTCCCTGGGCAGCCTGGGCCAGCATCTGGCACCCTCACACCAAAGAAGTTTCTCCTCCTGTTGATGTGGAACCTTCTATGCTCAAGTTTATACCCATTGTTCCTTGTCCTATTGCTGGGCACTACAGAAAAGAGCCTGGCCCCTTCCATTTGACACCCACCTTGCAGATATTTATAGACATTAATAAGATCCCCTCTCAGTCTTCTCCTCTCAAGTCTAAACAGCCCCATTTCCCTCAGCCTTTCCTCACAAGAGAGATGCTCAAGTCCCTTCATCATCCTCGTAGCCTCCATTGGACTCTCTCCAGTAGATCCCTGTCTCTCTTAAATTGGGGAGCCCAAAACTGGAGACAGTATTCCAGGTGTGGCCTAAGTAGGGCAGAGTAGAAGGGGAGGAGAGCCTCCCTCAACCTTCTGGACACAGTTTCCTTACTGCACCCCAGGATGCCATCAGCCCATGAGTTCCATCAGAAAGTGCAGGAAGCCATAAAGTTTAAATGTTGCCCCCTCTTAGTTGTAAGATATGGGTCTGAGCATCAGGAAGCAACTGGACTCTCTGGATCTGTTTTGTTCATGATAACAACCATCCTACTCCCCTGTTCTTACTATCCAGAAACCCAGGCTCTCCAAGTCTGAAATCCAGATGCTCATGATGCAGGTTGGTCTGCTCCTAAAACTGAGTGTGTATCACACCGCAGCAGCGGAAGCCCTTCAGTTATTACTTGATGAGATTCCCCATGGAACCTGGCATGAGTGTATTTAACACTTCTGATTTCTAATTGCCAATATCCTGCAACATGTTAAAAATAGTCCAGAGGCTTTGGCCCCGTGTGCCCTTTGGTATGTTAAGCCTTGTTTGGGTTACTGCAACGCTCTCATCAGAGTTCTTGTAGCCTGAGGGAATTTTCTCACATTTCTTAACTTAATTAAACATTTCCCATTAAGTTTAATTATATGTTAAGATGGAGGATTCCTCCTGACCCTATACTATGATAAGGGTTTACAAAGCAAAGTACAGTTTTCCCAGATTTTCTTCTGGGACATCATCTTGTTTGATAGAGCGAATAATTTAACAGAGGTTGTAAAATTCTCAGCTTTTGTGAAGTCTGTTTCTATTTATCTCCACCCAGCTTGCTGGAAGCAAACGAGAAAGGTCTCCACAATGCACTTGTTATTATTAGAAACAGAAACCACATCTACAGTCTCTACTTTTTTCTGGTAGTTGTAAGTTTGCATTGGTGCGGATGCAAATACCTAAAAGTCAGGACAAATCATCCCTCGGGGGGGAATTTTCCATCCTCTGGTTTGATGCCATCCTATAGACTCTGATTCGGAGTCTACAGAATCATAGAATCATGGCATTGTCAGGGTTGGAAGGGACCTTAAAGCTCCTCCAGTTCCAACCCCCCTGCCATGGGCAGGGACCCCTCCCACTAGAGCAGGTTGCTCACAGCCCCATCCAGCCTGGCCTTAAACACTTCCAAGGATGGGGCTTCCACCACCTCTCTGGGCAACCTGTGCCAGTGTCTCACCACCCTCCTGGGGAAGGAATCAGACCATGGTGAGTTCATGCCACGCCTTTGTGCAGTGAACAGCACTGGACACTCTGTCAGTTGGCAAGTTTAGGTACCATAAAATCTAAGCAATCGTGCAGGTAGCTGTGCTTATCTTAATTAAAATGCTGGAGTCTCTCTGTTGTCTTGGGCTGCGGGTGCTGTTGCAGTTATTTCACCAGCAACGGAGGTTTTTCCATGTTTCTGCTCAGTGGGATTCCACTTTTTCCCATTTTTATGTGAGGGTGACTGAAATTGCAGATTGCTCATTGATCCTTACTGCTCTGCAAAGCTTTGTGTCTCTCGGGGCTTGTGTGTGTTTGCTATTGAAAGGAAGGGGGGGGAAAACCAAAGTAATGTGACCCAAGAACTGGGTATTGCACGCTCTAAACACGAGCATGCTGAAGAAATTTCAGAGAGGCTGTTGCTTCAGTCTCCCAGCTGGCTTAGGATAGCACAACATGAAATTCTAGACTGAGCAGAGCCCCATCCCCATCATCTCTATTCAAATCACTTGGAGTTCAGCTTCCAGACTGAAGGTCATAAATCTGAAGGGGAAGAAGACTCACGCTTCTGTCTGATATGCAGCACATTTTATGGTGTAAAAAATTTATTGCAACTATTTTAGTTGAATATACTGTTCTGGCATGACCTGGATATAAACATAGTAATTTTCCCTTTTATATAAACAGTTTTCACATCAAAAAAGGTTTGTTTTACAATATTTCTGTGCACAGAAAAACCTGCTATAAAAAGTAAGCTCCCAGCTGTTTTGCTTTCAGTAGACTTTGCTATAAATTGCTTTTATAAAGCAAGGAGGCTTGGAGTCATCCCACCTTGCCTTCTCTCCCCAGGTTAGCTGCTCACAGCAGAGAGGGAAGTATTCAGAGGCCACTAGACAGCCAGTTGTCCCTGTGGAGATGTTGTTTCTTCTTCTTCATGATCTGCAGGGTGTATGGGGCCTGGACTGATGATTTTGAGCATTACATTTTAGTCTAAGGCTGAGCCTGAACCTGATTGTCTCTGCAGCATCATAGAATCATAGAATTATTATGGTTGGAAAAGACTTATAGGATCATCAAGTCCAACTTGCATTCCACCATCTCCCTAACCACTAGACCACAGCCTCTAGTGCTGCATCTACTTGTTTGAACATCTCTAGGGATGGTGAGTCCACCCCCTCCCTGGGCAGCCTGTTCCATTGCCCAGCCCCTCTCTCAGGAAAGAATTTCTTCTCATATCCAATCTAACCCTCCCCTGATGCAACTTGAGGCCATTTCCTCTCATCCTATCATTAGTAATTTGGAAGAAGAGACCA
>WUAM01000175.1:213744-232076 GCA_024336885.1 Actenoides hombroni | reverse complement strand
GCCCCGCGCGGTGCCTAACGGGCGTGGGGGGGCCCCATGGCCGCGGGCGGGCGGTCCCGCCGGCACGGCTCGGCTCGGCTCGGCACGACTCGGCTCGGCACGACTCGGCGCAACGCACACCCACCGCACACGGGGAGGGGGCGGAGGCGCTCCGCGGCGGTCGGACCCGCAGCACCCGCGTCCCCCCGCGAGGCTGGGCCGGGCGCGGGGAGCGGAGCCCGAGGAGGAGGCGGCGGCGGTCGGCGCGGCGCTGCTGCCCTGCCCGGCGGCGGCCGCACGGATCCGGGCGGGCGGCGAACCGAGGGGCGGGGGAGCGGCGAGGGCCCGGATCTGGGTTGCGCGGACGCGGGCTCCACCTAGCAGCCGGCACCTCACCGCAACGCCCAGCCCGCCTCGCCTCGCCTCGGCACGGCTCGGCTCGGCTCGGCCCCGCCGGAGGCTCCCGCCGCGCCGCCCCCCGGGCCCGCACTGCTCCGCAGTCCCCCGCTGTCCCCGCGCCCCCTCCCGAAAGGATCTGCCGCCTCCCGATTGGCCGCTCTGCCCATTGCTCCCCTCCTAGGCAGCCAATCGCAGCCTGCCTGCCGGGCGCGGAACCATTTCACACTGGATTCCCTACCTCTTGATTGGCTGCCTGGATTTTTGTCCCCGGCCGAGCAGCCAATCGCAGCCTGCCTTTCCGGCACAGAACCATTCCCACCTCCCGATTGGCTGCTCTGCATAGCGCTCCTCTCCCAGACAGCCAATCACTGCCCACTTTTCTAGCACAGAACCATTCTCCACTGGATTCCCCACCTCCCAGTTGGCAGGTTGTCCCCAGGCAAGTGGCCAATAGCAGCCCGCCCACTGGCCACAGCCTCTCTCCCTGCTGCCCAGCCCAGGGTAGGGAGCAGTCAGGGGCTGGGAAGTCACACTGTGTTCCCCAGAGGTGGGGAACAGGAATCCCCTCATCTCCAGCGAGCCAAGGACATCCAGGGCAGGGGACAAGAAGTCTACCTTTGTTTTAACGTTCATTATCTTAAACGCTTATAAGGCACCTCTGGAAATAATGGTGCTTGGCTGGAATATAATATTTCTTCCAGGCAGTGTTGCCTGTTTGCTTTTAGTTTAGGAGGGAACAACCCAAATGAATAAAACACTTGTAACAAACAAACAAACAAAAAAAGCAAGCAGGACCAGATCTATTTGGGGAGATACTGCTGCACTCACGGCTTTGAATGTAATAAAAAACCCAAAACATATCCAAGAGAGCTGGAAGGGCTTGAACGAGGCCACCTGGTCCCCTTCGGTGGAACACCCACTCCATTTATTATCCTGCCGACCTGTTTCTTTAACAAGTTCTTAAGGACCTCTGATGACGGATACCTTCCAAGACTGTCCTTTTCAGCGGGGTAAAGGAATTACTTAATTGCCTTATTACCTTGGACCTGCAAAAATACCCCCAAAAGTCTGAGGGAATGATGCACAGGCTTCTACAAATGTTACTTCAAGGAAAAGTAGGTTTTTAAGCAATTGAAAAGCCATTGTGTTTCAGGCCTTGCGTTTGGCTCACCAGAATTGTTCTCCTTAGTGGGAAAAGCCCTCAGAGAATTTCCAGCTTCATCCTTGGGAAAAAAAAATAGAGAAATACCACTAGGCTTAAAGTGTAGTGTTTTGGGGTTTTATGATGGAAAAAAAATAAAATATGGAAAAAAACCAGCAATGAATTGTGGGGGAAGGCAGGGAAGAGCTTCGGAAGGCCACCAGCCCATCACGCCATCATTGCTCATTAAAACCGTGTCCCAGGCTTCATGCTGCAAGCTAGCCCAGAAAAACTCAGAAAAGTTAGGTCATGCAGTTGTGGTCTCCAGAGGCAACAGCAAGATTATTCCCCGAAGGATATTTTCCCAGGACTTTGTCCAGCAAAACTTGAATGGTGTCCAGGGATGAAGTTTCCACCAATTCCCTTGAGTGATTATTCCCCAGTCTCATATATCTTGGCGTTTGGAAGATTTTCCTGCTGTTTAGGCTTCGTTTTTCCATTTCTTAATTTCAGACCACTACTTGTGGTTATGGCCCCAATTAAGCAGAGTACTTCACTATATGCTTACATGTAGGTATGTGCTTTAGCTCCACTGAAATCCCTTGTGCTGGTGTTTCGCAGGTCCGATGGGCAGCACTGTGCTGAACTGGAACCATGCGTTATCCAAAATAATTATCCTTCTCTTACATATTTTTAAACCATTATCCTTCCCTTGCTTAATTATTGATTAGAGAAGCTATACGTTTACACGACTCCATCTCTCCTTGTGTATAAGTCTTTCCAAGAGCCTGATAATTTTTCTTCTTCAGATCCGAACTGCCTCAAATTCTTCTGTGTTTTCCAAGGACATGTAACGAGATATTGCAATTTAATGCCATATTCCAGGTGTGATTACATAAAGAGCAGTCATTCACTGCAGCTGAAGGATGTAACATACCTGTGCCAGCAACCCCAGAGTGCATTGATTTGTTGTGCTGCTCTATCATTTTCTAAGACTCTCTATAATCTACTCCTATTCTTTTCCATATCCATCACCCTGGCATTCAGATATTTTTGCTTGCAAAGGCAGCCAGCCCTTAGGTCTTCAAATTCAGTATGGTGTTTTACACCAGAAAGCCTGCAACAGAACCAAATTGCAGCCTTAGAGGCTTCCAGAACTCCTTCTTCCATGGAAAAAAAAAGTATCACAGTTTCAAGCTGCATTGTTTGAATGTGTTTATTCAATATTTTGGGTTCCAAATCCATTTGCTTCTTCAGGAGGGTTTGTCACACCACCCTGGTACCGCGGCACCTTCATCGTTTGCTGCTCGTTATTCCGTTATCCCACAGGTAGATGCAGAGCTTTAATGATCATTTCATTATATTACAGTGGATTAAAATTAGGTTTAGTGAATTGTAATTGCCCGTGATTCCAATTCTTTTCTTTTTTTTTCTATTCTCCTCCCCCCCTTCTTGTTTTTCTGAAGATGTGTGTCCTATTTGCTTTTTGGCTTTTTCTCAGATTTCCATGAACTTCCAATAAACAATTGTCACTGAGCCATTACATTCTGTAATGAATTACCTTATCCTCAGAGATGTATGTCACCAGGACCAGCCCCTTGGTACACGTTTATGCTTTTCAGCCTTGTGTTTTGTGTTTGTTGGTTTTTTGTGGTGTTTTTTTTAACCAGTTCTCCCTCGTGCAATTTATTTTACAGTGTTTATTTACTTCATGATCAAATTATTGTGTGGCTTGTTTGGTTTTCACCTTTTTTTTCCAATGTGAAGTATTACCATAACAAAAATACATTGACGGTAATAAACAAATGCTACGTAGTGATACAAATAAACATCATGGGCTTCCTGCTATAGATCCAGAAAAACTCATTTCTCCTAAACTCACATTTCCATCATAAAACCCCCACAATTGGAGCTCACTGATTTAACAGCTCACAATAGATAGCAGCACTGAATTAGACCCTGAGAGACTTCACATTCTGTGTTTTCCTCTTCTTCCTCATCATCTCCTCTGCAGCCTTGGTTTAGGAAAGTGGCCCAAGATCCCTCCCTGCTGAGGGATTACCTCACATTTTTGCGTGCTGCCTTTCCCCACGCTCGTGTTTAGGCAGGAGCGAGCCTCGGTGAGACCGCTCACACCGGGCTCAAGCAATATTACAGACTAAGGAGTAGTTCACAAGCAGGAATCAGTGTCAAGGCGCATGCTTAGCCTGGCTTTTGGATATCTATCTACCTCTACATGTGCCCGAAAGCTAGCAGTTTCCTTTGGTAAAAACCCTGGTCAAATAAATTCTCTGTCAAAAGAGAGAGGCACACTGCACAGGGACAGAGGTGTTTCTCTCCCACCGCTTGCTCTGGCTACAAACCTGCTCAAGAAATTTAGATTTTAGCACAGGAAACCTCAGCACTGGTAGTTTCAAGATCCATATAGATGTAGATACCCAAAAGTCAGGCTGGGCAGAGGCAGTGATTGCTTGGCACCAAAACCAAGCAGGAGACATTTCTTCAGCCCTGAAATACCTCTTCACGGCTCCAGACAGGACTACCTAAAAGCAGGATGGATGGTTCAATGCTTCTCTCATCCCATCATCACATTTTTTTCCAATGTGGAGCATTGTCATGACAAAAATACATTGATGGTAAAAAACAAATGCTATGGAATGATACAAATAAACAGCATGGGCTTCCTGCTATAGATCCAGAAAAACTCGACTCATTTGTCATAAACACACATTTCCGTCATAAAATCCCCACAATCGGAGCTCACCGATCTCTTTAACAACTAAGGATAGGTAGCAACACCAAATTAGGCCCTGATAGACTTCACATTCTGTGTTTTCCTCTTCTTCCTCATCATCTCTATGGTTCGTGCCAGTAGCTGTGCTGAGTGGTTTGAGCATGCAAAGCCCTTTGCTTCCACCTCGGTAGAAGATTCCCACCCCTACATGCTTCTCCCTGCACGTGCCTCATGGCCCAACGCTCAGCTTCTGTTCGTGGAGTTTGACATCTGGGTAGTCAGGCCAGCCATTATGCTGCCGTCTTGTATGAAACCATGGAGACACTTTGGCAAGAAAAAAAAAATAGGTGCATGATGGCTTTTAATGTCCAAAAGAGACGTGGTGATAATGCTTTTCAGTTGCTGCGGGGAGATGTCTTGCCATACCTACATAATTTGACTGAAGTATTTTGGTCTTTACGGATTCAGCTGGAGTTAAACCTTTGTAAAAAGAAACCTTGCATTTTTCTCATGAATTTTTGCTTTCATGAGGATCAAATGCAGGTCAGAGGTGAGACTCTTTCAGTACTTTAATGGTGCGTTTCTTACATTAATGTTCAGCTTTCTTTCTGTAATAAGTGAAATTCTGGGCATTTATAGTGATTGGTTTCTGGACAATTAGTACATTTTTTTCTTCCTTTGTAGTCTCTTCCCTCTGATATGTACCTTCACCTTCATTTGAATATCATTTTTTTAGGTGTGAGAATAGCCTCAAAAAAAAATAACAAAAGATTCCTTTCCCATACTACTTAGGAAATGCAATAAACAATTCTTTTTTATTATTTTGAAAGCATGGAACACCAAAAAATACTTTTCCACTTAAAGAGTAAGTTAAGCCATGGCACACTGTCCAGTTAAAGAAGATTTGCAGCAGCTTCGCACCATCAGAGCAGCACAAAGGTGTGAAAGTGCTGTGGGGCATCTGGTCCCTAACTTGCAGCTGATGTATTTCTTTGCAGCCTGTATAATAATTCAGCCCAATACTTTGAACAGCAGAAGGTGGGTTCCCAGTCTCTCAACAGCAGAAATGCTACTGCTGCACTCCTCTGTTGGAGGGCAGTGGTGCTGTTTCGATGCTTCCTGAAGCGTAGGGACATGAAAAGATTTCCTGACGTAGACAGTCAAGATAGTCCACCCTGAAAAGCGTGGTATTCAGTCCAAGCAAACTGCCATTCTTGACATGCGTGCCCAGATCCACCCCACTCACAATGCCATCACAGCTGGGAAGGCTATGCAAACCCACTGAAGATGATTGGTGGCTGCTGGTGTCTTAGACTTGGCTTGCAAAATAGCCGTGCATAAGAATTATCTGAACTGCTGACCTGAATCTGTCTGTAGCCACAGTAATAAGGCAATTAGACACAAAAATCATTAATAATTTAGCTCGATTGAAACCTAACAATACAACTTTCCTGCACAATACCAAGTGATTTTACCTGTTTGCAAAGCATGAATTCTCTCTGTTGTTCCAGTACTTAAATAATGTGGGAGAAAATAAAATTTAAAAAAAAAAATTGTCACTAGAATGTCACTTTAAAGAACTTGGATTGGGTTTTTTTCTCATTATTTTGAACTTGTGAATTGTCAGAGCTGGCTTTGGTTATATATTCTAACAGAGGATGAAGCCTCTCTTTGTGTGTGGGTACATTAGGCTGGAAGATGTAACGGGCTGTTGTAAAAGGGTGGGCTTTGATCTAGAAGCCACGGTAAAGTAGATGGGTGTGCTGAGTATACTTGAGCCAGGCTAAATGGCAATTAAATGCCCCTCCACGTAGCTGTTGATGAAACACCAGGAAGCAGGAATAGCAGAGTAAAATAAGCCATGCCGCCAGAGAGGTTTCCCTGAGACTGGCAGCAAATCTGGAGGCATGGGGGTTTATTGGTTGCAGCTGCTGGTAAAAGTCAGAAAAGTTCAGGGAAACCAGGAGGAATCCAGTAAACAGCAAAAGCAGCAGCTAGTGTTCAAAAGGAGAAGCAGCAGAATGACTTTTAGGACCAAAGAGATGGGCAGTAATTTCTGGGCTGCTTGTTGATTTACTCTTGTGATATTCAGGAAAATAAGATGTTTTTCCTAATTGAACACAACATAGATTCTTGGTGCGCATACTCTTTAGGAAACAAATGTATTTGCCTTGTTCTGTAGGACACATGAAGCCATATGCTGCATGCCACAACTTAGCATGACTTCATCAGCTAGGACTATGGAGCCTTTACGTGCTGCAAGAACTCAAAACCTCCTGTGAAGAAGAGGAGAAAATCCACCCCTAGCATCCATCACAGTGTTAGCATGCAGGATGAATTATGCTGACATCCAGAAGAGTAAGGTTCCAGTTCACATTGCCCGCTGGGCTTGAGAGACATTTGAGCTACTGGCAGAAATATTGTATTGCCCCTCAGGGACTGCTGGGCATGGTGCTTTTGTAGTACTATGAGCCATCTATCCTATAATGCTCCTATCATCTGTAACCACTTATCTCACCTATCTCCTGGCAGCCAGGATGAAGAGAGGAAACCAAGGGAAAATACCACTCTTCTTGCAACACTATATGAGGATTTAAAGCCATTTATGAAACAAAAGTAGGAAATGATCACAGCTAAGAAGTTGGTGTTTTAAAGGCACTCTCCAAGGACTTTGGCTGCAGTGGTATGAGTTTAGTATTCACGGTATTAATGGTGAAATTCTAAACTGAATAGGAAATTAAATTTCTCATTTGAGGTTTTGCTGCTGTGGTAAATTGATCCTAATTATTTTGAAGACTAAATGCTATGTTTAAGGGTAAACCAGGTTCCAAAAATAAATAAATAAAAAAACCCTGAATAATGCAAAGGCAAATCTTGAAGATTTCAGATAATAAAACCAGGTGGAGTAGTTTGTACCAAATACAGCAGAAGCTTCCTTTGGTGAAACACGCATAAATTGAAATCTTGAGTGGATACCTCGTACATACTATTTAATGAGAAAAAACCTCACATACATCAAATAGCACTGGGTCACAACACAGCCAAAGGGATTATACCAAAAATCGGGGCTTTCAGAAAGAGGTTGTTGTGCAGAGGAATGCAATTGATATTTTTTGTCTCCTCCATGATCTTTCTGCCTCCTGGGCTCTGTTTCAGAAATCAGTAGAATGATTTTTTATTAAGTCCGGTTTTCTTTTAACTTGTGTCAGCAGTTACTGAAATAATGTTTTCACCCCCTTCTGTAGAGTTGATTGGCACATCCTTGTTTCACACGTTCATTTTATAAATCTTTTAATGCTTCCTCTGATAGGGTCACAGAAAAATTATCCGAGACAAATGGGAGATCTAATCTTCAGATAGTTAGTGTACTAGCTGGCAGCAGAAGAAAAAACAAACAAAACCCTGAGATGCACCAGCAGAGGCACAGAACAAATGAGAAGAGATGACTGAAATGCAAAAAGGGGCAGTGGACCCCCACCTGAGGCTGTGTGAAATGCTGAGTGCCCCAGTACCAAGGTACTGGTATGGTAACAGTGCAAAAAGAGCAACCCAGGTGCTGGGTAGTGTTGGATGTTCCCAAATATGGTTACAGATAACCAAATTAGTTTGGTGCTCATTAGGGCTGGAGAATAAAGAGGCTGAGAAAGGACTGCTGAAACAGAAAGACTAAGCAAGATGTAGCTAACATCCTGCTTGCATGAAGGCTAACAGGCTGGACTATAAAATGTTGTCAACTAGCACACAAAAATAAAGGTGAGAGGGGCCGTTTCAGAGCAACTTTACAGCCAAATGGAAATCTGACAGCAATCAATATGTGGAGCGGATTTCAAAAGAGGTTTTCAGGCGCATAATCTCACCACAGGCCAGTGGGAATTGTGCTCCTAAATCCCTTACACGCTAATCCCTACTTCTGCCTGGCTATTAAGGAAAATAACAAACATGTAGCAAGACCTGTAGGTAGCCAGATATTACCATGTATAAAATGTGGAGTGGCAGCATCTCTTTGAGCCTGAACTCATTGCTCCGTAGCTTTGGCTGGGCAGGAGTTTGTTATTCATAAGTCTAAAACCCACCCCATCTCATTTCATCTTCTGAGCTGTACAATCGATAATTCAAGTATGCATTTTAAGAAGATTTCCAAATTAATCCAGACACCCCAACGTATAGGACATACCACACAGATTTGTATACACAACAGTTCCTCGGTGAGCCAAGATGAGAGCAGCATAGTGATTTGGAAAATATGAATATTATTATACTGAAGAGATGCTTAGAGCAGTAGACAGAGAATAAGATCTAAGCATTGGAATTGCTTTTCAGATGTGACACTCAATATATTTTGGAGACTTGTTTCCTCTACCAGGCCACTGTAAATTGACTGGCAAATCGATGTGTCCTGTATCACCAGGCTCTGCCACCGGTCACAGCCAAACCCCTACATACCATTAACAATGTTAGAAGTTAAGTCTGACTTTCCAAACTAGCTGCTATGGGGATTTTGCCTTTCATTCGCCTTTTGTGCTCTTCAGTACTACACATCATGGAGAACTGCAGTCTGTGAAGACACTCAGATGGAGGAACAAACAGAAGCAGCAAACTCCTGTTTCAGCACTCAACCACTGAGCTACAAATGAGTTGGAGATGGTGTCAGTTCTGTCCTCAAAGCAAAACCTAGGCAGTTGCCAGCAAGTGCTTACCTCTTAAGAGCACAGTCGCTTCTGAAAACTGAGGACAACTACAAAGATAAGCTCTCTTTTCAAAATAATGTGCCATTGGTCTCAGTCCTCACCTAACTTCAGCTGTATGTGTCTGCGGTGCTTTGAGGTCAGTACAGCTGGTTTTTGCAGTGTTGCTTGCCTGGTGCCACAACTGTCTCATGACAGTTTCTAGGAACTGAATACACTGGATGTGGTGGTGGAGAACAGCATCTAATATGATGTAAACAGCAAAACTTTTTCTTTCCGATGATCCATCCAGGATGCCCATCATAAATTTAAATGTAAGTTCTAAGTTACTTGCCGTCTGAGTTTTGAAACTCTGTCATAGAACAGCCTTTTTAAATAGAGCTCATGAAACTCCTTGTAGTTTACGTCTTCTTGCGTGTTGAAGAAGGTGAGCATTTGTGTGGAAAGAAGGGAGGAACCAGCTCTCCCCATGAAATCTGTCATCAGTACAAGGGCACTGTAACACCACTGACCCCTGCAGTGCTCTGTCTTGAGTCATCACTGTACTGTGATGTACTTTGGTTTGTTTGTTTGTTTGTTTGTTTGTTTGTTTGTTTTTTTGGTTGGTTTTAGTTTTGTTGGTTTCTTTCCTTACTTGGATTTTGTTGCTTTGTTTTGGTTTAATGTTCTATTTTGTTTTAATTACTCCTGCTGCTTGCTTTGTCATCTCTGTTAAACACTAGCTGCTCACACTCGTGCTCTTCTGTACTAAAGGTCTTGGACTAAGAATACCTGCTAGGACTGCTGACCATATTGATGGGGTAGTCAAGGTGTTGTTTTTGCTTTTTAATCAGGAAAGTGTCTGTTCTCTAGCTCAGAGGGTTCAAAGCTCTAGTGTTTTCTGCTCCTTGGTGTCCTTCCAAGGACTAACATACATACGGATATGTTGTAGGTTGGCTCTGTGACCAAACACCTGCAGACTTCTGGCTTCTTTTTTTTTTTTTCCTCTTCTCCTGACCTTGAGCATCCCCCTCTTACAAATCCCTGGGTCTCATTTACTACTTTGAAGAAAAGCATATTTACTTTTGCACCTGGATTGAAAGGGAAGGGTCTTCCCTAAAGAAATAAAGCTATTGTTTAACTCAGGGAAGGCAGCAAGACATTAGCCTCCTAGCAGGGCCTCTCATTTGTCTCTTTGGCAGCCCAGGCCCGCATATCCCAGCCCCTGGGTTAAACAGAGGTTGAAGCTGAATTGTCCACTCTGTCTGCAGAGCTGATCATGCACACAGAAGCTTGAGGGAATGGAGTGGGCAAGGCAGAAATGAGCATTTCAGATCTTCAGGCCATGGCTGTACTTCGTTACCCTTCATATGTAAAGAATATTGGGTAAGGAGAGGCCACCTGCTTCATCAAGTTGGATCTCTTCCTGTTGCAGACAATTACATCTCTGTGTTCACCAAAACCAGCCAGGTTTTTTTATCCATAGTATACAAATTCTAAACATGAGTATATGTTTCTGTGGACATGTCAGTAATAACCACAGGGTACTGTTACTGCTGTTGTCATCACTGGTTTGCTGCTCCACCATCTAAGTATTCAGGGGGTCCAGTTCAGATCCTGCTATCAATGAGTTTTGAATGCTATTACCATGTCTTACACTTGTTTTGGGGAAGGTGCATGATTAATGGACATGCTACTCTATTGGTTTTCCCAAGTAAATTTAAAGTAATTGCAAATCCACTTTGTATGTCATTGCTGATCATGTCTGTTTGTCTTCTCCTGCATTCTCAGTCTGGCATTCTCATGAAGTGGAAAAGTGGTGTCCATGATGATACAGTCTCCTTCCTTCCATTCTAAGGCCACTGTGCTGGGTCTGCTAGGATGTACCTTAAGGCCATTAACAGCAAAAATAAAAAAGAAATCTCAAAGGGATTTCTGTACGTTACTGTTTCTCACGTGGACAAAGATTGCAACACATCCCCTATTACTATCCTGTTGTGTTGAAGCTACTTGTATTCTGTGGCTCTTGCAGAATGCATGGTGCATTATCTGGTGGCCTTTTAGGCTGCATCTTTTGAAAACCTCTAGTTGCATAGATCATAAACAGAGCCACTAATAGTGTCCAAAACCTGACTGTAATTCCTAAGCTCCGTACTTCCTTCCCTCTATCTTCATTTTATTATCTCTCATACAAAGATCCCATTCCTTTCGGCCATAATTAATAGCTCAGTCTCTCTTTCCAGTCCTTCTCTGACAGTGATTATTGTGTCTTTTCTTTCAGTTGCTGAAGCTGTTGATCTGCAATGCTTCCCAAAGCCATGTTCAGGTTTGCAGAAGCAGGAAGCGAGCACAAAAGGAAATCCCAGAAGTTGGACAAGGTCTGATCAGAGAGACAAGGCTGCTCAGTGTCAGATTCAAATGCAGCATATGTTTCATGTGCGGAATGCAAGCAGCTTACACCCCCCACACCACCTCCCTCTCCCGACACCACCAGACCCACACTCCAGCTGTGCCACTCAGCACGTACCTAGAATCATAGAACCACATAGAATGGTTTGAGCTGGAAAGGACTTCTAAAGGTCATCTAGTCTGACCCCCCTGCAGTAAGCAGGGACATCCTCAACTAGAAGAGGTTACTCAGAGCCTCTGGGGAGGGGCACGGACACCACAAGCACTCATGGTACTTTCTCCCAAGTACTCTCCCACCTATTATAATGTCATCAAACTTCTCAATTACACATGGAGGGGTTTTTTCCACATTTAGTCATGCTCTCTGGATTTCTGCCACCCAATCTGGTGCTGTCTCTCTCTTGAGGCCATGCAGATGTTGAGTGCCCATGAAAGCAGCACTGACAAAGCCTTGGTACGGCTGCAAGTCGCACCAGCTCCATGTGTTTCTTCTGCGTCTGACTCCTCCCAACATCATGGCCTCCGGCGACTATCCTGACTCCTCCTAATCAAAGCTGACTCATAGCAAAGAGTCATAGCCTGCTTGCTGATTTATCATGGAGAAATTGCCCCATGCCTTTCATCATCTTTGTCACTCTCCTCTGAAATTTTCATCGTATTTTGTTTGCAGGTGAAAGGGCCAGAGTAGCACACAGTGTTCAAAACGGGAACGAACTGTGGGTTTGTGCTGGGGTTTAACAGTATTTTTGGTTTATTCTCTATCTTTTCCCTAAAACCTCCTACAACTTTATTCAGCATTTTCAAGCACTAAGCTGATGTTTTCATGGTCTCACTCTTGACAGATACAGCCAGATCAGAGCTCATTTTGTTCATGAACCTTGGATCAGTTTTTCCAATGTACATCACTTTACATTTGCTTCCACTGGGTTTCACCTGCCATTTCATTACTCAGCCTTTCCATCTTCAGAAATAATGTGGTAAATTTTCTGCCAACCCTTGTTTTTTCCAGCCTGACCAAATTTTTTTGTAATTATTGGATCTTTTAATTTTAACAATTGGCCTTTTTTCAGGCTGTTTATAAACATGTTGAACCACATAGCTTTTAAGAACTCCAACAGCAAGCTCCATCCGCATTGGGAACAGACATTAACTCCTACTTCTTGCTACCTTTGACTAATAACATATCCAGGCACCTCCCCTTAGTAAAGCAAGTTTTTCCAACTAAATTGATCCATCATTCCCATTTGTCCCCAACCTACTTGTAAAGAACCAAAGCAGGTGTCTCCCACCCTTCTTTTCCCGCACTAGAACAACCCTATAGGTCATCGAACAGCAAAAATACCAAAATCAACTGTGTGAAATGAGTTTTGTATTCAAAACAAACACAGGGCCATTGCATTTACTACTAAGAAGTATTTCCCTATTCTCTAAAAACAATTAACTACACAGTTTACAATACTGGAAGGCAGTCACTTACTGACAATGCAGGACAATTTGCAGATGAGGTTGATTACGCTGGCAGGGTTTAACTGAAAAATAGAGATACACATTGATTGAAGCTATCTAAATAAAACATGAATGGCTTCTAATGAAAACAGAAGGCAAAACAGCACTTTGAGGGCTCAGCAACAACATTTTTTCCCAGTGCAGGGTGAGGGACAGCCAGGGCAAGTAAAGTTCTGTGAGTCATTTACTAATTTATCTCCTTTAGGTACATCATTTTGAGTGTAGAGATTTATGAAAATACCCTTGGGATTTTCATAAATTCACCACCCTCACCTCTAAGCACTTCAAATGGTAATTTTACAGATTTTTGAAAGGACTCGTAGTAAAATCATAGTATAATAAATACATTGTATAATCAACAGGGTCGCTTACAGAGGATGATAACTTGCCATAGGTAATGTTAGAAGGGCTGCTGCCTCTCTGCAACACATCTACCCGCCTCTTAAACCCCTCCAGGGATGGTGACTCCACCACCTCCCTGGGCAGCCCGTTCCACTGCCTGACAACCCTTTCTGGAAAGAAATGCTTCCTGAGATCCAGCCTGATCCTCCCCTGGGTCAACTTCAGGCCATTTCCTTCTGTTCTGTCCCTTGTCCCCAGGGAGAACAAATCGAACTCCCACCTCGCTACACCTTCCCTTGAGGTAGTTGTAGAGGGCAAGAAGGTCTCCCCTCAGCCTTCTTTTCTCAAGGCTAAACAGCCCCAGATCCTTCAGCCTTTCCTCATAAGAGACCATGGAGCACCAAAGACCTCTTTTTGCTCTCTCTGCCACTTTCCTTATCAAGAGGGTGCTCATCAGCTGGTGAAAGCAGGTCCGTGCTTCCTTCACTCTTCACTGATGGTTCCACTGACTTCTATGGAGCTACTCTGATTATTACCCAGCTAACGGTGCCTGGTGATTGAAGGAAAATTAATCTGAAACATGCCTGTGGTTCTCCTCTTAAGTATGCACGGAATATTTTTCTTAATTTGATTTTTAGCATGCAGCGTTATTTTATTTGACATCCACGCATCTCGTTTCTTTTTCATTATTTCCTTTTATTTGACGCTGGCACGCACAGTTGCTCCCAGCTATGCACAGATTTCATTACGTTTCTGTTTACTTCTGCTTTAGGATCATTAATGAGGATGTTGACTAAGTCAAGACCTGCCACTAATCTCTGTGTTATGCTACCTGATAGTGCCTCTCTGTTTTATGTGCTGTTACTTAGCATTACCCTTTGCCACGGACTTTTTGCCAGCTCTCAATACGCTTGAGAGCAGAGCTGGTGAATAATTTATTAATGAATTTGCATCTTATTTTCCTTCACGAAGTACGTACAAACAGTCTGATTGTAGTTGATTTGTTTCTTGAAAATTTTCAAGAAACACTTAATGCAAACAGGTTTTCGCATGTGGGTTGCTGGCAAATTTCATTAATACGTTCTAGAGTAACACTTTCTGTGATGTGATCGGTTACTTAAATGGTATGGTATTGGTTTACCTCCCTCACGTGCCAAGTGAGTGTTTTCACAGAATCACGGAATTGTCATGGCTCAAAAAGACCTCTAAGTTCATCATGACTAACCGTTAACCCAAAACACCTCCAAAAAAGCCAAAACCAAACCAAACCAAACCAAACCCACAAAAGCCCCCCAAAGCCACAGAAAAACAGCCAAAACCACAAAAAACACCAAACCAAACCAACTCATAAAAAAAACAACCCTAAAACCCAACAAACAAACCAAACCAAAATACCAGTTAAACTAAAAAAGCCCCAAATGACCCCAAAAAAACGCACCTCACCATCCCAGAAGGACATGTCCTGAAGTGCCTCATCTATATGTTTTCTGAACACCTCCGGGGGTGGTGACTCCACCACTTCCCTGATGTTCCTTTTAAGAACATCGATAAAGAAACTGTAAGATGACAAAAGCCCAGCATTTATTGGGGTGTTACTAAGCTTAACCAGAAAAAGTGTCTTGCAAAAAGTTTCAGGAGAACAAAATACAAAATTTTGTCAGTGCTTGAGCTGATTTCCTTCCAGTGAGTGTTGACATAACCCTGGCTTCTGTATTATTGCATAACTTCAGAGTTTGTGAACCAGTTTATGTTGTTAAAATAGGGGTCTGGGTCTATGAAAAAAAAAATAAATAATGTGGTGATACCACACTTCCAAATACCTTTTACTCACTGATTTCATAATTCTGTTTATATATATATATTTATTTTTTTTTCCTCCCTAGGAATTTAATCTTTATGAGATGTTCCAGAGATGTTACATTTATTTTACCTTTATATGTTCAGTGATAACTCTGTTTATATTGGCTCTTTCATTTTTTTGTAAGGATTTATTCCACTATGAAGCCCTTCCAACTTTTACTTTTCCTTCTGAAAATCAATACTGTATTCACCTTTACTAATATATTGATTGGTTGGTTTTGAGTTTTCAGTAGTAATTGCTGGGGTGTGATAGAAAATCAGGTCAATTTTTTTTTCTTGAAATATTTCTCATTGAGAAATTGATTTTTATTACTTTTTTTAAAAAGAAAATACCTATTGTGTCATTAATGGTTTTGCCCTTGTCAGAAAGCTGGTTTTAGTTGATCGGAATGTATTATTTTGGGGTTTTTTTTTTGTGAAAAAAAATACAGATTAGATGTTTTTCCCCCTCTTATGTCACTTGGGTGGGGAGGTACCAGGGAATCACTTTAATACCTTAAGATAATCCAGAAACAGAGGTTTGTATACATCCGCATTTCTCTAATATTAATATTGCATTTCTTACCTCCAAGGACTCTTCCTTGAAACCATTTTTTTCTCATTCCTCTTTCTTTTAGTAAACTCATGTGCTACTAGCAGAAAGGCAAGAATTTTCAGCAGGTTTTCTGCTCCATATCTGCCTGATCCCAGTCTCACGAAACCCAGGAGCTGTTTCCTCATATAGATGTGCACATATATACACACATGTACATACACTATATATTAATAGACAGATATATGTACATACACATGCATACATACCTGTATATATTATATATGTACACACACACATATGGAGCTCGCTGTTCTCCTACCTGCTTCCTGCACTCATTGGAGCCAAGAAGACAAACAGACCCATCCCATCCCATCTGCATCTTCTACAGGCTTTTCCTATATGCAACAGCTGGGATGTTTTCATACCTCTGGGATGCAGCTTTACTGGTGCATAGGTGCTGGATTGGTTTATCTTTGTAGCAGAAGGGAGTGATTGGTACAAATTGACACACATCATCATAGGGGTTGAATGTGGTTGTAGAGCCGTCACACTTTTAGCAACAGAAGCCACCATTTCCAAAAGTAATCTCTGTTTCTACAACAATACAGATGCAAGATTGAAAACTGAAACTGGAAGCTGGATCCTCAGTAAGCTGGAAAATCCGAAGCCACTGTGGTATGAGCTGACACGATGCACACAGGGAAAAATAAATCTCTGCTTGAACTGTACTGCACTCAGCCCATCTGGACTTACCCTGCACTTCCAGCTTGGTATAGCATTTTTGTGTTATTGCTTTAGTGTCACATGCTCTGCCATGCCCCAGAAAGAGCTCCCTCTCATGGGTAGGTGGAACAATTCCTTTATGTCAACCAGTAGCCAAAATCTAGCCTTCTGCTAAGAAGAGAATGTTTCATCTCAAGCACCTAAGAAGCAGCAATATCAGTGAACAAGGTTGCTGTACAGTAACAGATGCTTCACCACCAGATCATTGAAAGAGGATGAAAATAGCACACACACACAAAAAAAAACCAAACACAAAAAAATCCAACCCCCAAAAAAACAAACCCAGACTTGAAGCACAACACTACCCTACTTCAGTGTATGTTCTATTTTCAGATGATGCTAAAGGAGCTGAAACACAATGGGCAATGATTTTTATATTGTTCACAACAGAAGGTATTTGTACAGTAATGCAAATACACGTCGGCAGCCTGCAGGGCTGCTGTGGAAGGGAAATGTTTACAGGGCTGCTAGGTGTGATTCTCTGAGGCTCTGCAGCAGACCATGCTGGGATGCAGCTGGAGCTGTGGACTGCAGGCAACTAACAGCAAATAACTGCCCCGCTAACAGGCTGGTGGTGAGGTGCTTACCTGGGCATGTGGAGAACCACAGCCACTCTTGTCCTTTCCCGTGTAGCTGCATGAGGGATTTTCTTCACATTGCCCTCTTTCCTTAGTCTAGAAGGCAAGTGGTTTCAGTGCGGCTGCCTACACAGTAAAATACTACCTAGCATGAGGGGCAGTGACATGTTATCACTGGCATCTCTGCATTTGAGTCTCCAGAGCCCACCCAGGATCTTCTTGGACACAGCCTATGCTAAATGCTTGGCATTTGATCACGCACTTGGAGAAACTGGAAGGTAACTGTGCTTTGAGAAACATGGGATGTAGGAATAGAAAAGCCAGGAGAACGCAATTTTTCATGGCTAGGGAAAAACTTCCAAGACATTCACATTTCCTATTGATAACTTCTTTGCTTAAACCTAGAGTCCTTAACAGGACAGTTATTGTGATATATACAGGGAGGTGGTTGCTTTAGGAATAGTGGATGGACTAACTAGACCTTGACTCAGACTGCAGGTAGCCTTTAAATGACACTTCTTCAAATATTTTAATCATTCAGGGTTCCAGATGCAAAAATACCACAGCTAAAGTAGATGTACTGCTGGGGAAAAAAATAAACACCTACTGCTGGAAGTCCCATTCCATTGGGAAACACCAGTAACCCACCACAGGAGCCTTAGGATCCCAGTGGAAGGGAGCACATGCCTGTGGTGCATGAACTTGTTTTTAGCCTCAGTGTCAAGCCCAATTGATAAAAAGTTGTCAGAGAAGTAATCTTGCTGTTGCTCTGATATTTTTAAACTATATGTTATATTTTAAACTAGATGTTTATTTAAAAGGTCTAGTTTAAGATGTGTGTTTTTAAACCATCATATGTTTAAACAACATATATTGTAAGTTATATGTATATGTTTTAAACTATCGTGATGTTTTAAAAAAACCCCACAAGGTGATTTTGTTTCTTTGGTGCTATTTTAACTGCCAAACTCCTCCCATCCACCCCACAGCACTGTGGGATAGTCACTCTTGCCCCATTTCCCTCTTTTACCAAGAGAGGTGATATTTTTGCCTTGAGTTTTTTACAAGTTAAAGCAAACCTATTTTCCCTGTCAGAGGGCAGTGGTCTGGGAATAGGGATGTTCTCTCTTGCAGGGATTATAAATGCTCCATGACTACTCTTATAAAAATATGGATTTAGAAACCACCTTCTTTGGGGTCGGATGCTTGGCTTGTGCAAACTGTCAGAGCTAAGTTGAAACCCGTGGTGCAGTATGGTATTTTAATTCAACTCCCTGCTAGGAGACATAGAATCATAGAAACATAGAATTGTCAGGGTTGGATGTGACCTTAAAGATCATCCCGTTCCAAGCCCCCTGCCATGGGCTGGGACACCTCCCACTAGAGCAGTTTGCTCAGATCC
>WUAM01000175.1:190339-200956 GCA_024336885.1 Actenoides hombroni | reverse complement strand
CCCAGCACCCCCAGGGCCTTTTCTGCCAGGCACTTTCCAGCCCCTCCTCCCCAAGCCTGGAGCGCTGCCTGGGGCTGTTGTGACCCAAGGGCAGGACCCGGCACTTGGCCTTGTTGAACCTCATTCCACTGACCTCAGTCCATCCATCCATCCTGTCCAGATCCCTCTGTAGACCAGGAGATCCATCTAACTTGGTGTAACTTGGTTGTCTGCAAACTTACTGAAGGTGCACTTGATCCCCTCATCCAGATCACTGATAAAGATGTTAAACAGAACTGGCTCCAGTACTGAGTCCTGGGAAACACCGCTTGTGATAGGTTGTCAGTTGGATTTATCTCCATTCACCACAACTCTCTAGGCCTGGACAACCAGTCAGTTTTTATCCAGTGAAGCATGCGCTCATCCAAGCCATAAGCAACTCCTTTCTCTGGGGAATCCTGTGGGAAACAGTGTCAAAAGCTTTACTAAAGTCCAGATAAACCACACCCACAGCCTTTCCCTCATCCACTAAATGGGTCTCTGTGTAACAGAAGGAGATCAGGTTAGTCAAGCAGGACCTGCCTTTCATAAACCCATGCTGGCTGGACCTGATTGACTGGTTGTCCTGTACGTGCCTTATGATGACAGTCAAGGTCTGTTCCATTACCTTCTCTGGTACTGAAGTCAGGCTGACAGGCCTGTTGTTCCCCAGATCCTCTTTCTGGCCCTTCTTGTAGACGTGTGTCACATTCGCTAACCTTCAGTCAACTGGAACCTCCCCAATCTGTCAGGGTAACTGAACTTTCTAATGTTAATGGCATTTTTTTTGCAGATAGTGTCTGCTTCTAGAAGTGATAATATTTGATACTTAGAGTTACTCCCAACCCTTGGTGTGCAGAAAGGCTCTTGCTTATACTTGCTCCTGTGATGACCAAGGCCATTGCTCGATCTTGTGTATCGCATTGGTGGGTGCAGTAAATAAGAGGCCACACCTGGGGGGAGGAGTGGCCAGGACAGGTGACCCTAAATGGACCAGCGAGGGATTCCATCCCATACAACTCATATTCAGTATAAAGCTGAGGGATCCTGAGGGCCAAGCCTCTTCTTCAGTGGCCAGCACCCGAGAAGGAATCTGTCTGTTCTGCCTTCCATCCCATCTGTGTGTCCTGAATCCAGCCCCAGAATCCAGCTCCTGAACACAGCTCCCCTCTGCTGCTGGGCCCAGGCTGGGACTCTCCCAGTGCCTGCTCCACAGCATCAGTGGTGACGGTGATGGGATTGCCATCGGGGGTGGGTGTGTTAGATACTGCTTTTGTATATATTTATATATATATTCCATTTTATCATTATTTTAATTAAAGCTGGTTTAGTTTTCTTTTCCAGTCTGTAAGTCTCTCTCCCTTTTTCCCTTTCTCTTCCTCTTTTTGAAGAATGAGGGGTTAATAGAGAGCATCTGCCATTTGTTTAGTGCCCAGTTCAGCCCTCAGCCTTGAGAATAATCGTATCTCTGGTATGAAATGCTCCTGAGTTATTGCTGTTGAATACAAACGGAAACACAGCCTAGCTTCCCCATATGCTCTTCCATCAACTATTCTGGTCCAGTGCCTTGTACTTTGTACACATGTGTAGTCTGAAATAAAACGAATTAGTAACAAAAGCCCACAGTTCACTGATTAATTAGCTTGTTTACCAAAGTTTGCAGAGGATGAAGGAGCTCCTGTTCAAATCACTCTGGAATTAGAAAGGAGCAAGTCATAGCAGAGTCTGTCCCCTGAGGGCTAATCCAAAGATACTTGAACCTAAAAGGAGGCTTTAAACTTTTGTTCTATATTTGTTGTGGGTGGCATTTTTTAATTGTCCCTTTTCTCTTTTCTGTCACTCAGAGAAAAAGGGGCTCTTTGAAATACTTCTAGAAATTTGTTCCCTCCTTGCTGCTTCAGATAAATGAAAGTGTCAAATTTTGGGGTGAATTTTCATTTCAGTGAAAATTACTTCTTTAAATTAAAAGCATGAAAGTGATGCAAGGGAACAAAAATGTATTTGTGTCATTCAATTCTTTTTACATAAAATATACAATAGTTTTTCAGTTCACTGAGACCTACAGATTTTAGGGAGAAGGAAGGTCTTTGTTTAGCTAATTGTGTTAAATTACAAGAAAAGAAAAGAAAATCATGTTGAAGTCAGAGATTACCTAAATAAAACAGCGCTAACGATTTTGGCATTGCTGTAACAAGAGGGGATTTGTTTTGGTGTGGTCAGACTGCTTTACAGGAAAACCTGATGCTATCTTTAGTTTTCCTATTTAGCAAATGCATGAAGTAGTATTCTGAATATTTATCTAATGGCTTTTATAACCTTTCACAAAGTAATTAGAGAACAATCCCTAGATGGGCTTACACAGTCATAACTAAACTGGCGAAAGGCAGGTGTGCACTAACTGTAATTAGAAAATGATATGTCATCTTCTGACACTGGCATTTTTCCTTTTGCTGCTCCACTTTGTGCTTATGTTACCTACTGTAGCACGAGCCAATCTCACCTCAAGGGAGCAAGTAGAACTTCCAAGTTTCTTCCCAGAAAAAGCTCTCAGTTGCCAGCCCCACTGGGGTCTTGGTACAGCAAACTCCTTGGTGAATATGCAGAACTAAATACAATAGGGTGGGAATTGTCCTTAGGATCAGGATTCAGTACGCTCCAGCTGCTCATGAAGTCACATTCACACTGCTTGCTCTCTAAGGGAAACAGAACGCCATCCGTATGAATCAAACTCCAATTTGTCAAAGAGCAATTATTATTATGCTATTTAAATTAAGCACTACATTAATGACTACATATTAGTAATTACTACATATTAGTAATTACTACATATTAATTACTCTATAATTAATTTAGATAATACGTTGAAAGGATTATCTGTTAAAATTGTTATTAGATATGATTTAACTAGATTATAAGATGTTATTTCAATAAGCAGGTATTAAGAAAAGATGTTTAAGCGGCGGACCCTCGCAGCTGATTCTCCATCCTCCTGTCTGTCTGTCCGCATCGGCAGCATCTGTGCCGGGCTTCGCAGGCCGGAGGCTGTTCCTCCCCTGGGCACTGTACCTGCGTGGCTCGGTGGCCCACTGCCCCCCACTGCCCCCCGCTGCCCCACGCGTGGGGTTGCGTGGCAGCACTTGGAGCTGGCTGGGGCTGGCGAAGCCTCTGCCCGTGGCCAGCGCCCACCGGCAGCCGGGAGCCAGCGCTCCCCCTGCTCCCTCTGCTGGGCAGCGCTTTGGAGCGCCTGAGGAGAGTCAGCAAGTCCAAACTTGGCTTCGTTGCCGCAAGGGAGTCGTTAAAGGCACACATTAAACCCATCTCCCTTTCCATTCGGAGGGGAGCTTTGCCAGAACGTTCCTGGCGATGGGGGGGGGTACCGGCCCGCTGGCAGCAGAGTCGCGGGGGTAGGAAAAGCTCTCAGGTTTTCAACCCGCGGGAAGGGGGAGACCTGGGACACCACCTTCAACAACAGCTGCTGCTCGGATCCTATTTCCATGGCTCTAGGGGCAACTTCAAGTTTTTCTGCTATCTTCATTAGCAGGAGGATGCAAACCGCAGCCCTCTCTGTATGTGCAGGGCGAGGGAGCAGTGTTTAGGCAGCAAAACTGCCTGGGAACCTGGGAAGAAGGGGCTGGACAGGGAAGTGGAGAAGGGTCACCCTCTTTCCTTCTAAATTCCTTCTCTCTGCTGTGGCCAGCATGAGAACTCAGAAATCTGCTCTTACAATCACAGCTGAAATCT
Organism: Actenoides hombroni; assembly: GCA_024336885.1. Lineage (NCBI taxonomy): Eukaryota > Metazoa > Chordata > Aves > Coraciiformes > Alcedinidae > Actenoides > Actenoides hombroni. The sequence goes on along the minus strand of WUAM01000175.1, from coordinate 197,197 downwards.
GCTTGGTTAACATTAGGGACAAGAGTGAGATGGTAAAGGCGTTCTACCTTAAAAGCGAATGCCAGCCTAAGATAGCAGGGAGACTCTTAAATTCATCCTAGGGGCATTATGGTTTAAACAGTGCTACTTAGAATAAAAATATCACTTTAAATTGTCTTGTAATCTGACAAGTGTATAATTAATCTTTGTAGCATCCTTGATAGGCAGCCAGCTGTTAACCAGTCTGGGGCTACAGAGAGAAAACTGAGGCAGGGATTTTAAGAAGGGGATGCTGTGATTTCAGCTATTGTCACCTGCTGCACTTTCCAAAAACCAGGTGACACCTCATTGTGTTTTTATTTATGAGGAATATGATGTTTTCCTAAGTGCAAAGACCACATAGAAGTGGGTGCCCTTTCTCCTGTGGCATTATGAGACAGGATCATTGGCCTTTAAAGCCAGACAGCTAAAGGGATAGTGTGGAAGCAACACTATTAAGTTGAAGTCAAAGCCTTGCAGCCTCCCTGTAGCCCATTTCCCTGCTCAGGCATCGCAGCCCGTCTGTTCTATCATTCATTAAGGGGAGATTTACTGGTCAGGACACATTAGAGGCCAGGTGACATCTCTGATTCAGAATTACCTCTCTGAGTTTCAAGACGTGTCTTTGGTGCTTTGATAACCTTAAAGTCAGACAAAGACTATCACAAATTACTCTCCCCACTTGCCTCTCCAAGAAAACCACAAATATTTTAGTGATCCACTTTGGGTCTGTAAGCTCTGTCATGTACAAAGCTTAAACTGAGTGGGTTTTGAGTCACAAGCTTATCATCACTAACAGCTCCTGTGGGGCAGCAAACCAGGAGAGACACAGTAACCTGTGTGTTCAAGCTCCAGTTACAGAGGAAGGGATGCAGCAGGATGATGGATTCACTGGAGGCCACTTCCATAAGACCCAGGTCTGTCCCTGCAGCTGCTCCCCTTCACCACTACCCTGATCTCTTTATAGAGCCAGAGTCAGCTCCAGATCCTATTTTAATAATTATAGGTAGAAGATGCACAAAGTGTATTGTTGTCTCTACTACAATAACAATGAGTCTCGTTATAATCAAATGATACAATCAAAACTCCTGTCTAAAGCCAAATGAACACACTGAAGAGGAAAATCAGTGCAAGTGCAGGAGGGTGGGTAGAAATGGGAACAGAAAAAAAAAATGCCGTGAACCTCAGCAGCAAAGTTACAGCATCACTCAGGTGGGAAAATCCAAGGTGCCAGATGGGTGGAAGATGATGGAGAGGGGTACATTAGCCTGGAGCCTCCTGCTGGGGCATGATTCCCCATCCCACGGTGGGGCACAGCCACTGCCCCTCCCAGTGCCACCATCACACTGGTTCTGGTCAGTGGGTTTTGTAGTCTTGCTGAAGGGTTTTTTGCAGGATGAGACCTGCTTCAAAAGCAAGACTCAGTGCTAGGATCTCACAGAAAGAGGGTGGGAGATGTGTGCCCACGCTCCATTACACCCTGGAAATGCTTCCTCTCAGGACCTCAGGGGCACAGGGAGAGCTCCTCTAAAGACCTCCTCCTGAGAGCAACCATGATCTACAACTGTGCTCCTTCATCGCCCTGCTCCCATCTAGTTCAACTCCTCTAATCTTGCCACACAAGAATAAAAAGAAGTAATCCCTTTAATCATTGTGATGGTTGTGGCACAGTGTGATTATAAGGCAGGATATGGATGTCACAGATACTGTAGGAGACCTGCATATATCTCGCGAACAAGATGACACCAATGAAATTTATAAGCATGAAAATGCTGTCTTTGAAAGCCTCACTCTCCCCTTCCGATAATTCAGTGAGAGTGCGGGCTGCACGCGTGGCAGCGATTACAGGGAAAAGGCTTTGTACTGCAGGAATGGATGCAGACAGGAGCTGTACAGACAAAGTGCCTGGACAATCTCATTGCGAGATCTGTTTTGCGATTTGCCTGATTTACAAGGAACTGGAGGCAGCCCACTGTGGTGATTTACAAGATTTTGAGAAGACAGATAAAGCTCCGGTATTCTGAGTTGTTGAACACAGCAGCAGTTTTTGTCCCAGACAGAGGATTACAAGCAGGTTTTAATGAGCTATTAAGTATCTCAGTATTTTCTTTTTTCTTTTCCTTTTTTTTTTTTTTATGAACATAATGCAATAATAAGAAAAAAAAAAAAGACAATTATGAAATAATCGTTACAAGAAAGGAACAGTATGAAAGGGAAAATAAATTAAAGAGAAATAAATTATATAGCAAAAATAATAACTGGAACAAAGCGTTTCCTGTATGACAGATAAACTATCTGGTGTATTTAATCTCTTTGTACTTAAGACTATCTGTGAGTGGGTGATGACTTCTTCAGAGTTAATAACACTTAGAGCTCCTTTAATGAATGACTGATCACTTTCTAAGCATCGCAGCTTGGCCTCTTCTTTCTCTGCACATGGAAGGTATTTGCTCTTTCAACTGTAGCCCAGGAGAGCCCCAAACCCCCGTGCAACACACTTACCTGTGGGTTGCGTGCTGTAAGCATTTGCTGTACTGCTCATGGGCTCTGTTGTTGCCCAAGCCTGGTGTAATGCTTCTGCCTCTGTGAGCAGACTGGCTTTGGTACCCAAGAAAAGACAAACTGCAACTGGAGTTTTTCACATTGCCAGATTATTTCTGATGGCTCCCTCCTGTGCCATGGCCTTGTTAACTGATGAAGTGTCGGCTCATCCTCAAATCACCTTCCTGTAGCCATTTCCAGTTGCCTCCTCCACACCCTCTGAAGAAAATTAAAAGCTTGGGAAACTCTGCCCTGTGTCAGAGTTGCATTAGAGGGGTCAAAAACGTCCAGAAATTTGAGGGAGTAAGTGAACACAGCTGAACAGTATGATTGCCCAGACTTCCTTTCCACAGGAAAATATATTCATTAAAAAAAAAATAAATACAAAATCAGATTATCATTAACTACTTGTGAAGGAATACTTAAAAGGAAGTGGCTGAAACACTTACAGACATCATATGAAAATGTTCTTCCATGTCTAGCATGATAATCTAATAAAACTTCCCATAACTTCAGTGGAAGGTATCTGGCCAGGCAAGCTGAATGCGTCCCTTGGTACAGCACAAGATGCAATTACAGCGCACAGCAAAACTGGCAAAGATGTAAACCAAATGTTTTTCTCACACCAATATCAACTTTAGTACAAAAGGCTGTGGTGTATTTCTGTTTTCTAGATATAACCATTTAAGAAACCACTGTGAAATGTTGTCAAAAAAGACTTTTTTTTTCCCCCACCAATCCACTAAAATATGTTATAACTGGTATTTGGTGCCTTTTTACAGAACTGTGTGGATTCTTTTGCAGTGATTCATCTCTGTTACCTAAGAAGACATTGCTTTAGTTCCCAGTATCATAACAGTCTTGAGCTGTCTTTTTGCCTAATTGGCTGCTGATCTTATAATCATTCTTGCTGTCAAAATGTGCTCTGCTCCATTGATTTCAACACAGCTTTGCTAGGGTACAAAAATATGAGTTAATAGCCTCAGCTTCAGGATTGGAGTTTATAGGACTCTCATACGTAGGCAGTTGAAAAACACCAATTATTTTTCATAGGAACTTTTTTAATCTTAAAAAATGGCAGTGAAAACAGCCTTATTTGTTATCAATGAAAAATGAAACTGAACCCAGAAAAGACTGACCAAAGCAATAAAAAAAGTGCATTTCCCCCTATTTTCTTTTTCTATAAGATATTAAAAAATAAATAAATAGGGAAACAAGAATGATACCCTTCCCATGAAAGACTATTTCTTGTTCTGAGTGAAAAGATGTCAGTTAGGTCTTCCAAATAAGGCCATGGGACTGCTGTAGGGCACGAGTAGTCTGGATCACAGTTACGTGCAGCAGTGGAACAGGTAATCCCTTTAGCTCTGCAGTTACTGAACCACACTGCAGTGCTACAACTATGGAAAGCCCCTGAGGAAAGTAATAGTTCCTAAAATACCTCTCTCGTGTCATGCAAGTCCTTTTTGGAGACCTCTGATTAAAAAGACCCGTCTGGGCCCTTTCTTGCTTGGGTTGCAGGTTTGGGAGAGATCATAGTCAATGTTTGCTGCAATTTCATTGGAAGGCTATTGAGCTGAAAGTAATTCTTCCAGTGACACTTGCAAACCTTTGAGATCAAAGGTGCTGACTGAAGTTGGTTTTCACATCAAGATTACAACATTATTTGATTTCATCGTAGTGTAGTCCCCAGAGAAGACATGAGTTGATTATGCAGTAATTCCAGGAGTGCCTCGTATCTCCCAGGGAGAGATGAATTCCATGAAACCAATTTAAAGAAAGGACAATTGACCCTAGTGGCATTTTTTGTTGGTGGAGGTCTGTTGGTTTTTTTTTAGGAAAACTGCAAGTCCTATTAAGATGCTTTGCAAATAATTGAGTCTGACAGCCCATGGCTTCAACAAGCTCTCTGCTGGGGGTGGGGGAAAGTCTAGAAGCTGGTTGAGGACTAGACCGTGGATCACAGCCTTTGCACTCTCATTTGAAAGATACACTACCAAAACAGAGGTGACAAGCAGCTTACAAGGCTCCAGGGAGCACCATACAGAATTATGGTGCAAATCTACAGACAAGTTCGTGCCACTGGATGCAGGATAGAGGTGCGAGTTTATGCATGGAGAAGACTGTTTATAAATAGGCACATTTAATCCTATTTCTAAATGGTATTTAGAAATTTTTTTTTTTTAAAAGCAAGTATTTACTCAATTTCTGCATTATTTCTGAGGTTGCTTTTATCATAGATTGTTTTGAGAACATGAAGACAGATACACACCCTGCCTGAGGGAAGAAAATGGTACAAACAACTTTTAAAAGTAAAAAAAAACCCAACACAGTAAAATATCTAAGGAAGAAGAAATGTGTGCCAACTACATTGGTCATTGTCATTCAAGGGTCAAGTGTTGTGTAACTATTTATGGTTACCCATGTTAAAAAAAAAAGAGAAAAGAACAAATGCTAAATCTTTCTGAGTTGCTGGGTCTAAAATTAAGACATAAGCAGAGACTGGGCATGGCAGAATCCCAGGTCAATTGGGCTGTAATTACGTGCAAAGAAATGAACAACTTTCCTTTTCCAGCTCATAAACTGGGAAGAGATCTGTTTTCTCAAAGGATGGTCTGAGGCTGATAAAATACCTCCTTCCCCAAGCAATATATGATATGAGAGATCTCACATCTGAATATTAGAAAGGAAGCTGTTGAATGCTCCACAGCACATCCACGGATCCAGCATCTCAAGCTTTTGTAGAAATAATTGGAAAATGCAAATGTTTGTGAATCACATGAATTACACATTATACAATCCTTAATTTCCTTTTGAGAAACAAACATTATACTCTGAAAGAAAGCAAGTGCTGCCTCTGAAAGAGGAGTCTAAAAAGCATCAGGTGCTTTTGCACTTTGTGCTGCTTCCAAAATCAAACTCTATCAACTCTGTTGTCCAAAAAGCATGACCACTTTGAGATCCTGGTCAGAGAGTTTGTTGTGGTTTAGACCCAGCTGGGAGCTGAGCACCATGCGGCTTCTCCCTCACTCTCCCCCACCCCACACCCTACCCCCAGCCCAGCAGGATGAGAAAGAAAACAGGGAGAAAAGGGCAAAACCCTGTGGCTTGAGATAAGAAGAACTTAATAGAGCAAACCAACCGTTGAAGGAACACCAATAACAATGATAGGAATGAAACAATATAGAAAGAAAATGATACAGAATGAGCCCAACTGCCTAGGACTCCACTGCCTGCCCCAGCCAGCCCATCCCACCCTTATATAGTGGGCATGACATCAGTATGGTATCTATTGACTGGTTCGGTTGTCTACCCTGGCTGTGGCCTCCTCCCAGCCCTTGGTGAAAATTAACTCTGTCCTAGCTGAACCCAGCACAGAGCTACGAAGACCAAAGGGAGTTTGAGAAGCCCGGTGGCTGAGGTGTCAGCAATCTTAGGTACAAAAGCCAGAAGAAGGACCTAGTCTCTAGTGATATTCAGCTGTCATCTCACACCTTCACCATATGATCCAATTCTGTAGAGGTAAATATGGATATAAAGTAAAAAAAAAAAAAAAAACTTCTTAATTTTAATTTTCTTTGCAGAGGCAAAATGTGAAAAGAACAGATTTGAACTTTTTATTTTGGTAGCAGTCGCCAAAATCTGTCACCATCAGAACAATCCTATATGTGAGACCCAGGACAGGACAAGATAGCAGACAGACAGGTTCTTTAAGAAACAAGACAGTAATCAAGAGACAAAAGAAATCCAAACTAATTTCTTACATTATATTGCTGAGAAGTTTGTTGTTTGCACATGGCTTTAGATGCTTTAACAATTCCCTAATGAGAGGGGGAATTGTTGGTGAGCAAGAAAGCTCTAATATTAAAGAAGGAACTGTTGGGACAGACAGATGAAACCCCAGATACATGTCTCCAAATAGCAACAGCTAGTGGAATATCAGGGAAAGACACTAAAGCAGCTATCACTAGAACAAAGTGGGGCACTGTGATGAGATGCACCAACTGTGAAAAGCTGCATGCATGACTGCCCAAGGTGCAGCTATCAGGACAAAGTTGTAGGTAGTAAAGGCAGAAGAAGCAGTGAGCAGCTGATGGAAGGATCAGTCCAAGATTTTAATTGACAGGTAAGGTGTCAAGGATGACATTGAATCATAGAATCATAGAATTACAGGATGTTAGGGGTTGGAAGAGACCTCTGGAGATGATCAAGTCCAACCCCACTGCCAGAGCAGGGTCACCCAGGGCAGCCCACACAGGAACAGATCCAGGGGGGGTTGGAAAGTCTCCAGAGAAGGAG
>WUAM01000175.1:146410-168623 GCA_024336885.1 Actenoides hombroni | reverse complement strand
ATTATTTCTCCTATCACAGGGCACCACTGAAAAGAGATTGGCCCCTTCTACTTGACACCCACCCCTCAGATATTTGTAAACATTCATAAGATCCCCTCTCAGGCTTCTCCTCTCAAGACTAAACAACCCCAGTTCCCTCAGCCTTTCTTCATAGGAGAGATGCTCAAGTGCCTTTATCATCTTCATAGCTTCCGTTGGACTCTCTCTAGCAGATCCCTGTCTCTCTTGAATTGGGGAGACCAAAACTGGACACAGCATTCCAGATGTGGTCTCACTAGTGCAGAGCAGAGGTGCAGGAGATCCTCCCTCAACCTGCTGGACACACTCTTCTTAATGCACCCCAATCAATGCTACACTGCATGTATCTCACAATGGAAGCAGGCAAATGAGGTGGGTTTTTAACAATTTTTCCCAGCAGAGAAAGAAGCATTTTTAAAATCAAAACATTTATTGGGAGGATGTCAATTTCAGGTTGGTTTTGTTTTGTTTGTTTTTTGGTTGTTGTTTTTTTTTTTTGTCAGGGAAATGTTTAAATGAGCCATTTCTATCTTCTTGTTTTGTTTTGATAAGGCATGAATGTTTCATTTCAATAATGTGAATGGATTTTGTTTCTTCTTTTCCAATTCTGTCCATTTCAGCTTGCATGGCATAATAAAATATGCATGATAATATTGAATTTACACACCTCCTTTATTACATATATCCAGCATATAATTTTGATAATAAATGATGTAGTTCAGCTATTATCAGAATGAAACATTTTGATCTTACTGAATGAGATGTTTTCATACTACTTGAGGGAACAGAATAGAACCCATCTAGATGAACAATTTCTGAAAATTCAGAATTCATTTTTACCAGGAGTTTTGCTCTGTGTCCTTTCTTTTGCTAGCAATCTGTGCACTGGTTCTACTGATGGAAAGTGAACCATATTTCTCAGGCCAGTTTGACCCATCTCTTTGCCCTTATTTGAACTCCATAGTATGAATCACAGCTTCTGCTTTTCCCCTCGTTTTTCCTGTAATGCGTTAATTCCTGGGACTTTTCTCATCAGAGGACATGCCTTCTCCTCCTCGGTGGGAAAAGATGATCTATGAAATGCCAGCTGAAGTTCTGGGTACATGAGCACAAGATACAGAAAGGGGTTGCACAGAGATACATCCTATGTGATGCTGTTCCCATTGTGTCCCTGCAAATCATAGCTGCCTTTGCTGAGGCACCTAGTAGGTGGATTTGTAACCTGGAAAAATATTCCAGATTTGGGGTATTATTTATTCAAAATTACTAAAATTAAGCCAAATTCATTCAGTACATTACTGTTCAGTACATTATGAAACAGAATTTAGTACCTCTTTACTAATACGAAATCAGAAAAATATTTAAGATGGTAGCATGAAATTCCACAGCTATACAGAAATATACACAGAAGGAGTATGAAGTGTATGGCTCTCAGTGGTTTGAATAAATACTCTTAATCTTGCTAATTTAAAATTAAGGGAAAGTAGTAGCTCATATTTGGCAAAAGATGCTTGGTTTTACTCCTTTTAGTCTTCTATGCTAACTACTGTAAAGATAAAAGGCCATTTCTCAGTAATATCCTGACCTTTTCTTTATGACTGCATTTTGATTATACATAATATTTTCCTATAAAATCACATTTCCTAATCAATAAGAACCACTACAATAATTTCAAAGCATCATTTTAGTCCAGCCTTAATTTGATTTCACCCAGCATCGTCTTAAGTACGACACTTATCATGTGGTTTGTTTCCAAAATTTGGCTCTGTCAAAATACTGTTCTGGAGTGCTCTGTTTATTGTATTTTACTAATCTTGCATCAGAAGTGCTCCCTTTACAAGTTAAAGGGTTCTTTTTCCTTAGCTGCCTGCCTTGTTAGCAGGCTGTTCCCAGTGAATCATTTGTTTGTTCCTTTTCACACATCATTGTGAGGAATAAATTTCCAGCAGATCTCATGGACTGCCTCTAATTGCCTTGTTAATGTGATTGGTGACATCTGCTAGGATGCTGTTTCCCTCCACCTAAGCTCAGAGATAAGCCCCCACTTTCCACAACGATCACACTTTTTAGCTTCCTTGCCCTGAGTTCCAGTGCTGAGAAGGGAGGCCATCCACATCTCTCTAGGGATGGGAGCTTCTGGTCCTGTGGTGTAGTTATGGCCATTGGGTCCCAAGGAAAATTCGTGCCGTTGTCAGCAAAATTTCACTGAGGTATCAGCCAGGAGTTCAGCAATTCTGCTGGTGATGTGTGATAGCTGCTGTCTCAGCTGATGCTAAGGGCAGGACCAGGAGCCTCCACAATCAAAAGAAGTAGTTCATCTATTTTGCTGTGTGTTCAAGTACATAAAAAGCTAACACATCCACTGTGCTCTCCCACTGCTTTGTTGATGCTCTGGAGAGAATGGGAGCAGTAAAACTTATTTTAGAGTCTGAAATAATCCTTTAATTTTAACATAGTATGAACCAAATACAGATACACCGAGCAAGGGGAAGCTGGCTCAGGTTTTCAAGGGAGGCTAATGATTCTGAGGACCTCAATTTTTGGACATGTAACTTGATGCCATCCTTGAAAGGTGTGGAAATGAGAAAAAGCAGAGCACAAGTCTCTGAACATTTGATCTCTTAAAGGCATTTTGTTTTGTGTCTCCATAACCACTTCTCACTTTTAAAAGCTTTAGCTATGTTTTTGGCAAAGTCATTTTTCAGAGTAGCACTGCATTAAAAGAGTAGAATAAAAATATGAACATCCAGGATGTTCAGAAATCTTTTATCATGTCTAATAATAAACCAAGGATTAGTTTTCTTGTCATTCAGCTCAGTATTTTGAATTGCAAAAGGTTCTATCTGAGTTTCTTTTCATGTAGCTTTAAAAGCAGAACCCAGACCCTACTTTGGGATGCACAGGTGAGCAACTGACATTTTCTAACCTGATTGCAATTATTTTGGAACTCATTTTATACTGCAGCTAATTATAGAATGGGTCGAAACCAGAGAAACTCTAGAGAATCTTTCTCTCCTCCAATGTGCAGATGTCTTGGGTTTTTTTTTCATTTCCCTTTCTTTGTTTGTGCTTTTTTTTTTTTTTTTTTATTTGTTTTGGGGTTTTGGGGGGTGGGTTGTTTTGTTTTGTTAGGTCTTCTTGGTTGGTTGGTTGGATAGTTACTCTGTTATTGTCTTAAGCAACTTAGAAGAGTGGCTAAAAGCAAAAAAAAGTTTTTAAAGGGGATATACTCTTCTCAAGTCTACAGAAAACTGTGCAGGCAAGGTGCACAGTTGGGTATGTAACTTTGAAGAGGATTAGGAGTTCAAACTCCTTCACTTACTCTCCTGTGTAGGGCAGTAAGTCCCAGTGTGGGAGCTTCTCATTTGTTTACATGCAAAGTAAAGCAGGTTAGCTTTTTTTAGATCTGCTGCTGCAAATGTCTCTTTCTGAGGTGTCCCGTTCACACAACGGGTCCTTAGATGACCTGACATTCAGTGCTGCGATTCTTGATCCTTCTGGCCACCACCCTCTGCTTCAGCTTTCTCTGAGGATTCAACAGCACTTACATCCATCAGTCACCTCCACAACTTTGTGGATGGATTATTGCTGCTGGTCTTTGGCAGAGGGGGAACAAAGAAAACAAACCCACAGGCTCCTGGATTTCTGCACCATCCTGAGGCCATATTCTTCCCTGACTCATCATGGCCTAATTTTGGAAACAATATAGTGCACAGCCCATCCATCAGCAAGAATATTTCCACTGGAAATCCTCAACTGTGGTCTATCATCTTCTTAACAACTTGGGAGAAATCACCATGTGCTTGCAAAAAAGCCTTCTTCCTTCTGCATGGGGCCTCCCCAACAAGGTCTGTTTTTTCTTCTTAAAAAACCTGCAGAAGTTGAATACAATTTTGTCCCTTTTTTTGGTCAGTCTTTCTTTGACCCATTTGGTCCCCTGGGCATGCTTTCTAAGCACTTGATTCGTAATCTTTCATTGTTATGCTGAGAATACGGTGAATTCTTTATCCCTTGATGCTTTTCTGCCCTGATCAGATATCTTTTTTAAAAGTCTAACACAGCCGGAATATGTGAGCTTTGGGCAGGATAGTGAAGCCTGACCTATGTGGGTCTAGAAGAATCTGAGTAACACCTTTCTGCATAGAAAAATTTATTTTTGTAGGAATTCAAGGACTCTGCAAATAAGCTCATTTCAAACATATTCTCTGTCAGGGAAAAAAAAAATCTCACGTAATTCATAGTTTTATGATTTTAACATTTTCAAAGCCAAATATCAGGATTTCATTCTGAAAAGTATTTCATGCTACCTTCTATGATGTCATCTCTTATTCATTTTGAAAATAAAATTAGCAAATCAAACCAAATTTCCACTATTTTATTATTTTATTTCTTTTTCATCCCTTTTTTTGAGTTCAAACAAACTTTTTCAGCATATTCTCTCATGGAGAATTTTCAAATAGTCAGCTTTAGGTCTTAACTGGAAAAGAGCTGAATGTCAAAAATTTCAAAATCCTGTCCTCCTCACAGCTCTAATGCAGGACATCACATTAGATGATTATTTGGTCTCTCTTGGCTTTAAAATGTATTAGTCTATTAATTATAGATCAGTGTCAGCATTTCTCCCTTAGACTTCAGCTTCATGTTAATTTACCTTCCTTTTTTTTTTTCTTTTTTTATTTAGGTCATCCCTCTGAAATGGACTAAAGCTCCATCTACTTACTTTTCTCTTCTTTTTCTTGCAGATATCTTCCCTCTTTATTATTTGTACACCAGCACTCCATCCACTTTGAGTGCTGGCTACCTGTCAGAAGAAATCAGCGTCTACCCTATGTTTTTCTTTTCAGATTTCTGTTTAGATTGATTTCAGGCCAGCCATTCTTTGCATTGCTACCTGCACCTTGTAACATTCTCACCATCATCCTAGATGACAGTTGTCTGTTTGCATGCCTTCACTGCATATCCAGAAGATCCGGGGAGGTAGGATGGAGAATTTTCACAAGGAAGCCATCGGAGGTATCTCTCCTATAGCATCCCTCAGAATTTTGCTCGAGTAACACACAAGTCATTCTGTGTTTCACAGAAACACAAAGCTTTGGTTCAGGGCTGAGTTCATGTTGTGGCCCTCAGCAGTGGGCACTTAGGGGTTTGCTTTTCTGTCTTCATGGAAAAAAAAGACTTTTTCATCTCTCTTTTGCACTTCTGCCATGCTTGTTCAAAAGCAGCCTACAGGTTCCAATGTTACTGCTGCAAGGTTGGAGACGGCAGGCATGAAAAGAACAGCAGGATAAAGATGAGCAGGATGCTTGTCAAAATTAAGCAGGTCATCGTGACAAGGCTTCTCTTGTTTTAAAGGTGTTGCAGCTTCAGTGCTCTGGGCTTCATTCCCATTGGGAAAATTATTTAGGAGATGTCTGAATAACCCAGTGCAGCATCACAGAGAGGCCTTTGAACTGGCCGATGTCAGCCTGGCAGTGCTGCCTGGTGGGGCCCAATTTGAGTGCTGTACCAACAGGCCAACCTGCGCTGGCATCCATGCTAATTACCTCTGGCTGATGCCCAGCTTCACTGTGTAGGCATGTGGACTCATTTGCCATTAGTGTGGAAATCCCTCATGTGGCTCTGGTAGGCAAGTTCTTAGTCTCTTTATCTTCTTACCCATCTGCCAAAAAGGTATTAATATTTAATTCATCTCCTCTGCTCAGTCTTTTATGAACACTTTAAGTCATGAATTGCCTCCATTTTCATTCACAAGAACGAGGCCTCAGTCATTTAACAGTCACCTGCAGGAGAGCTACGACATGACCATAGTTGTGTTACTGTTGATAGCCCCTTACTATCCCATCGTGTTCTCAGTAAGCTGGGAGAAAAATCAACGTCCATTCAAAACCTGAAAATGTTGTGTTGCACTGGTTGGTTGCATCAGGTCTGCAGCTATCATCTCTCAGATGCTGCAAGCTTGCCATAGCATAGCAAAGTATGGTCACAAGCACCTTAAAACAATTGTGCAAACCAGCTGGATTACATATGGGGAGGTATAACACTATTTAGCAACACTGCAATTTTATAGTGCTTGAGAGGATAGCAGTGTGCTTAAGTGTTTCTGGTTACATTGGTAAAATTTCAGATCATTTAAGTATTGGTATAATGTTTATATATCTTTAAATAATCTGCTAGAACAAGTTTATGCCTTGTCTTCCTGCTCAGATTATTTTACTTCCCCTAGTAATACATTTTTACCCATTCATTTAGATTCTTTGGAGTCTGCATCTGAGAGCTCTAATTAGGTATGCCTATAGCTCTGGAAAATAGGTCTTCCATCTTATTTTCATGTTTGGATTCAATTTACTATATTGAAACAACAGCTTTGCTCTGGGATCTACGCATGTTTTCTCTTCCAGGGTAAGAATTGGACTTGGATGGGTCACAAAAACTAAATGTCTGTGAGCATCTTGCATGAAACCTGTAGATTGCTGGGTGATTCTCATGGCAGTCAAATGCACAGGAACTCAGGTGGAGCACCATGTATGGGCTTATTTTTAGACATGATTTTGTTCAGGATGTGAAGTATTTTACACGGGAATTTAAAAGCTCCCACCAGCACACACTCTAATTTCAAGGCCAACTGGGACTTCTTTTTTTTTGTGTCTCTTTTTAACACAATACACAAATACTTCGAGGTATCATTCTGCCTGTGCTTATAGGCACATCTAATCACAGGAAGAGTTTTACTGCCAGCTTCTAGAAAAACCAGACAGTGCTGTTCACAAACTCTGTAGATATGTTCCCTTTTGCTTTCCCCTGTCCTGTCCTGATAACGGCTGGACAGGTGAAAGCAGAGGTGAGCCTGAGGCAGCTCAACTCTTAGAGCTCTACAGACCATTTCCAGCATCCCCAGTGGTGAGGAGCACAGCAGGCTGACGTTATTCCTTGAACCCCAAAAAATCTTTCAATGCAGCAGCCAGGTTTCATTTTTCTGCTGTACTGTCTGTGGTCAGTCTCAGGGAGAACTGTTTGTTACGGATGTGTCCAAATGAAGGATGACTCCTGCCAGGCCTTTGACAGAGGGAAAAAAAGCCTCATTTCCTGGCTAACCAGAAAAGGCAGAAGGCTTTTCTGAATACATTTGCTGTTAAAACACGTTTTTACTTGGGTTATGAGCGCATTTGTGCATAAACTGTCATTTAGTTTTGTAACTGTGCAGTGACTAGGGAACTGACCCAGGAATGGGGCTCTGTTGGCAGGGACACAATATGAAAACAAATAGTAATAATAACTGCTAATGCTTTGGATTGCCCACTTAGTCTCTGAATGCCCCAGAGCCACATTCTCGGTCAAATGGAGATAATGCTTACCCATCTATGGAAAGTTCTTGGAAATCTATGAAAGTAAAGCACAGTAAGCATGCTATTTTTTAGTATTTATTTTCTATTGCAGCTTACTTGGTCAGGATGTGTCTAAAAGCCTGGGGTAAGTTAGGGAAATGACCTCCAAATGTTTTAATTCTCTATCCTTTTCTGAGTCCTAGCGCTGCCAGGTGTTGTCACATGTTGGAAAGCAGATGGGATCAGTTTGTATGTCTTTCTGGCCTTCCATGCTATGAGAAAAAAAGATGCGACACTGAAAAGATGCAAATATACCTAATCAGGATTGTGGATGCCCAAGTAGTCGTTAGGAACAACAAAATCCCAGCATCCTGAAGTGGCCACATGTAGAGGAGTCCAGCAGATGCTGACAAGACCTTCTTCCTGGAGCACCTCCCAGTGAGAAGCACCCCTCCCCTCCTATTCCCCCCCACAGATGTCACCTGCAGCCTGGCTGTTGAAAGCCAGTCCTCTGCAAAGGGACCAGCTCAGACACTTTGAACTGGGCATAGAGTGGGAAGTATCACTTTTTTGTTGCCTTCAGCTGGTAAAAAATCGGCGTGTGTGTTGGGAATTTGACCACTGAACTCTTGTGATGTGAGAAGCAGTACCAAGCACCTGCTTTTCCTTAAGTAGCACATCTTGACAAATTACATAATCAAGAGCACAGTGATCCAGAATTAATCTCACGAAGATTAAGTCATATTAAAGTACATCCAGCACGCAACTGGAAAAGAAGTCTTTTTAGCACAAAGACCACGGCAAGCTATTAAAGCCCTCTACACTTGGTAGTGCCAGTAATCCACAAGGAGAATCTAGATACTGACTGCATTCATGCTTGGATCCTGAAATCCATGATCTCAAGGCCAGATTTTGGGGATTCCTCACATTTTCTGCTTTGAAAGAGGAGAAGAATTCTTACCTCCTGCTGCTTTAGTATGGGATGACTGAAGGCTTGTATTTAGTAGAGCTGGAGAGAAAACATGATGGCTTTCTGAGATTTCTGTGTCTGTAGTAACCTCTATATCATTATGATACCCATCCCATGCTTGCTTAACCTCATTTTTCAATCATTGCAGGAGTCGAAGTGGAGCAATGTGGCTCTTTATGTGCTTTTTATTGAAGAGTGAATAAAGGAAGAATGTGGCTCATTCAGCATGTACCTCAGAAGACATGAACATTCAGCCTGCCTGTCAGTTAGCTGCTCATGAATGCAGAGAACGGTTTATATTCTCTCTGAATGCTATTGTAATATATATATATATAATGCTGCACGTATGCAAAATGCTGTTCTCAAAGACTCCTCACTTGGCCAAATCTGAGTGTGTTTTCATCAGGTCACTCACAGGGGTTTCTCAGGGAAGCCTGCCTCCCTTGCTAAGTGAGATCTGCTGGTAACAAGTACTTATAAACTGTCTATAGAACACCTTAAAAAATTAAGATTATTTTAAAGACCAGGAGAAGTGCATCCTTTCTCCCTCAAACAGCATGCATTCATGCTTGCAGTATGAATAGCGTTTTCTCTGTCTTTGTTCCAGCTTTCCACAACAGTTCAATTCAGGGGGAAATAACAAAGTTGCTAATGCAGGAAACATACAATTCAAATGCTCTACTGATCTTCACTCTGGGTGCCTTTAACATTTGAGCTGTGATAAATACAGCCGCATCTTTCCCTATGTGTTGTATAGAATCATGAAGGCAAAGCACCCAGCTGCCTTGCAGTGATTAATATGTCTTTCAAGCTTGCTGCCCTGTCCTGAATCACAAGGGAAATACAGAAGGGTGTACCGCTAGTGCCTTTTACAACAGCAAATTAATTCCCACCCTCCATGGGCCTGGGACACGACGGCAGAGATATCAGCTCACCTCTCTCAGCACGTGCTCTGTCTCTGGGGAGCCAGACACATCCCATCAGTGGATGCTTCACTTCGCCACCTTCATGTTGAAGATGACATATAGGCAGGTAGGCACTCCTCTGCTTCCTTTGTCCAGGTTTTGGATGAGTCGTTTCCATGGAAATAGGTTGTTTCTGTTTATTCATGCTTGTATTCTGCTTGAAATCCTTATTTTACTGTGATTTCTTTCTGGGAGTGTCTAAAACATGCATCTTGAGGCTTTCTACTCCCTTATCTTATACTTTTCCCCATAATTTTGTATGCAAAAAGTTTAGAAAGATCTACCATTGATCTACAGAAATGATTTGCAATACATGTACAGATTTAATGAAAAATAGCAAGCAGTAGTGCAAACACATACTGATGATTTTAATAGCAGCACATGTGGTCAGCAGAGCAGGGTTAATCTGCATCTTTATCTGCTTCTTGTTTTATCTTGTTTGGGTTTTTTTTTAGTTGTTGTTTGTTTGTTCATTTTGTTTGTTTGTTTTTTAATTTATTTTAAAAGCTTTCTTAAGAGAAAATCCTTTTTAAGAAAAAAATTTGCAAGTTCATAGGAAAAATGTGCTTTGGCAGAAATATTTCAGGAGTGTTTTAACATATGTATCCAAAACCTTACTGTTTCTCTTAAGAAAAAAAAAAAAATTAAATTAAAATAAAGGGATGTCAGCTCTCTTGGTTTTCTTTTTCTTTCTTATTTCCCCCAGCAGAACCAAAAGCAATCTTTGAAGAATTGCTATGAGAGACGGGAAAAAAATTTCCATTGGAAAATGTGGCAGAAAACAAGATATTTTCAACCACATCTATTCACTAGTGATGTAACATGTCACAGGGCAGTAGTGGCACGCATACTGATATGTGTCTAGCAGAGACAGGTCTAGTTATAGAACATATATCACAGGAAAAAAAGATGGCAGAGAAAACTATATCATCTCTCTTACTTCTCTGGCATCTCTCTTAGGACTGCATGTAATTTCTTGATAGTGGTGAAATAATAGTAATAATAATAATAATAATACATTTCTACTTTAATCTGGGGACTCTCTTAGAGGAAACCAGTGAGCTGTTTCTAATGATGCCTTTGGGAAGAAGGCAGGTATTGTCTTCATTTTACACATGATGAAAATGATAGATGAAGCTTTGAAATGATGAAAGGGAGAAGTCAGCTTCCCCCTTCACTGAGGAAGTTTGGCATCGGGCATCTCAAGTCAGGTAGTTTTGTTATACACAAGGGACCTGCATTTGGGGAGCAAATATTGTGACTCCTTGGAGGACATCCCCCATAGGTCTCAGTGGACCAGTTAAGATACATTAAGAAACTGAGCAAATTCCTGATCTTGGGTGTGCAGATGTGAAATCTAACTGCAAACAACCACTGTGCTACAGCCATAGCTGTCCACAACTGCAGCTCCTTGACACAGTAACAGGAGATGGCACGCAGGTTTTGGCATGAAACAAAGGGATTTGGGAATTTACATGCTTCAATTCAAATAAATATATTTGCTCCAGAGGAACAGAGGTGATCCAGTGATAGGCTGTGGCAAAAAAAAAAAAAAAAAAAAAGTACACTGCAATTACATTGTGATGCTCCCACCACAGTCATTATGTACTCGGATTATCCTCACTGTTTCTCTCAACTCCATCAATTAGAGCTGTACTTACAGTTTTGGGGGGTAATTTTCTCACTTTGGCATGATGAAATGGTGCTTTTACCTTCCTTATGCTACACAAGTCTTTGCACTTTCCTTGGACTGTTTTGAAGCTGCTCTGAGCAACGTCACACTAATTTGCTTACTTGTGCTTCTACTGCTTCATTTTATTAGTTAGCAGTCATTATCATTACTACTGTCCAGACTTTGTCCATGTTATGGTCACCTTCCACTGCACAATGAGCAAATCCTTGATATGTGATGCAGCTAAAAGATCGTGCATGCTGCAGCTATGATTTCTTTTTAATGTGTACTTCATGGCCCCATCTCCTCTTCTGCTTTGTGGAGATTTCTTCAGCCCCATCTGAGCATCCCCAGAATAAAAATGGAAATGTTTTGCTGAAAGCAGTGTTTGAATACATGCTGTGAATTTATCAACTCTTCTGTGCCAAACTGCTTGAGGTAAAACTGATCCCGCGTGTGCAGGATAAACATTCCCTGTTGACATGGTAAGTTAGCAAGCCTGCTGAGTTATCCTGCCTTATAGACTATATAGTCATTATCTTTCCTAGCACTGGAGGTGGAGATCTGGGGTAGACATTCGGTACCGCATCATTAGCCTTCACAAATTTGTCATTGGTCTGTGAAATATTCCATTTTTACAACACAGAAAGCAAATAGAAAAATGCCCTCCCAATATCTACCTCTCTGTTCGGCAGGCAAAGGCTGTGAAGCTTTGCATTCTTTTTGCAGCATGTAGACAAAGAGATTTCCACATTCATAAATTAAAATAGCAGTATTTGTAGCATCTGCTTGACTGTTTCAGCCATCATTATAACAAATGACCATCCAATCAATACTACAGAGCAAGAATTGTCAGCTCAGTAGCAGAACCCCTTTCTATCCCAGATTCAAATAGTTTGCTTTTCAATGACTCCTTTGTACTAGGGATTTGAAGTTTGCTAGGGAAGCTGTTTTGGGATATGGGGATGCTGCAGAGTGGATGCCAGGATGCTGAGTCCCAGCTCTGCTTTTGATGACATGGGAACAGACCAGAAGCAACACAGCTCCTCCTGTCTTGGGTTGGTGTGACTCGGCAGCATCCAGCAGCTGCACACAGGACCTGTGTTTGCCTGCTACTGAAATGAAGCCACCGATATGAAGAAACTTGGCATCTATTTATGGGAGCTTGAGTTCAGTGCAGGTATGAAAATGCAGCATAGACACACCCTGTACTTAACCCAGTCAACCACTGGATCCAAAAGAAATGGGATAAGTTATCCTGCGACATGCAGCTATTGCAGGGCTTTGTCTGCCCTTGCTACGTTTTCTGTTTGTGCTCTGGTGAACTTCTACCTATTCAAGCATTCAGAAGACAGAAATATATGTAGTAAACTAACTTTGTTACATATAGCATTGATTTCCCCGTGGGAAGTTGTCTGCAGATCATTACTTTAAGATCATATTATGTAGCTGGACTATAACTTGCACTTCCAAGCCTCACTGAATATGCACTGCCTTCTCTCTAAAGTGTGTTGCTATTTTATTCATTCATTAACATTCACAACAACTTTTAAAGTTAGAATATGAAAGGAAAAAAACAACAAAGGATTCTTCATCTCAACACTTCTTTGGTTTTGTTTTTTTTTCATTGTGATATTCAGATTTAGTCAACAATAAAAGAGTAAAAATGTGAACATGTGAAAGAACAACTTTGTGGAGCTTTCTGACAGGCTTTGGAAAGAAAGAGCTCTTTTTTTTTGCCTTTCTCTGCTCTCTGATTTAGTCTCAACACTGATGTGACAAAATTGCACAAGTCACCGGATTTTTTAGGGCAGCCCAAGAGAAAGGCTAGTGCATTTTATACTCCCCTAGGGTAAAACCAAAGACATGCCGTATTGAAAGACAATTTTGCCATTGGCTTCAGTGAAGTCACAATATCAACATTAGATGCTCCTGCTCCTAGATGTCAGTAAAGAGAAGAGGGGAAGACCAGCCACTACTTTGGTCCTTTCCCTTCATCATAGTCCTGTCCAGCTCATGGAGCAGGTGAGCCAGGATACCCTGACGTGACATACCGGCTTAGCCATTGCAGATGCTGGGGTAGGTTCTTGCCAGCCATCCCATTTACCAGTATCTTTTTTTGCTTTCCTACATGGTAGCCCAGGACAAAGCAGAATTTAGGTCTGATGTATGAGACACCCTGTAGCCTTATGTGGGTTTATGAGCAATCTGAGCAAACTGAAAATGGACCATTTAAAACGTTGCTCTTAACAGATATTATTTACAGTCAGTCTGGCAAGATGAATCAAAAGTATAAATCAAACTTTGGAGCACAAATCTTGTTAGTTGCCATGTTAGTAAATCAGCTCACCTAAATAATCTTGAGCTTTGACAATGATGCAGCCTTCTGGATTGAAAATTCAGCTCCTGCCTGTGCAGTGAACTTGATCTGCTGACATTTTAAAGGATTGAGATCCTATTTCTGATGGCTCAGTTTATACTCAACTACAAACTATGTTGAGCAGCACTGAGCTGAATACAAACAGCTGATGTTCAGATCTGTCTCCTTTGACTGAGTAGAGTAGGTTAGGGAAAGTGTGTAACATGTGCACATTTTCCAAGAGAAAATAACAAGCAGACACAGGAATGTGGGGAGACAAATAATACAGCACATAGAAAGAATGTTCCCAGGAACTGCTTTTTGTTTAACTTCTTCATTTGGAAGGAAAATCTGATGTTTTCAGTTCATACCTTATTGAACTTATTCCCAGAATAAAAAGTTTGTATTAGAGAAATGTGATTTCTGCTTTTCACTGAAGATCTTGCATTGTTTGGCAATAAATTGTATTCTATACAGCTTCAATTACGAACCCACTCAGATCTGACAGCCCTTAATTATTCAAGACAAGATCAAGTAAAATCTACATCTGGAAACGATGTCACTTTTTGCTTTTGGCATTGGGAAATCTGACTTGGTGTTAAACACATACTCTTAAATACAAAGCTTCGAGAGAAATTAGTACAGCTAAACACTCCTTCTGCAGATTAAATTTAAAAATAAATTGCACATGCCTTTTATTTAATAGTTGCAATGTTTCACCACATTTCAGTGTGCTGCATTTTCTCCATATATCTACTCATTGGGTTTTTTTCTTCCACAAATCTGACACTTGCTCTCATGTGATCCTTTCAGCACAGCTGTAATGGAGCGGTACTCTCCAGGATTCAGAGCCTGGCTGTTTTGCCACTGCTGGGTGGGCAGACAGGAGTTTCTGTGCATGATTGGTTTTGCATCTTTTCCAAAGCTTGTCAAGTCTCGGGGAAAGGAAAACAATGGATTTCTGTTACTCTTCTTTTTGCATATAGACAGGGATGTTGCAAAACTAGCACCTTTTTAGTGAATAAAGATTTGACTTTTCAGCTAGCAGCTTACTAGCTGAGAGAATAATTAATAGATATGAGGGCTAATAGCAAATTTTCTAAAAATAAAATAAAAATTTAAGAAAAAAAGAAAGGATTTATTTTTAAATAAACTCTGAGGAAAGCCAGATACCAGCCTCCACTCAGTTGTCTTCAAAGCACATGGAATAAAGTTTTCCAGTCCATTTGCATTCTGGGCATTTTTTTAATTAAAATGATAGACAGCTGGATTATGTTCCTGGCATATTCACCAAGGGCATGGTTGGCAGAATTGGAAACTGCAGAGGATGCCTTCAGACTGAGTTTGTTTTTTCCCCATACTTATACTGGTAAACAAGTCTGATAAGTTTAGAAAATATCTTTTTGCCTCAGCTTAATTAGACTGGCATTTTATAACAGCTTGTTAGAGTACGTCATCTGTTGCTTTGATTAGAATCCATATATACGGAATAAGGTGGAGGTCATTCAAAAACTGCATTGTTATATACACACCAGGGTGTGCTTGGAAACCACATGACCACTTGCCATCCTGATTAGACCATCTACTGGTACAGAGAGTTTCAAACCTAACTGGCCAATAATGACTGGCAGTGCAGAAGTATCAGTGTTGCTTGGCGTAGAAGTGAAGAACAGCTATCATATAAATGAAAACAATCAAAGCCTGGCTTTGGGTACTTTGTCCAGCCTGTTGAAACCCAGTGAGCTTCTAAAGTTCTTGCAACATCTAAAGATCTTGCAACATCTGAAGTTCTTGTAACCCTGGTTGGAAATGTATTACAGAAGATGCATTTCTGTGTGCACTGTAGTTACAATAGATGCCTTTTTTCACCAAATTCTTACTGAACCTCCTAAAAGGCTTTAAATATTTAAATAGGAGCAGGAGTATCTACAACTCAGAAGCTGTTTTTCTCAGGAGGCTACTTATGGCAACATGGTGTTTCTGAAGGTAAATCTATACAGTCTTTTCCATTGTTACAAAGGGGGCAAAGGATTTGTTAGGGGTGGCAGGAACATTAGTCTCGAAAAACTGAACATTCACAAGATCTTTCTAGCTCCACAACATATCTGTTATGAAATAATGACTCTTTCCACAACACTCCTTGGAGTTTTGCAGGGAGATCTCCTAAACCTGCCCTAAGACCTGAGTAACAATGTTGATATGGTGGGATGTAGCTCTACACTACCCTGTCTCTGCTGTGGGGTCCACCAGAACAGGCATTGCAGAAGACAGGTGATATCTCCTTGCAGTGCTTCAGAGGTTTTGGGTGGTGGTAAATCTTACAGAGCTACCAGAGGAAGCCATTATAAATCAGAAGGGGCCTTAGTGCTATGCAAATTGCTCTGGCTTGTCTCTGCTTCTCTGGCAATTCCCAAAAGTTGGAAGGTGGAAGCACAGCTTAAAAACATCATCACTTCCATCCACAGGTGAGTTCTGTGCTGTATTTTTTCAAGTTATTCTTCAGCAGGAAGAAAAGCTCATGTAGATGCTTTTTAACCTACTAAGGTCCCAAGTAAAGCACTGCTTGTTGCTCTTGGGTCTTCCAACTTGCCGTTTTTCTTCTTTTGATTTATATATCCATTTTTACATATCATGTAAACCCACCAAGGCTAGAGCAGTCACATCACAGGACAGAACCAATCAACAAAGTTGTGTGCAGCAATTAGAGCAACTATATTAGAAAGTGTCAGCTGCTATCCTTGGTGACAAAAGTAAACAGAGCAGGTTTGCCATTTGTAACGTTCGAGTTCCATTTTGCATGAGTTCATACAGGCAGTTTTGCTAATAGCAAACAAAAAAAGGTCAGCAGCCAGTCCTAGAGAAAATGAGATTAAATTAAAAGATGAAAGAGTTGCCTTGAAAAAAAATTTGAAGTCTGAGTCTTTCCTTATTTTCCTTCAAGGCCTGCTTGGTTCATGTTTTCAAATTTGCCGTCATAGATGTATTTTAAGCAAAAGCTATGATCTTAATATAAAACCATGTGTTGCCAGGAAATGAATTTTAAAGTAAAATCTCAAATATTGTAACGCAAGTGCAAAAAATGGCATCAATGTGTCAGAGGCAATATCTGATCTTAGATGCTATGTGCAAAGCACATTCTCCTTGTAGCACTCAAGCAGAATTTCGATGGTATTCATGTTCCCCAGCAAAGAGACAAACCAGTGCTCTGTCACGTTTCATAGGCAGTTACTACGTTTTAGTGAGGCATCAAGATTAAAAATATCCAAGTGTCTTCAAATAACAGTGATGGTGTTATCTTTCAACTATAGTTTCATATACTTGTTTACAAAGGGCATGCTTTCGAGTAAGATTTGGCACTTCCACAGCCTTTCTCGCCCTCTTCTGAAACTTGGTGAGATGCTGACATTGAGTCTGTGACATGTCTATTGCTTCCATAGCAACAATTTGATGTCATCATCGTGGATTCATGACTTCACTGCAGTCTCCAGCTGAAAGCAAGGTTGGGTCATGAGGACATTTATTAAAGGTCAAGTTTCTGAAATAACAGCAGACAGACAGTTGAGATAAAAAAAAAGCTGAACTTCATTTGGAACTAAAACTTGTATTCTTTTGAGGTCTATTGTGATTTGCTTTTAATTTTTTTAAAATAAATAAACAAATAAATACAAAGAAAAAAAGACTTAAATCTGCATTTCGTTAATCAACACTCTCTGCCAGTTTCCCACACAGCAGACAGTAAAATCAGCTAATTATCCAGTGGAACACATCTGTTAACCTTTTTGTAAAGGGCTGTATTTAATGGTTCCTCCCTTGTTACCATCCTAAATAGGGGGTGTCAGATTAGTTTCTCTCTTTCCCTGGCTAGCACCAATGAAAATATTGCAAATATCCACAAATGACTTGTTCCTAAGTCCTTCTGAGATCCTTTTCTGTCAAGTCCTGGAACTATGTGAAGTTTTTTTGACTGATCTAGTTCCTTTCTGATTCTTCTGGTACCTTCCTCACTTGATAGTTATTTTTCTCCTTCCCTGTCTGCGAGCAGCAAAATTATTCCTGCTTCCTCCAATCTCCCTGGTGAGCACAGATGCAAGGAAGTCATTTAGATTCCTGGTTCTGTATGCTTGTCTTTCAAAGCCTACAGTGTTCCTTCGGCAAGATTATTACTTTATATGACTGCAAAAGCTTTTTCTTTGTCTTCACAGAATGTGCAGCCGTGGTTTCATTTTCACGAGTGGTTTTCCAAGGTTGTACCTTGTGTTCCCTGATTGACACAAGGTTAGTGTTTCTTCTACGAAGTTATTGTCTTCATACACCCTTCTTTTCATTATCAGTCCCTGCATTTCCCTGATCACCCCTGTTTGTTGTTTACTACACCTAGTAAAAGTTTATTCCTTATTGTGTTTTTGTTGCACTGGGCTCTTGGAAAGCTGCTTCTCAGGGCTCAGCTCTTCTTTCTTCTGCCCTACTACTCTTTTCTCTAGCAGCCGATTTTTAGCAATACAAACTTTTCTGCTTTTCTGCAAGATTTTAATGGCCAGTTCGGACACTGGTTTTTCATTTGGAGGATTATCCTGTTCTTTGTTTCCGGTAAGCACAGGCTAGCATGTGAAATCCTCATGAAGTTAAGTGAGTGTTCAGTTCCACTGGTCCCTGATCTCTAAAATATGAGCCTGATTCTCTCTTGCTTGTAGCTGTGTATCCATATTGAATTAAGTGGTTTCTGCAGACAAAAATGAACAAAATATGGTCATGATTAGACACAGCGGAGTGCTGTTTCCCATCCTCCTGCCAGACCTTCCCTCCTAGCCAACAGCACTTCATGCTCAAAAGTGCCAGAGGCATCTCAACATCCAAAGATCATTCTGAGGCTAATCACCACTGTGGGTGGACAGGACTCGCTCCATGTAGCTTGATATAGTTCAGCTTGAACCACATATGATATGAACCACTATGATATGAGATGACCTACAGGGTGCCCTGGCTATTGCACACTTACACTGAGGAAGAGCCATGGCTTGTCTGGGACAATGTAGGAGCCAGGATTTGCTGTAGATTAGTGTTTGGGGATCATGAGCTGGATCATCAGCTGGCCCAGCCAGGTATCATCTGGTGTTTTCACATTCCCTGGAAGGTGCTTGTTCACACTCACCACTGTAGTGAGGACAACAGAAGGCTTTGCACAGGTTAGTGTAGCGTAAAGATACACCAAATCATCTCTACAAGTTTAAAGAGAGATGAGATGATCCTGAAGAACAAAAAAAGTAATTTGAATTTTGTGTTGCTTATTTGTGTAACATCTTAGAGTTTAATAGCCGGGTCCCAGGAATAAATGCTCACAATGTCGAGATTAGAACACGAGATGAGGCCTCTGCACATCTCAGTATAGGATTTTCAACAGAATGTAGTTGAGGAATGTCTCTAATATTGAATACCGGTGAGAGGGAACTGAGAGGAAAACACTGTTTTAATCAGATGCAGTTGAAAAGCTGGAAAGACAGACCTGAAAGCTACCCTGTGCTTAGGATAAGATGCTGGACGCAGTCTTTTCCTTCAAATGTAGAGCATAGTTCATCATTTCTGTAACAGTGTAGAGGTTAGAGCTGTTGATAACTGTATGCAGCAGAGGGTGGAGGAGGAGAGCTGACACTGTGGTAAATGCCCTAATCACTTGACAAGAGGCTATTTGAGCTGGCGTAGATGAGCTGTTGAAAATTTCCATCTAGCAGAAGGGAATTCAACTCTCACAGACTGGCAATAGCAGGGGAAGGAGCAGTCAGGGGGGCAGAGCAGGCAGAGCACTCAGAAGGCACAGGCACAATTCCTGTCTGTCCTGTTCTCTATGAAAGAGTTACTGGAACAAACCCAGGATGCTGTTTCCCAATAGCTAATTTTTAACAGTAAATTTGTAAAGGATGATTTTCTGCTTCCAATTTTATGTTTTTCTTCCTGCACTGTTTAGGAAGCATAGGTACAGCTTCCTGGAATACCAAATCCTTCCTGGCGTGGAGGGGGAAAACAAGATCACCACCTGTGCATTTACTGGATTTCATTCTTCATGTCCACACTTAAAGAAATCGATCGAACCAGAATGGTGAAAGATGATTGAATACTTATGATTGGTTTAGAGGCTAAAGAACTTACTGATGGCATTTTTTTTTAAAATTAATTTTTTTATTTTGGGTTGGTTGTGGTTTTTTTTGCCACTGAATTCAGGCAATATTTGTAATGTCTTCTTTTTGGCTGGAAAAACAACCAAAAAAATAATCAGCCTTAATAAATTGTAACCCAAGAGACCCTCTGATCTTAAATCCTCTTGTTAGTGGTTTGTTCATTGTAATCTACATATCATTAGTGGCTCACTGCTATGTCTAAGCCCCTTGTCTCTGGAACGATAGGAGAACTTTTGCTGTGTGAGTCAGAATAAGCTTCAGAGGTCCATTTTACTTCAACCTTTGGACATGATCTCACTCAAGCCTACCTGTTGCTTGTTCCCACCACTGCAAGGCAGAGATCTTGTTCTCTCACCAACTCAGGGCCAAAACACTCCATTACAAAGAAATCTCTGAAGGACCAGGCTGTATGGTGGGGTGTACGGTAAACGTCCACGTGTGATGGCTCATTTCCACAGCCATGCCAAGCACCCACTTCTGCTGGGAAGTTTAAAAATGGTGACTCCAAACTGTAGCTGTAGGCATGAGCAAACCATACGCTTACTGTGTGAATAATATGACCTAGAAACTGAAATATATTTTCAATTAGATGGCTCAAAGTTTAGCTTCTGGGCAGTTCAGTTTTGATTTACTCTGAATCCACAGACAAATTGATCTGTGAACAACCATTGCTTTCACAGAGGGATTTGATTTGAGGAATTATGGGCTATATTCATCATACCGATGACAGGTAGATTTCCATACTTTGGATTTTATTAATGGCATGTTCGTTGCTTGTTAACATTCAAAGGAGATCAATCACAAGGTGTTCTGCTGCTACTGAGTTTCTCTGGAAAAAGGACACCATATGTGGAGACAGGAGTACAGGTCAGTGTGTGCTGGCCTCAGAGAAATAAAATACCTTTCCTAGCAGGGAATAATTGAAAATGAGTCCAAATTTCAGCCATTACAAGAACATCACTGAACTCTTGGAAAACTCTGTGTAGACTGAAATGCATTATTCTCAATACATTTTTGTTCACAATGCCCTGATTATCCCCCATCCCCAGTTAAGGGAAGAAATGCAAAATTTGTGCAAAACTATGCAGTGAATATACATCTATCAAGGACTCTTAGAGACCAGTCCTGTGCTCAGGTTACTATCCCCTGGTGTTCTTCTCCAAATAAAGACTTACACAAGTGAACTCTCCAGTCTTAAAAGACCAGTATCCTACTTATTCTCTGGAAAAATCAGCTGCCACTTCTTCAAGCATGAATCAGTTAACTCCTTGAACATGTGCCACAGTAATCAGCAATATATGGGGAAATCATATTACCTTTAAGTAACCCTTTTATACAGCCCAAACTGTGCATTTTCTTTTCAACATTTTTGGCGTTTAATGCTGTGGTTTAAAAAGTTTCATTCTCTATTAAATTAGCTGATTGAATGAATTGTATGGAGCTCTGCCCAGCTACAGACAAGCACTTAAAAACACTTAAGTTCTGCAGGACCGTTTTGTATAAAACCACTGAAATAACTACTTTGTATTTTTCAGTTCTGTTCACTTTGGGTGAAATTATGAGGAGCCAAAGTTTTACTTCACCGACCCAGCCAGCCTTGTTCTTGGGAGCTTGTAAAGAGGTGAAATGGTTAGTTTGCTGTTTGCAGCCACTTCAGAGCATGGAACCAGCTTGTTAGCTTCAACCTCCAGCCAATTCACAAGAGCACAGAAGGCACAGAACACTGGGAGGATGCCTTAACGAATACAGGAGCCTGGTGAATGCATTGTCCTGGCTTTAGTGTTAGCAAGTTTCTTAGCAACAGAAATGCTTCAGATGATCACATCCCTCATTTAGGAAAGCTGAAGTACTTCACTGACCAAAGGACACTTAAAATAGACTCATTTTTTTGGTTTGGTGTTTTTGATTTTTGTTGTTGGTTGGGGCTTTTTTTGTGGTTTGTGTTTTTGTTTAGTTTTTGTTTTGTTGTTAGGTTGGTTTGGTTTTTTTGGAGGGGTGTCAGAGTGTGTCAAAGACTAGGCTAGTTCCTCTGCTCAGCGTTCTCGTAACTGTGCCATTGCTTTCCCTTTTGGCCTTCTTGAGAAACAAAGCCAACATTTCTTCCCAGCAGACCATTTGCTCCTGCTGAGGCTGTTATTTTTTCCTTGCCCATTGATTTCTATTAACCCAACAGTTTTCTCTTGCATTGTTTGGGAATTGCATGCATAATTTTGAGGGCAAAGCTGGAATCAAATAATAGTCTGGCACACACAGAAAGTGAAAATTCATAATAGGTATTTCGTGCTTGACCAGAAGCAAAGGAACAGCTTTCATTCCTTAGAAGTTTTTCTGTATGTCAAAATTTATACCGAAATAAATGTTGTTGCTTATTATATATTTTACAGGGAAACTAGAGCTATCTGAGCAAGTGCTGTAGAAAAAAGAAGGAATTTTTTTCTGAGGACATTGGGCTGCCTTTTTGAAAACATTACTTATGGAAAATAAAAGTACATCAAGTTCCATCCGAGAGCCCCCTTTGCTGGAAGGAGAAAAAACACTCAAGCTCCTTGGGCAAGGACACTGAAAAGCTGTCTTCACAGGATTTAGCTGTGGAGACACATAGAATCGTAGAAGCACAGAATGTTAGGGGTTGGAAGGGACCTCTGGAGATCGAGACCAAGCCCCCCTGCCAGAGCAGGGTCACCCAGGGCAGCCCACACAGGAACAGATCCAGGGGGGGTTGGAAAGGCTCCAGAGA
>WUAM01000175.1:130461-146135 GCA_024336885.1 Actenoides hombroni | reverse complement strand
GGACTCTCTCCAGTATTTCCCTGTCCCTCTTGAACTGGGGAGCCCAGAACTGGACACAACACTCCAGATGTGGTCTCCCTAGTGCAGAGTAGAGGGGGAGGAGAAGCTCCATTGACCTACTGGCTACACTCTTCTTAATGCACCCCAGAAGACCATTGGCCTTCCTGGCCACAAGGGCCCATTCCTGGCTCATGCATAACTTATTGTCCAACAGGATTCCAAGGTCCCTCTTCATGGAGCTGCTTTCCAGCAGGTCTGACCCTCACCTGTACTGGTGCAGGGAGTTATTGCTCCCCAGGTGTAGGACTCTACACTTGTCCTTGGTGACCTTCATTAGGTTCCCCTTCACCCAGCTCTCCAGCCTGCCCAGCTCTCTCTGGATGGCAGCACAGCCTGCTGGTGTATCAGCCACTCCTCCCAGATTCATATCACCTGCAGACTTGCTGAGGGTACACTCTGTGCCTTCATCCAGCACATGGAGGAACATGTTGAATGAGAGTGGACCCAGTACTGATGCCTGGGAAATCAGAAGCAAGGCTTCTATTTGCCTCAGCAGGATCAGACGTAGACTCATGCTAGATCTGTTCAAAATCTCAGCCTGGGAGTCTTTATTTCCTTTCCTCTACAGGAAAGAAAACATAAACTTACAACTAGAAGCTAGCCACGCTTACTGTAGAAAACGCAAGTTTTCCATGGGCACACAGTAGCTGTAAAGAATGCACCTTCCAATGGTCAGGTTCAAAAATTTCAGGCTCTGAACTTCCCTGGACTACTGTTTATCAGGTGGCATCCATAATTTTTCAGATTGCTTTCCTCTATTTTTTTTCATACTAGACAATATGTTTACTATTCATATTTCTCTTTAGAGACGTACATATTTATAATTGTATGGAACTGATTTAATATTTGTCTTCAGAAGACAGTGAAATGTATATTCTTCTAATAGTGAAAATGCAGATCATAACTGTTCAGTTGAGCTCATGTCAGCCTTGCAATACATGAATCTGTGAGCGTATTACAGGACTTGGGATGTGCTGAACACGCCACCTTACTTCCTCAGTTCACGTCTGGCTTTTGGCCAAATGATACCTTAGTTCAACTGTAAGTGGAAAACACTCAATTAGATGAATGTACATCTTAATGAACTGCCTGCTGCACATCAGCACTTGGAAAAAATGTGTGCTAAATACTTGATAAAAAATACAGTTTCGCTTGTGAGAACTTAAAAGATGGTCTGTTTGCACTGCAGTGAGGAAGGGCTGGTTTATAACATGCACTTGCTTGTTTGAGGATTAGCCAAATTTGCAAAGGACAAGCTGAGGATGGGATGACTCCTCTGCAGTTTCCCAGGTCAGCCCTTGCCCTCTGTATTGCTGCAGATCAGGAAAAGGGCACAAAAAGCTGTGGCAGACATATTCTTTGTCCCCAGCCCCAGGATGCACAGTTGAGGGGGAAAGTCTCATGTTGCTCCCAACCCCTTCAACATTCCCGAGCCTTTGCTAAAATCTGCAGTGGTGGATTTTGTTACCCATCCCTCTGTAAATAGCAAAGTCTCTGTCAGTCCAGTGTAGTCTGCAAGCACAGTGGGATAAGCAAAAGCTTTATTGTTTTGTCAAGTGTCTTCTGAGTTCAAATTACATCAGCACGTGATTCATTCAAAAGCAGAGAAGGGAAGGAAAGCCAGGAATAGAAATCCATCCGTCCTCTGCTAAGTCATAGTGACCTTTATGAACCTAATGTTTCACTACCTTTATTATACGGAAGAAAGCTGTCACTGGAATCATCTTTCATATCTTATTTTGAAGGACAAAAATCTTCTTAATGGACGGGAAGATTAATTATAAGCATCAACCTCCAGACATTAGAGATCACAGGTTAGCTTTTTTCTCCCTTTTCAAATCACAAGGCTGACTGTAAGATCATGAGGATTGTTATTTTCTTTTCCTGAATGGATGCTGCATTCATATTTGTCCCCTCCATTTCAAGGGATTCATTCATCCAGTGCTAGCTTGAACTATCTACTCAAAGCTTCTCAGCAAAGTTCAAGAGCTGCCTTGCCTGTTCCTGATTTGACTGTCCAGACCCACAGTCTTCAAGACAACCCATTTTACTGGAGGACAGAAGAAGCCACAGCTGCAGCAGATTAACAATGTCCCTGTCTTGTACTGTTACAACTGTCAGCAAAGCCTCCCTGTAGGTTTGATAGGCTTCTGTAGACCTGAGCAGAAAACGCAGGCACACATGGGAATACGTAGGTATAATATTAAGTGTCTGAACTGTAGATTATTCAAATAATTAACTCAACTAGCTACTTGGTGATCTACCTTGAATGATTAAATCTCTGGAGATGCACACAGAATCAGATTTAAAATGACAGATATGCCTAATTACTGTAATTGAAAGCAGAGCATTTTATCACAGACTTTTAAATGGCTGGTTTAAGTGATAAACTAGTTAATCAGCAGAAGAAGGCTGTGGTGAAGTTGTGCAAATGACACTAGACTGGAAGGGGTTTATGGTTTGAAGCTTGTGGCTTTGCCACTGGGGCTTTCTGAGGGTACTGGTGAGATTTCCTTTATGTAGTGTCAAAGGAAATTTAAAGCAAGGAGGCAGAAAGGTGTTCCCTATGCATTCTGTGCCCAAACTCACATTGACTGCAGTGATACTCCCAGTTTCTGATACCTGATTTCTCTGAACACCTGCACAAACAACATTTTGCTTCTGAAGTTGTTTAAGAAAAAAGAGATACATGAAAGTATAAACCTGCTGTGACCATGCAGCTGTTGAGGCTGAAAAGACTTGTGTGGTGAAGTACAGAAGCTGTAGCTGATTTGGGGGCTACAAGCTTTCAGAATCACTTACAGCTGTGATAGGATCTCTGAGGATCTTCTGCAGAGTGCTTTGTTTTTCCATGATCTGGGTGTCCAGCTCCAACAGATACTCCTGGAAATCTGAATCATGTTTGGTAATGAAAGAGTAGAATATACAACCATATGCTAGTAGATAAGTAGCACAACATAAATGTTAATTCATTGCAGTAAAAAATTCTGCTAATAATCTGAGAAAAAGATGCATTTGCATCAGGTAATATAAGCACTTTCCATGGCATTGTTTCCTATACAGGATCTTGATGATGCTCTACTCCTCTCTTTGAATCATGAATTAGAACAGTCGGATAAACGACGAGCGAAGATAAACTCATATTTGCAGAAGGATTGAGCACAAGATCTTTGTATCATCTAGTATATCTCTTCTTTATCCATATGCATTTTATTTAGTAAGATTTAATAAACTCAGTATATTGAAGCTCTCAAATTAACATAATAGTAATAAATACAATCCGGAATGCATCAGAGACTGCAAGGGATTCCATGCTCTTAACCTTGTGATTCTTGATATTTATAACGTGGATAATACATTAACTAATTATGTTACAATACAGATCATCAACATCTGCAAAATTAATAAGTATGAAATCAGAATATTACATTTAATGTATTCTCTAATGCTTTTTCTTCTTCTTCTTTTTTTTTTCTCCCATGAATCTTAAAATGTTTTTTTTTGAAGATTAATTTATTTCATTAAGCTCTTAAAACAGAATCTATCTGATTTTTTCTTTTTTGGAAGGAGGAAGAAACATTGTTTTCTACATCAGAGCTACAATGGTGGGTCAAATTGCATTCTCCTAAATAGCACAATAAATAGCCTGAAAAACTAGTCTGAAATGAGATCTAGAGCTTCAAGGTCAACAGCATGTCCATGGGAGAGAAAAATGCATGCAAGAAGTACCATTCAAGGCATAGCTATATATATATGTTCTGGAAGATCTGGTTATGGATGTTATTCTCGAGTGAATTCCTGGAACAGGGACTAGTAATGAGTTGTGCCTCCCTGGTTGATTCTAATTAATAACTCCATAATGACTACAAAAACAACTCCAATAGGTGGGCAGAGATTGATAAATGTGGATTTAGGAGAATGAAGCAACTCCAGAGAGCCATGAACTGTGATATGAGCTGGAAGGAAGTCAGGTGAGGAAAGGGACAGAAAAAAAATCCAGTGCAATGAATGTCTCCAGCCTGCACGTGCGAGAGAATATTGCTGAGTAAAACCCACTTCCTCCACAAAAAAACATATGGTGGTGAATAAGCTTGTCTGTGGGGATTGATCAGCCTTTTTTCCTTCATCAAAGGAATTGCTGCATTTTAATCCTGCCTGTAAACATCTTAAAATTATTAACATTAGCATATTTGACTTTCATTTGTGGCTTGGTAGGTTTTGAAACTCTATTATATCATGGTTGCAACATGAATACAGTGGAAATGAAAGAAAAGAACAGAGACTGAAAAAGGGTGGTGGTGAAGTAAAAAAGAAAGTGTTAGTTTGGGCAGGTTGAAAACAAACTTTTATTAAACAAAAAAATCCAGCAGGAAACAGTGGAGTATATTTGCAACATGTTGGCAAGTCTCAAAGTAAATAAATTCTCCCAGGGCTTCAGACTGTTGTTTGTTTTTTCTTTTTCCATTTTGAATAGAAGGTGGAAAACACTACTTTAGAAAGCGTTGAAATGCTTTGATGTTACAGGCTACAATTTTTTCCTCAAAACAATTTGTCAACTTCAGCCCAAAAATTCATGAAACCATGTTCTTCAGCTTACTGTCTTCTGAAAAGAATATGCCCAGCTGTATTTTCAGACTTCAGTGATAAAGAATACATCCTTCAAGTCTCAATGCATGTTTGCTGAATTGATGTCTTAAACATTATTAGAGCACTGAACTGACAGCAAGTTTCAGGCAACCTCCACAGTGTGTTGTACTCCAGAGAGCACTCCTGGTTATATCAGTTTCTAGGGATGGCAATTCTGGAAGAGAACCATACTATATTAGACATGTATTTTTCATCCATCTCTGAGGTGCAATACCTCTAGATTTTCCAGTGGAGATGTGGGTCGCTGCTAAATGAATTCAATTTACTGAAGGCCAGCTTGTCTTTAATTGTCTTTTGCAAGGCTTGCAAATGGTCCATAGACTCCCCAACAGCTGCAGTACAGAGGACCACTGAGCTAGGCAGAACAAGAAGTCTATGCTTCCATTTGACCAGCCAGGCTAAGCTGCAATTATATTTGAGCACATCATGTAGGAACTATTGGAATGGAGCCCTAATATGTGTCTTCCAATGTATATTATACCATCCGTAGCATAAAGAGAGAAGATCAGCATTTGCTTTCCCAGCTTTACTATGCACAATGAGTGCGATCGTAGAATCATTAAGGTTGGAAATGACCTTCAAGATCATCAAGTCCAACCGTCTACTAAACATTAGCAGGACCACTAAACCATGTCCTGAAGTGCCACATTTGGATGGTTTTTGAACCCCTCCAGGGATGGTGACTCCACCCCCTCCCTGGGCAGCCAGTTCCAAGGCCTCACCACTCTCAGGAAAGACATTTTTCCTGATATCCAACCTAAACCTCCCCTGGTACAACTTCAGCCCATTTCCTCTTGCCCTACCACCAGTCACCTGTGAGAAGAGACCAACACCAACCTCACTCCAACCTCCCTTCAGGCAGCTGTAGAGAGTAAGAAGGTTTCCTCTTATATTATCTCAAATTATACAGACTATTGAGGTAGCAGCAAACACTCAGCCTTGATGGACGAGACTGTTGAAACCTGACCCTTCTCCCAAAATTGGCTGGAGTAGATTTAGATAGATCAAGACAAAGCACTACAGAGAATCCCACCTATTGCGTTCCATCATGAAAATAAAACCAGAGTATCTCCCATTTGCACAACTTCAGTCCTAGGAATTTTAAAAATGGCGTGGGTGCCAACACATTGCACTGCTGAACAACTGTGCTGTGGTTTTTTTTAAAAAAACCAAAATGCTCTTTGCTTTGGCTCCACCTGTGTGCTCTTAAGATAATGTCAGAACCTGCTAATTGTTCTAGAGTCTGTTCTTACTCTTTCATTACCCTAGGAAAAAATGTCTTTATTTGTAAATTGTTAGAATGGATGAAATTATATACACTTGATTTCTGCTAATAGTCTATACCTGTATTTTATCTGCTAATTACAGCAAATAGAAAATGTAGACATGCATGAATAAAGTAAGATAATGTCTTTTAACAGTAACTAATTAAACCATAAAACAAGACATGTGCTATTTAAAGGATAATGTTCATGGCACTTGAACACATCAAGGAATAAGCTGTGTTTGTAGTTGATTAAATGTCAGAGTGAATCTGAAGCATCTGATAATTACAAAAATAATTTCCTGCAAGTATACTAATAATATGAAAAGGTGGAGATTGACAATGTGCTATGTACAGATGGAAACACCCAGGACTTACAAGGAGAAGGAGAGGTTTGGTCCACAGCAGGTAGTCTGTTGGTGAGTTGTGTGGGTCAGGACAAGCATCAGTTGAGTAAGTGGCATTGTGCACACCTGTGACAGAATTATTCTGCTCCTGTACTGTGCAAGTGCTTTCAAATGGTAAGAGCCACGTGGATTTCAGCATGGATGGCTTTGATTTTGAGCAATGAGAGTGTACATTAAACAGTCCTGACATTTTCTGAAGTAAGCACATTGTGACAGAGTATGGACAGGTCAAGCTCATAGCTCTGCGTGTCTTGAATTTCTTCTTAAGGATACAATCTGATAAGCTTTCAGTCTTTCCCTGTCTCAGTCTTTAGTGTTGCTGAGAAAGTTCACCACAAAAAGCTGAATTATAAGCCCGAAGTAAAAAAAGAAAAGTCCTTATCGTGTTTAGCATCAGTTTACACAAGCCTGTAAGATGTGCATTCTTAAGGATAATGACTTATAGTCGAAGATCATGCATGGGAAGAAGACATTTCATTTTACTTGTCTTTTGCAGAACTATAAACAGCACTTCTCACTGATTAATAATAAACTTGCTATCCTTCCTTGAGTCACAGATCTTGAATTTGAGTGTTTAATATTAATGACACCATTCTGTTTGGTGAAATGTGTAATCACACAGGCCCATATTTTCTGGACGCAACCTTATTTGCTCACACTTGAAATTCTGCACTCTGTTGCATTGCTGATAAGTGTCAGACTCATTTTAGAGGGTATGTTATGCACACTCTGGCCCACGATTGGCTGCAATCCCTTGCCTGTCATCATGCAGCTCCATAAAGTGTCTTGAAATGGGAGAAATCTGGCCAACAGCATCTCAATGTCATATAATTATCAGTCAGTAATTACCCACACTGATTACCAGTCAAATTAAACAGGGAGTTTGAAGATGAGTTTGTGTATGCATGTGTGGGTGGAGCTGATGGCTCATCTCTGCCCAGACTCTTCAGCAGTAGGAAGTACAGGTACTATATTGTCTCTAGTAACAATGCTAACTGAGAGTTCTTAGCTAGAGCACAGAGAAAAAAAATGGACCTCAATCCAAACTGATTTAAAAGGAAATAAAAAAAAAAGTTATTTTTCCTAACTTGGCTTTGGTTCTTGTTTAACATCAAGGGGAGCTATTGCTGCTGGAGGCTCTATACTGAAATTTACTGCATTCATGCAAGCTGCTCTGTCTCCCTTCTGTTGCCTCTTGGCCAACTAACAGTCCATTTCTGGGCTTGTAGCAGCTAGATATACATTACTGGAGAGAAAGTAAGGTCACAGAACCCAGCCTGGTGCTCACATAGTGGGTGGGTACTCTGATTACAGACTGGAGGAGGGAAACAGGAGCTACAGTTAGAGAGTCAGGTAGTAAAAACCACAGCTGACTCAGCATTTAGCTCTTTAAGGATCTCCAGCTGCTCAGTGCATTACATTGTAGAAGAAAACAGAAAGAACCTTGACTATCCTTGTTGCTGAACTCCTCACAAGTATAGAGTACTATACGTTTGATATCCTGATACAGGGAGCAGATTTTTAACTGGGACGTCTACTGGAGTTCTATCCGGCTGCTGCATCTACTGAGGTAAATCAGAACATCACCCACAGTGGCATTAGTCTTATACCTGGGATTTTTAACTAGATGAACCTGTATTGAAGCTATATTCTTCTAATCAAGGCATTGGCAATAAGGGGAGCTGTGGACAGGTGCAGAAGATAGAGACACCACTGTGCATCAGTCCCTTTACAAGGTGATTATTTCATAGCTTCTGCTATTACTAAGAGCATCCAAGGTTTTCTGAGAGGCAAAACAGCTTCACTCCAAAGTGCACCTCAAGTAGACATATCTGTTTAGTAGACATATCTATTTCCAGACTTCAGAAAGAAGAGGATAAAAGTTTGTGGCATCCTTTAAGGGGAGCAGTTAGAGGACAGTAATCCCTACCTATAAATACTGCACTTTGCTGCGAGCCCTTTCCAATAGTAGTCTCTAAAGCCTATTTTCAGGACATTAGAGATTGCATATGGTGAACTTGGGTGCTATCTGGAGTAGGCAGATATTTTTTGATATTGCTCTGTTAAAACCCACAGTTTTTTAAGAAATAGTATGTTCATGGACAAGTAGAACAGAACTGAAAGGACTAAGGGAAAATTGTAGTAAATGCCAAACAGTCTTGCTTGTTTCCAGGCAGAGGGAAAAAAAGCACACATACAAAAATTTTGTAGTGGATCAAAATGACTGTCTGCATTATCACAATATTCAAGGTCATTTTAGTTGGAAAGAGGAGACAGGGGACTCAGTTGACCCAATCTGCCTCAATGCAGTTGAAAAAGGGATAAAGTACATGTTACAGTTCTAGTGATTTCTGAATGGATACTAAAGAAATTCA
This sequence comes from Actenoides hombroni, assembly GCA_024336885.1. Taxonomy (NCBI): domain Eukaryota; kingdom Metazoa; phylum Chordata; class Aves; order Coraciiformes; family Alcedinidae; genus Actenoides; species Actenoides hombroni. Next base: position 137,382 of record WUAM01000175.1, on the reverse strand, counting down.
TCTGGTACAGTGTAATGAAATACCATGTTAGCAAAACTGAAACAAGACTGTTTTATTACCATTGCATGTGGGTGTCTTCTTCCTGTTAAGGTGGTTAAAGTCACCACACCTTATTTCAAGGTGTATGATGGTCCTGATACATGTCGGGTTTCTCACCTGGCTTTAGAGGAAATTCCCATCTCTGTTGTTATGAAAAGTTATACCATTTTCCCTTATGCATCAGTCAAAAACTTGGAGTGTTGCTTCAAGTTGTGAATTTAGGATTTTTAAATTTTAGAGTTGGTTTAAGAGCTTCTGCTGGCATAACTTGGCCTATAGCTCTATTAATTTGGGTTACTAAAGTATTACACAAAACAGCAGTAGCATTCAGACAGACTTCTGAGGTGCAGAGCCATAAATTTTGACATTTTATTTGATGAAAGTAAATAGTGTCATTTTCCACTTTATGAACTCCATTTGACGTACACTCCGATCTTAAAAAATTTATTGCATTTGGAGAATGGAGAAGATGGGCTGTTGAAATCCTCCATGACCAATAATTTATCAAATCTGTCTTCTGTTTTTTCTTCACATAAAAAAGAGTGTTCTTCTAATGTCCTCCAGTACTTAAAGCTAATGGGCTATATTTGGGGTATTCTATTATCTAAGATATGTGACAAATATTAAGTGTTCAGGATAGCTACTGAAAGGGCAATGTGATTTATTATTAATCAAAAGAATAAATCAGGTTTTCCTCTCCTATGGCAATCCTTGTCTATTTAAAAGGGTTACTAATATTCCAGTTCTCACACCTTATTGTTAGTGGAGCTCCAGATGTTTCTGCTCTTGAGGGGTTTTAGAGAGTTTTCACCAGTTCTACATCTGGCTCACTAGAAAAGGGACAGACGTTTTCTCTGGTGCAGGGATCAAAGCTGCATGATGATAACAGAATATTAGGCTTCAGTGTCAATGTTGCATTTTTTTGAAAACGTGTTTTTGTTCCAAAAAACCCTTTTGGCCAGGCAAATCATACTCTTTTTAGCAGCAATGAGCCACTTAGAAGCAAGAGGTAGCTGCATGCAGGTCAGACACCGGATTTAATGAAAATGATAGTTCCAATGTTAAAGATCTCTCTCCAGCTGACATCTGTAATGGAAAAAAGACAGTTGTTCCCATCTCATCCAGTTCCTGGTAGGCACGCTGTTTTGCAGAGTATCCCAGAGGAACACTGCCTCTAATAAACAGATGTCTGACAAGGCTTTCAGGAGTAGAAAGAAAGAGGTAATAGATCTTCATGGTAAAACTAACCTAGAATACAGCTATTCTCACTGCCCTGTCTGCTAATTTTCTCTTCTTAACATGATGATAGCATTCAGATCCCCATGTACCCATTGTAAGCAGAGACAGTCCTAATTCCATGAATTCACGTTCCCCCGATGGTCAGAACATGATTCTAGTTAGTTACAAGGTGGGTCTTTCTTGCAGTGTGGTGAAAGAAGTTCAAATCTCACAAAAAAAGTTTTCAGGAGTTAGAAAGTTGTGGTCCATAGTATGTGACTGGTGGGGAACATTACTGAAGGCAAAAGAAGTTTTCAAGCTGGAAAGACCTAATGTCTCTTGCTGCTGGAAAGCAAGTTAAAAATATGACTATTGTTCAGCACTCTGCTCCTCCCTAGACATCCAGTTAGAGGATACAAGACCAAATGAACCTTTTATAGAGGTCAGTGTAGCAACAGTTATGTGAAGAAACACTGCTTTTGATTTATGATACTTACACAAACAAAACAACAGTGTCAGACTGAGAGAAGGGCTGTGGAAATCAGACTCTTAGTCTGTTACATTTTTTGTGAAATACAACTGTGCTTGGTGCTCCCAGTTGGCTTTTCTCCCACAAGGAAAGGATCCTATTTCAAAGAAAAATGCAATTTCTGCTAGTTGAGGGGTTGGAATAGAGAATAAGGCAAGTTAAAAAAAAAAAAAAAAAAGAAAAGGCTTTTGACAAACTTGTTTTGTGATTCTCAGTGTGCTTCCCCTGATCCTCAGTGTCCAACTCCTCACTAGGAACAGAAATTTGATTAATGACACCGTGACTGCTCTAAGCCAGCAAATAGTAGGTAGGAGAATAAGCATAAATTGCTGCTGAACATCCCAGCTCAGTCTACAGGACAGCTACTGTGGCAAAACGGCCAGTGGTGCTTCTGTCCAAGCACAAGGAAAATTCACTTCCCTGCAAGCCACCAGCCCCCACCCTCCCCACAGGACACAGGCGAGATAGATCAGTGGGAGCTCTTTAGGGAAGGGAGGACATTCACTGTCCCATCTTTCTTCCCTCTCACACACCCTCACACTAACCCCCTCCCCACCACTCCCAGGCTCAGGCTAAATTTCTCAGAGAAGAGGAAAGTTGATTTCACTCCTATCTTCCCTGCAAGCAATCTTTAACCCTGGTCAGTCCACAGACCAATGTTCAAAGGGATATTGCCACATCATCCACCTTCACTATCCAACTCAAGCATCCTGAATCACATGCAGGAGATTCCTACTTCTTTGACCAACTGAAATACTGACATGTCTAGCTTTAGATATTCTGATCTATCTGAAGTTACTGATGCCATATGGCGATTTTAATCCTCATTCCAGCCCATGGTTTGAAGTGTATTTCCATCTGTATTGCTAAATTAAAATGACATAAAGAAGGGTAGAAAACAAGAGGAAGAAAACATAAAGAGGATCTTCTTAAATATAGCCTCAGGTCTGATGCAAAGATTTCACTGTGAAGATAAAGCACATTTGTTGTTTTATTGTATATTTTAGGAGAGAATAATGTCTTAATTCCGGGCCTGTATTCACTTGCCTTTGTGATGTTTAGAAGCCTTGCACCCTGCCACAACATAATTATACAGAACAGAGTAATTATTTTACAGTCAATTAAGTACACTAAATGTGCATATTTAAGAAACCTGATTTAAACATCATCTCTACCATGCTGCATAGAATACTGCAATTCCTCCATCTGAACCAGAGACCAATTACATTGCTAATGAAGCTCAGTGGTTCAGCCAACTCCTGAAGTAGCACTTGAAACTTTGTTTTGTCATGGAAATTATGCATGCCAGCCACCATAACAGAGTGCGACTCCAGGTTTCCACTGATCCTGTAAGCCAAAAAGGAAATTCTTCTACAAAGTTCTCTTTTATTAGCTCTACAGATCAAGCTGGGTGCTTCCAAAGAGGGACTTCAAAAAAAGAAATCCCTGGGAAATTATATCCTGACAACCCCTCATGCAATAGTTTGGGCCAATGGTAATATCAGGGTCTGGGATCTTCTGATTCTTCATTGGCTCCTTTCATTGTCTCTAGGAGGCCTATTTCTTACCTTATTTCTAAGGTTATGCAGCTTCTGATGATGATGGTAACTTCCTTTATCTTGGGGCTTGAATTGGCTCTGGGGAATCTCTTCCACTTAACTAGGTAAAATTTCAACCTATCTAGATGAAAGTTCACAGACTTCAACAAATTTAGCTAATAAGGCCGAGTAAATTATGCTAAACAAGTTCTATAGAAGCAGTATAACAAATGCCAGCAGTGTGCCCAGGTGGCCAAAAAAGTGTCTAGATATGGCACTTTAGGACATGGTTTAGTGTTCCTGATAATGTTTAGTAGATGATTGGACTTGAATATCTTGAAGGTCATATCTGACCTTAATGATTCTATGATTCTATTAATCACACAACAGTTTCAAGCACCAGTCTCAGAGCTTTTAGTGCTGAGTGTATGGCCAAAATCAAAGCTGTGGAGAAACTTCATAAAGCTTACTGCTTCAGTTCACAGAATAAGTTTTCATATGACAAAGAAGTACATTTTTCAATCACATATCCTATCAGTCAATGAAAATGAACATTTTTGTAGCAGACCAAAATCATGGCATGCATACATACTCAGTTTTTATTAATGGCTGAACAATGGTTTATGAAAGCTTTTATTAGAAAAAATAACAGTCATTTAGAAATGATCCAGTATTATGGGAGTTTCTTCAAATGTTATAATATTAGAAGGATGATTAATATTATGGCACACGTACAATTCTATCACCTTTTCTGAAACAAAAGTACTTTTCAGTCTATAGAATAACTGATACACATGTGAAGAGGAGAAAGATATCAATGCAAGAAGGAAAATGTTTTTCAGCTGCTTTCCTTCCAAGCATCTTACTGCACCACTAATATAGATGATATCTGATTTGGTATTAAAGTAAGAAAGGGATGCAAGTGACTTCAAACTAAAACAGAACAAGAACAAATTGAAACAATGAACTCCTCCTCCTAACAGTATAAATATTAGACTAAATCTTTACAGCTAAATTTGAGACATTCTCTCAACCAAGTCCCAAACTATCTAGTTACATGGAGTTTCTGTTTCTCCAGCACTTTGTCCGATAATATATAAAGAAAAACAAGCACAAAAGCCAAACTAAATCTTGTAAAGAAACACCGTTTTGTTTTTTTTTTTTACTCTAACTTCACCTTGATTGCTTAATATTTACATGTTTTTACCTTTGTCACTTACTCACAGTAGGAAAACACAGAAATGAAGAACACAATACAAAATGCCATCAGCCACTTGGGACTTTTATATTTAGCAAGGCAGATGCTCTGTTAGTAGCACCTGGCTCCACTTAACATTGAGAATACAGCTGTATTATGGGGGAGGAGTAGGAAACCTTGTACTACTGCAAAGGACCTACCCTGTTCTGCGATCTGTCCTTGTAAATCTCTCCCTGAAAATCTCTGTCACAATAGACATTTGTAAAAACATGGGTATTACTTTGTCAGTGCTGTCAACAATTGATGGCCAGGGTGATCTCTCTTGATTTCACTGGGATGCTCCCAGCTCACGTAACTGGAAGCTTGGTAACTTCTTTTAGGATTCCTAGAATTCTCCCTTACTTTTAACTCCTCAAACAAAACATCCTTTCCTTCACTCAAGTAAGAAATGGATTTAGGACATATTCCCGAAGCAACCTAGGCTGTCCCTGGTTTTTATCAGGAACTAGCAGCCCAGTAGAATGAGTATTCAGTGAGATTAATTGGGTGTGGGGTGAAGGAAAAGAGAAGAATAAACGAAGACACTGTCAAGGCTTTTCTGGTGAAAAACGTTAATGATGTTCTTGGAGTTCCCTGATGTCAGATGGTCCATTACTGGGAAAAATCTTCACATCCAACAGCATGCTGATGCGGTTATGGAGTCAGAATTGGGAAGCAGTGACACAAAATACCAAGTGAGGGCAATTTTGTTCTCTGGGGTTCAGGTAAAGCATTACAACAGAAGTTTTTGTGCCTTGACTATCAGAAACACAGTCACGGTACCTACGTGTGAACAAGGTAGATGAGGCTTGTGCAGCAAGTCAAGGGGTTGTGTTCCTGACTGTATAAATAGAGCTTTCTTAAGCTACTGTATGGGGGGAAAAGGATGAGCAGCCAACTCATCAGAGTTACTGAAGACATTTAATCAACACGGCGAAACCAAAAGCACTGCTCAGACTGCGACCAGCGAGAAAGAGGAGCTGGGACTGGTAAACTCCGTGGCTGGAGCGCTTCTTTTCCTTCCTTTTTTTTCTGAGGCGGATGGGGGGGTCCCTAACTCCAGGAAGCCCGAGGGAGGAAGGAGAGTTCTAGAAGGACTCAGCATCTCTCGTGGGAAAAGTTGAAAGGGTGACGTGTCTGTGGGCATTGACAGGGATACCGCGACAGATTTAAACGCGGCGAAACTGAAAGCGCCGCTCAGACCGCGGGCAGCAAGAAAGCTGCTTTCTTGCTTGTTGGCGTGCGGGGGGCACGAGACGAAAGAAGCCAGAAGGATGCTCAATCTCTTGAGAAAACAGCTAGTTTTCTCGCTGCAAAGCGTGGCGAGGGCAGGGCAAGTGGCAGGGCGCAAGGGTAGGGCTGCAGGTGAAGGGATCTGAAGCAGGAGGAATCAACTAAAAGCTCTTTCTTCTCTCAGGGAGTGATGGTGGTTACTCGGAAGAGGAAGATTGCACTCCCAGCACCCATCCAAATGGAAATTGGTATCCAGGCCACAGGCTGTGAGGAATGGCACAGCCTTTCACTGGCAACAGGCGGCAAAGCTGACTATGGCTGCATGCGGTGCGAGGAGATTAATGACCTGCTCAGATGGGTGGTGCAGCTCCAAGATGGAGTGATGGAGCTCAGGGAAGAGGTGAGTAGATTGAGAAACATCAGAGAGAGTGAGAAGGAAATGGACTATTTCCACAATCTCATTTCTACAAAAATGGAACAGCAGGTAACTCTTGGTGGATCAGAGGATTCTTTAGTCAGGCAGGTAAATCCTAGTGGAGAAGAGGATTCCACAGCCTCTCATCAGCAAGCCCCTCAGCATTCCCGTTGTAACCCACCTGAGCAGGGTCAATGGGAGCCAAACGGAACAAAAAAGCAAGTGTGTTCCTTTAATAAGCATATCACTTACAGTGCCCTTGCTAATCAGGTATGGGGCTCTGCGGGAGGAACTGGTCGAGAGCAAGGATGAGGGCTCACAAAAGCCAGCTGAGCCACCAAGATCAGCTCTCCTTCGGCCAGCCATCAAAACTGACCCTAATAAGAGAAATCGAAGGGTCATTGCTGTAGGTGACTCCCTACTGAGGGGAGTGGAGGGCCCGATATGCAGACAAGACCTGCTTCACAGAGAGGTCTGCTGTCTCCCTGGTGCCAGTGTAAAGGACGTTGCACGTAAACTTCCCTCCCTTGTGAGTCCTTCAGACTATTACCCACTTCTGGTCTTTCAGGGGAAGTGACAATGTAGCAATAAGAGGCTCACAATCAATTAAAAGAGATTTCAGGGCCTTGGTACAACTGGTAAAGGGATCAGGAGCTCAAGTTGTGTTCTCCTCCATCCCTCTGACATCAGCTATGGATGAGGGAATATATAG
>WUAM01000175.1:101254-118011 GCA_024336885.1 Actenoides hombroni | reverse complement strand
CCCCAGCCGGTAGCACTGCCGAGGGTTGTTGTGTCTGAAATGCAGTACCCGGCACCTGGCCTTGTTGTACCTCATACAATTGGCCTTGGCCCATTGATCCAACCTGTCCAAATCCCTCTGAACAGCCTTCCTACCCTCAAGCAGATCAACACTCCCACACAATTCGGTGTCATCTGCAAACTTACTGAGGGTGTTCCCAATCCTCACATCCAAGTCATCAGTAAAGATGCCAAACAAGACTGTCCCCAAAACTGATCCCTGAGGAACACCACTGGTGACCGGCAGCCAGCTGGATTTTGTGCCATTAATCACAGCTCTCTGGGAATGGCCAGCCAGCCAGTTTTTAACCTAGTGAAGAGTACACTTGTCTATACCGTGATTCGCCAGTTTCTCCAGGAAAATGCTGAGGGAAACTGTGTCAAAGGCCTTACTAAAGTCCAAGTAGATAACATCCACAGCCTTCCCCCCCATCCAAAAGGTGGGTCACATGGTCACAGAAAGAAATGAGGTTTGTTAAGCAAGATCTCCCTTTCATAAACCCATGCTGGCTGGCCCTGATTCCTTGGCTTCCCTGCAATTACAATGAGAGCTCACTCAAGATAATCCTCCCCATGATCTTTCCAGGTACCGAAGTCGGGCTGACAGGCCTGTTCCCTGGATCCTTCTCCTGATCAGTCTAAGACCCAGTGTAGTCAGGGCAGAACTCTGGGAAGTTGAGCATGATCTGAGAGGGCCTGATTCAGGCCAGAGCATTAGACTTCAGTCTCCCCCATTCCAGGTGAGTCTAGGAAACACCAGCAATTGGCTTTTTGGGTAGAGAAGTGATGCTTGGCTTTATCCCAATATTGAACAAAGCAATCTGTGGTTGAGGAGTTTTCACAAGAAGGAAAAATAATTTCAGAGTTCTGTTTACAGCACCTGGGCTCATTGCTGCTCCGTTCACTGGCAAAGCTTATGCTGATGTTTTTCATCACAACTGGCCAGTTTTCCCTTGACAATGCTTCTGCAGTGCTGAACTTGTGACTGTATTTGCTTCAGTCTTCAGGTGAACTTCTGGTTAAGTCACCCATACCTATTTCAAGCCAGGATTAGGTAGTAAGGGATGGGTAGACAATGACAATCTAGCCTCTCAAACATGCTATCCCATGTGCTCCTGTCCTCAGCACAGTCATTTTTCCCCCACTGATTTGACACTGTACAGTGCTGAATCTGAATATTTTGTATACATTTCCATTTGAATCAGCAATCCTAACAGTGAGGTTACCCAGAGCACCTGAGGGGACAGGCAAGGGTGAGATGCAAAACCTCATTGACAAGGAACTATCAATTAGCAGACACATTTTTTTCTATTCAAGTTGCATTGGACAGTAATAAATTTAAGCAGTCCTTCATTCAAAGATGCAGGGACAAGTAAATAAACTTAACAGAAGCCACAGCTATTAAGTGATGACATGTGACACAGGCAGTCAATGGCAGTGAAAGTCTTCTAGAAAAGAAGGTCTTTCAGATTAGGCTTTGGGAGGAGGAAGAGCAGTAGATTCTGACTGCAGAAACCTTGCTCTGGACCTTGGAGGCACTTGCTCATGGCATCGTAAAGCTGAGTTTTGTTCTTGACAAAGGACTGGGGTTATAAAGCCACAGTGTAACCTCTGCAAGCTGACAGCACTTATTCTCTGGGCACAGGATGAATTTTTCAAGGTTTTACAAGTAAGTCATTAGTTTGCATGTTCCAATGAATTACACTGAACTCCTTAAAGCAGAGGTGAAGTTTCATGGTGTGGGGCTGCATGATTAGAGCAGCCATGCAAGATTATTTCTCTTTGCCAATGCCAGTAGAAGGCAGGGAAGTAAATCATGGTGTCTTTAACAAAATGGTTTCGTTTCATCTGGGTCAAAGGTATTCAAGGGCTTTTGTTGAAATCACAGTGGTATTGCATGATTTTTCAAAGGGACAAGTTAAAATTTCATTAGTGCCAAAAACGTGCAATTCCAAGTTTCTAAGTGCTTGAGCTTTTTCATGTTTAACACTGAATTTGCTAGGTTAGAAGTTATTTCTTCTTTTTTTTCATGATAACTAAGCAACACTGATGCTGTTGCTTCACTTATTCCACAGTCTATAAAATGAGTTGGAGCTGTGACAGCTCAAATAAAAATCTTTCATGCCCTTAATAGGGCAATTATTTTAAGTTTACCCCTTGCAGTGAAAGTTAGTACAGGCAATATAGTTCCTGCATTAAGAACTTTTGGGTACATCTCTATAGGTCTTTTTCATCACACAGATACCTGAGGCCACCTTTGGGGTTTAGTGCCATAGTTCCCTGGTCAGCAACCTCTGCCAATGCTGTTTGATATTTGGCTCCCCTCATGGGATTATAAATCTTCAAAACTCCTCATGGGATCCATCCCAGCTAATTTTACCCATCTTCATATCCGAGCTGACCTCTAGGTTCCCTTTAGTGTTAAGGAAGCTGAGGAGGTACCTCTTTTTAAACATTAATTTATGCATTTCCCTAGGACTGAAAAGATTAATCCTTCTGTTTCAAGCTAGACAACCTATTCTTATTCTGGCAAGGACTGGGCTGGAGGGAACACACTCTTGCTGTCCACCTCCTTTTGTGTACTGTGGTGGAAGAAACTGAAGGTGTTTCTCATTCTTCCTCAAGTCTTTCCCTTCTTGGAATGCAGCTCCGACAAAGAAGGCAAATCTCTGGGGCAAGTGCCTAGTATTCAGACTTAACGTTTCACTCCAGCTGCTGGTAGAATGGCAGACTCCTATGTTCCTTTCATCAAAGTACATTTTCAACTTGTTTTTTTCTTCTTTGTGTTTATGGAACTTTACAGTAGTCTTAATGATCACAGAAGTGCCTAGTAGCTGAGTTCTTAACCATCTATCACGAATTCAGGAAGGGACAGGGTGCATTTCAAAGGTGATGCCCAGTGACTTTGTAGGACTGGCTAAAGTACTAACTAGGCTGGAACTTTGTTTTCCAACCTTTTAGGAAAAGCATCCTTTAACAATTCAGACACCATTTTCCTAACATTATTAGGTTGTAGCTATCCTGCACTTGATATAATGCATTTAAAATAATAATCCTTGCAAAATGCTTAGATTCAGAGCTGTAAACTGTCAGCAGTTTGGTTGACATTATCATAATTCATTTGCATTATCTAGAAAATATCCATTTTATGCATCAGAACCCTGACATCATGGTTTCTGCATAGCTGGGATAATATTGCAAGATCCTTATGCAACATACACAAATTTCTGACAATATTGGGTAATGGATCTTAGGTTCTCTTGAGGATAGTTATATGTACAAAATCACATTTTGTTCTTTACCTTTCTCCTGTTACTGAACTTTTAATTATACTGAAAATGTTTATTTTAGGACTTTTCCCTGTGGAATTTCCACATATACTGGAAAATTGTCTTTTCCTTATTATTTCCAGATTTACATTTAGTTCCACTTTCCTCCAGCTAAAATTTTTAGCATGGACTCTTGTCCCTCTACAGTACATTTTATCTCTGTGAAACTTGGTTTCAGGCATATTTGCAGCCTCCATCCATTTTATACAAAAATAAAACCTTTGCTTTTTTCAAGATATGTTTTTAGCTCTGTGACAAGATTGAATGCTACTTATGTTTGTGCCCGAAATGGGAAGCAAGCAGTCTCTCACAGTGCTTATTCTAGTCCAGTCTTGGCTGAATTTTTAAGGCTCTTTATTGTCTCTCAGTTCTGCTTTGACTTTGTGACCTGGTAATCTAGTCCCCTGAGCACTGAGCTTTCTCTCCAACATGTTGAGACTGATCTGTCTCTGTTCTGCAGACTGACACCATTTTACAATTTTCTTCCCTAAGATTCAGTCAAGAATTTCTGATAGTTTTTTCTATATGACCCCTCACAAATCCTCTATAAACTAATGTTAACTTATGGCTGCTGCAAGCTGTCCATCCCTTTAAAAACATTGCTTCTGTGACTCAAAAGTCACAGAATTTTTTTGAAGGCTTGAAGTGTTGCTTGCTTTTGGTTTCATGTACGCAACTTATCTCTCAAAGATGGTATTCTTTCTGGTTATGTAAGAAGTCTTGGAATCCACATCTGACAAAAAGACTTGGTCTTTCTTACCTAAGCTGGGCCCGTTTAGTGGCACTGCCTTGATAACGCTGAATGTATCAATTTCTCTTTGTTTATCTTTTTCTCTCAAATGTCAAGTTTCATACTTAGACAGCTGTTAGATTTCTCTGGCTGTGCTGGAGCCTCTCCTCACTACCTTCTTCCCAGTGATTCACTTTCTTATGATTAGGCAGTGATCTTTTGTGGTAAACTTCATGTTTCCGCACATAATAAAAATGAGTCTTCTTAGAGAAAGAGATTAATAGTATAAAAAATGGTAAATGGGTAAGAACGTGGCTCTTCCTTCTAGTAACATGCTAATTAACATCAGTGTTGTTAGTGCCTTCTGGGAATAAATTTCCAGGCTAAGAGAAAACCATGAGGTGGTTCACTGTAGCTTTCCAGAGCCCCTCCATAGACCAGCCCCGTGTCCAGCTGCCACACAGCATCACAAATGACAAAATCAGGGAAGCCAGGAAGCTAAGGCAAGATGAAAATCAAAGAAAATCCTACTTTGCTGTCACTTGGCAGAGAGTCAATTACTAGAACACGCTGATACCTTTTGGCTCTACCCTGCTGCCATTGTCAATGTCCACAGGAAAAAAAAAAAAAAAAAAGAGTGAAAAATCCCCAAAACGCGCAATGTTAAAAGTCTGACCTTTCAAAAGAACATTCTTAAAAGGCTGATGGCAATTACAACCTTAACATTAGAGTGATAACTGTGCACATACCTCCACATGAAGCAGAAATTAGCGGCACTATTAAAGCTCGGGTATAAATATCAATTTCCTTGGGAATTGTATACCTTTTTTTTTTTTTTTCCCTTTTCCTTTAGGATTGAAACAATTATTTCTTTTTATCTGGAATCCTCCAGATCTGTGATGCCTTAAAATGCTTAATATATTTGACATGACACATTATTCTGTGTCAGTCTCTTTTACACATACTGCTTCTTCAACTTGCATGCAGTGTCACAGGGGGAGAGACATCCAGAGGAAATAAGGGAAAAGAAATGTGTGGTTGAATTTTACCAGTGTAGTCAGGATGTGCAGCAAGGACAGGTGCATTCTATGTGTGACAGTCTGCAAAGTAAGGTCCTTGCACTAGATAGGAAAAGGGGAAATTTGGGGGTGGATTTTCCACAGCCTGAGACATCTAGTTTTTATCTCTTATGGACCAGAATGTCTAAAATGATCATTCTCAATAGTAAGGGCCCAATTTTTTAGGGGTGCTTAACACGGACTAGTGGAAGTTGTCAGGAGACAAATTCTCCCTGAAAATTCACATACTTAATCTAGAGGCTCAAACACATGCTGAATGCCTTTGAATTATTTTTTTTTAATTTTTTTTTTTTAATCAAAGCCATGCATGCATACAAGGGCAAGGCAAGTAGGCCAAGCAACAAGGGTGCCTTGTAAAGAAGTACAAATCAGGTGTCCAGTGCATCTGGATGGACTGTGATATCTCTTTCATGAAATCATCGGCAACAGGGTGTCAGATAAGGAGTATGAAACAGGAAATCACCAGCAGGTTTTGTTCTGCGATTTGCTCCAGTGATACTGAGACAATATTGGCTGCATTCCCACAGGGCACAAACAATGCAGCAGTTCAAGAAGCCCGACATTAGTTTACAAAAATCTGATGATTACTGCATTTCCCAGCGCTGTGATAATGCAGCACCAGTCAGCTGCTCAGTTTACCTCTTGTAAATCCCTTTCAAAGTATAAGGGAAAAAAAAAAATCCACAGTGGGTAGCGTCCAAACCTGACCAGTCTCTTCCATCTTTCACCCCGTAATGTATTCAGATGGGCTTTGGATGCATGACTGAAGAACCTATGGCTTGTCCAACCTTTAGTACTCCCTTGTCAATCATACATAGAGACCTATAGTGCTTTCATGCTTCTAAGAGATCTCAGAGGCAGATATTGACCAAAGCAGACACCGGAGCAAGGGTGGTGATACCTTTATTAGCAAGAGAGAGCATTTGGATAAGCTTTGCCACATCAGCCAGGAGAGTACACCAGGATACTCCATTGCCAAGGTTTATGGAGAAACTCATGAAGAAATCAGCCAGGTATTTACTGCTGTCAAGGTTTAGGGTGAGGGCCATCAACTAAGCCTATAACAGATGGTCACTATCAACCCCTCTCCCTCCCTAAAGCTGAATCAGTTTTCATGAAAATAATAGAATGGAATACATACAAATATATACAAAAGCAGTATGAATCTCCCCACCCTCCCCCGGTAGCAATCCCATCACCGTCACCACTGTCCCAGCCTGGGCCCAGCAGCAGAGGGGAGCTGTGTTCAGGAGCTGGATTCTGGTGTTGGATTCAGGACACACAGATCGAAACTGAAGACAGAATGGACAGAGACCTCCTTGGGTGCTGGCCAGTGAAGAAGAGGCTTCACCCTCATAATTTATACAGAGTATGAAGTATAAACTACTATCAAGCTTTGTAAAAATAAAGTTCTATGAAATTTAATAATTGCTAGTTCAGCTTTAAAGTAAAACTGCTGCAATAATAAACATGGAACCATAGAATCATGGAATGGTAGCGTTTGGAAGGGACCTCTGAAGATCATTGAGTCCAACTCCCCTGCCAGAGCAGGGTCACCCAGGGCAGCCCACACAGGAGCAGATCCAGGGGGGGTTGGAAAGTCTCCAGAGAAGGAGACTCCACAACCTCCCTGGGCAGCCTGGGCCAGGCTCCATCAACCTCACAGTGAAGAAGTTTTTCCTTCTGTTGAGGTGGAACTTTCTGTGTTCCAGTTTGTGCCCATTGCCTCTCATCCTATCCCAGGGCACCCCTGACAAGAGCCTGGACCCTTCTCCTTGACACCCACCCTGCAGATCTTTGGAACCATTCCCAAGATCCCCTCTCAGGCTTCTCTTCTCCAGGCTAAACAGTTCCAGGGCTGTCAGCCTTTCCTCACAAGAGAGATGTTCCAGTCCCTATAATGATATTTTATGAAGCTGACTCTTAAATCTGGGATAGAAAATTTTGTTTTGAAATTAGACATGCAAAATTCTCAGGTAAAATAAAACCAAATAAAAGCGGAAAAAAAAAAAAAAGTCTATTTTTGAAATGATATAACTGAAGTCAGAACAAATGTGACAGTTTCAGGCATCATTGTGAAAAAAAAATAAATACAATTTGTCAAGGGAGTGTCTCATCATATTGTTTTATATTCAATCAGCTTGCCATTTTTACGATTCAGAAAGTTACTTGTCGCACAGTAATGTCATACAGATCACTTTGTAGGTCTACTGTCAGCAAAATGTATAGCAAAAAAATCTACTATACACTGCAGGTGCAAATACTGTTTGCAAAACAGTCTCCATCTGTTAAATGAAAACAACTGTGAATGAAATGGATGAGAATGTAAATTATTTCAATACCCGTATAAATAAAATCTTCCATACTCTTGTAACTCTGCTGATTATCCAGAGGAAACTTCCTTGTTTGTAAAGTGTTTTGTTTTAACAACTTAATACCTCATGTTTGACAGATGGGATGGTTTGAGAAAAAAAATGAATTAATACATTTAATTATAATAATACATATAGTGGAGATATGTTCAGAAGACATATTCTGGATTACATCTGCAGACCAAGACTAGGTTGTGCTTTAAATAACCTTAGATTCTCACATGACAATAGTGTACTCTGAGTCTTGACAAACTTAAAAACAAGGTAGGCATCAAAGATATGGCTTGAGATTGAGATTTTGCCCCTGAAATCATAGGCCAACTTCCCCCAAAGACCCCCAACTAATCCAGTTCAACTCCTTAATTAGTTTAATTATAAGCTCTGCATTATAAACATAGCCACCTCATCCCAAGGTGATAGTAGTGAAAATTTGGAGGAAATGTAGGACAGATGATTAAAATCCAGGAAAAATTTCTTACGATACTTCCAGAATAATCCTAAATATCTTTCCTCAAACTTTGCAGAAATTTCCTCATTCATTTTCATCATGATTGGGGCAATTTTCAGTCTAAAACTATCTTTCCAACAGAAATGAAAGAAAATTATTGGATAAAGCTGAAATACGATTTACTGACCATGAAAGCAGTGTATAAATACACTGTGGAAGAACAATTCACTATTTCTTTCAAAATACACACCAGTCTATCTGCCACCTGCCTTAACGTAAAGTATATAAAAATTTGTGTATTCAAAAGAAATGCCTGAGGATTTGCTCCTGTCAGGTTCTTAGTGCCTGACAGAAGAAGCTCAAAAGCTGTCAGGTTCCTACTCAAAATGCATGATTTTCACAGACAGAAGAATAAATGTGAAAGAACATTTCTGACCTCAGATAAACACTAGTTTACCAACTCCACTTTCTGATCTGAATTGAAACAAAGCAAAATTGTTTAAATATGATAAATCCTTTTTTTTCTTTTTTTTTTCTTTTTTTTTTCTTTTACTTTAAACTTTAAATTTATAGACAGAAATATGTTTAAGGTTAATTAAGTTTCTTTGCTTTTATGTCAAGCTTCCCATCACTGAAAGTAGGGGAACTGAAAAATTCTTACAAAATATTTATTAATTTAGATCTTGCCTCAGAGTCAAGATTTGACTGAGATGCAATAGCAATGTTTCTTTTGACATCTAGCTAGTTCAGAGAAACCCTCTGGTTACCCACATAGTGATGTGTCTCCAAATTTCTTCTGGCCCTTTGTAGTCTGAACTATAACCAAATGCTAAATCTTCATCTTTTGCCATAGCAGTGATTAAAGTCCTGACAAATTGCTAGTGAACACTTCTGAAAAACTTTTTCAGACATAAAGACCAAATTATTAGTCTTTACACTTATGAAAATCAACAAATTAACATTGTCTCAAAGGTTCAGCTTTTGTACTTCTGACTCATTCAGACTGTAAAACTACGTCTGAAATATAGAATCATAGAATGGTTTGGGTTGAAAGGGACCTTTAAAGGCCATCTGAGGGCTCCAGAACTGGATGCAGTACTCCAGGTGAGGCCTCACCAGAGCAGAGTAGAGGGGCAGAATCACCTCTCTTGACCTGCTGGCCACACTTCTTTTGATGCAGCCCAGGATACGATTGGCCTTTTGAGTTGCAAGCGCACATTGTTGGCTGATGTCCATACAGCTTCTTGTTCACCAGCACTCCCAAGTCCTTTTCTGCAGGGCTGCTCTCTATCACCCCATCCCCCAGCCTGTATTGATAATGAGGATTGTTCAGACCCATATGCAGGACCCTGCACTTGGTCTTGTTGAATCTCATAAGGTTCACTTCTCCAGCTTGTCCAAGTCCCTCTGTATGATATCCCATCCCTCTGGTATATTGACTGCACCATTTGGCTTGGTGCTGTCTTCATACTTGCTGATGGTGCACTTGATCCTGCTGTCTATATCACTGATGAAAATATTAAACAGTACTGGTCCCGGTACAGACCCCTGAGGGACACTTCTTGTTACTGATCTCCATCTGGACTTCAAGCCATTGACAACTACCCTCTGGATGCGACCATCCAGACAATTCCTTATCCACTGAACATTCCACGCATCAAATCCATATTTCTCCAACTTGTCAAGGAGGATATTGTGGAGGGGACTGTCAAAGGCCTTTCAGTAGTCTGGACAGATGACATCCATAGCTCTTCCATTGTCCACTGATGTAGTCACTCCATTGTAGAAAGCCACTAGATTAGTCTCAGGCAGGACTTTTGCCCTTAATAAAGCCATCCTGTCTGTCTCTGATCACCACAGATATCATCACAGATATGTTCTTACATCCCTAGTTTTACTGTATACCATCCACCTTGTAATTAACGGTCTAAACTGTCATCTCTCTGTACTGACACAGAAAGAGCAACAATGAGAAGATGCTGCATGTCGTCTGCTGGTTTCAGCAAAGCAGAGTCTGTGTACACTGTATGGTCTTACTGATGCCATAGCCAGGATGAAAAAAAAACAACCCTGTGTTTTTCTACCCTGTCTGACTACCTGTCTCCTGGTATTGGGTTACCTTCAGCTCTGGGGTAACACTGAAGTCACTTTAGGATTTCATACCTACCTAACACGCTGATGCCAAATCTGCTATGATCACTTGGGTTACGATCTTACTCCAAAACCTGCCGTTGAAAACCCAGCAGTTTCCATAAATTCAAATGTTTTCAGGTTACAGGGTCTGCTACAACCTTTTAATAAGATCTCCAGCACAAAACAGGCCATACTGTTCATACTTCTTCTCCTTGGACTATGCCTTTGCAGCAGTTGGGAAAACAAAACAAGAGGCTACATGCTAGGTATTCTCCAGCTGACTCGAATACCTCTCTATCCATACGCCACAAGTCTGAGGACATTTGGTTTCTGCCCTTTAGTAGCTTCTCAGTCAGTTAGAAAAAACAGATATAAGAAGGACAACACTCTTCTTAGGACAGATTTTGATGGATACCAGCACATTAAATGTCAAACAGAAGAGAAATTTTCTTGTTGGGGTCATTCACTATTGTATTTTATTGTGCAATGTAACTGCTTATCTCGGGTGGCAGAGGTTATTTGCTGCAGGGAAGACTAAGAATGTCATTAGTGCACTGTGCCCTGAGATAACCTGCAGCATATCATTAAACCATCTAATGACTGCATGGCCCATTGACCTCCATCACTCATTTGCTAACAATGTTTGTTATTTACAGGCACTAGGGAAATTACTGTTGAGTTATTGCTCACCCTTTTCCTGCTGCTGCCAGCACAATACTTGGTGATATCCCACACGAAAATTTAGAAAGCTGCTAAATTGGTTTTAATGATATGATCTGGTGTGCATACGAATTAAGTCTGTGGGTGTGTTTACTGAGTCCTCCCTGTCGTCAGCCCTTCCCTCCCTCTCCCCCCTGCCCATTCCAATATGTCACTATTCTGGTATATCACTGGAACATTACAGAAATAATACTTGCATATAGCCATGTCTTGCCATCCAGCTTTGGATTCCACTACCTGCACTTTTCTTTTAAAAGCATTTTATGCAGCAGTCTGGAATGGAGATGAATCCAGTGATGGAAGAAGCTGAATACGTAAATAACTGACATTTATACTGAAAAATATCTCTTTACCCCCAGACTGTGAAAGTAGAGCAACTGGAATTCTTGAATTGCTCTCTTTTTCTGCTGGTGTGAAGTATTTGCTACCCTTCTTATTCTGTTTCCATTAAACCAGGTATTTTCAGAGGCACTTAAGGCTATTAGGCAGTTAAACCTTACTGGAACAGAAAGGTATTAGCTTTGATTTTTGTTTGTGGGGTTTTGGAGTGGGTGTGGATGTCAAGAAGGTGAAGATAAGGCAGCTGTTTATTTAAACTATTTTGCAGTTGATATGCAATAAAATTGGTGGTGTTTTCAGTAAATATTAATCTTTCCTTTTGGTTAAAGGTCTATTCAGCGAGCTAAATTATCCTGCTGTTGATCCCAATTATGAACAATTGAACTTTTCTTTGAGGCAAATCAGGGCTAAGAACGTGAAATACATATGAAGTAATGACCCAATCATGTGATTGCTTGGAACCTCACAGACAGGGGTATAGCTTTTGCTGCCTTCAGTGAATTATGATGGTACGGAACAAGGCATTGTGTAGTGCTAGAAGTAATTAGCATTGCTGGCTCCATTTGAGGCTGACCAGATGTCCACAACCAAAGCAGGACACCTATCTCTGGCTGCCAGGATTTCAAAAGTGACAGGACAGCAATGTGCAAATAGAGCCAAATTATGTTGGTACTGCAAAACATGCTTCATCCTTTGGGATTTTCCAGTGCAAAAGTGAGTAGTAACATAAGCGAGGGTGCTTGCATGGCTTCAGTGGTTTTTCTGCTCGAGAGAGTTTGATTCTATTACCAGAAGTTTTCCTTCTTGAAGCAGGACTAAGTATGCTGGGTTCTTCAAAGTCCCACTCCACCACTTCAATTCACCATCTGTAAAGTGGGGTTAATAAATTACAATATTGTAAAGGTGACAGTGTGAAATGCACAGGAATGTATGTCTGGGGCACAGGTCCAGCACAAATAAATAATCACGCCAACTAAGGACATTCTGGGCATCAGCTCAAATCAGTCTATAGAGCAGCACAGTTTAAGGATGGTATTAACAAGTCATGGTATTAAGAGACCAAACATTGTCTTACAAATATGAATGAGGTTGCAACCAAACAGAAGGTCATTTGTTGCAGTCTGATAGCACAAAGTTGACCATAATCTAGGATACACCAACAGCCAAGAAAAGCTTAGCATGAAGATGCACAAATGAATTACTGCAGCTTAATGACATATTGTGCATCAGCTGAGCTGCAGGAACTGATTACAGCATCATCCTTTGCCACTAGCAAATGCTATCTAAAATACATTAATCTAAAGCAGAGTGAACTTTCTATTCTGCAGTAATTCCACTCAGTTTTGTGTCACAACACTTAAAACTTTTCATTGGGTTGCATTTAAGCCAATGCACATTTAGTCACCGACTTCAAAACTGAGATTCCCGATAGAAGGAACTGAGTGGAGACAGTTTTATGTTGTCTTCATTAAATTCCAGAGTGAAGACCCTCACACCCAAATCCCCAAAGTCTTGAAGAAATACTGACCCAACACAAATCCCTTTGTTTTCTTTCAATCTCGTCAGTCACTTAATAGAAAAAGTCTCTGTATGCCACTGTTGATCTTCAAGTTTATAGCATAATGTGTCAGTACCAAGTTCCTCTGAAATAGTTTTGCCATTAAATTGTCACCAAACCCCTCTAGATCTAAAAGCTATTGTTTTTAAGCCAGGAAATACTGTTATAATCAGTCCAACTTGCTTTCAAATATACCCCTGAGAGGAAGACCCAATAAGGATATTTTAGGACTTGCAAGTTTATCATGAAGGTATCAAATGGCACAGAAATCATAGCCCCGGCCGAGTCATTTTACTGGTTAATTTTCCTACCTGTATAAAGGACTCTTTTTAGTCTGGGATAGTCTTGTTTCAGGTCTCAGCCATAGGAGTTTGCTCTGACTCCTCCTGATCCATCAATTATCCACCTATTCAGCTGTCTCAATGCTTTTAAGTGTGGAATTGTGTACTCTCTCTTTTGAATGGAAAACTGGCTGCTTTCTCTGGTGTCTTTTACTTCTGATGTCAACGAAATTTTACCAAGAGTTGACCTGTAATTAACAAGAAAAATAATGGCGTAAATTACTTTCATGCAAGCAAAGACCCAGTGTAGCAGTGAGATGGTAACAGCGCAGAGTAAGTCCCTCCCTGCAAGGAACCAGGTCTACAGCACCTTGTAAACAGTTGTTGGTGTAGCATCTTAAAAATGTAATGGCAAAGAAGTGAACAAGATAAGAAGCAGGCTTCTTGGGAAAAATAGTGTATGTGTTGCAAAGAAGGAGCCACGTTAAAGTGAATCATCCTAATCTCCTTCAAAACCCCTCACCTATCTTCAAAGAATGACCAAGCATGATGAAGAAACTGAGTTAGGGAAATAGGACAGCACTGGATATAGCTTATATTATCAGATTGCAGATCAGCCACATATAGAATCACTTACGTGCCTTTCTGCCTGTTTGTTTTTGTCTACCAGATGTCCCTGGAGTGTCAATTTACAAAGGTGGAGAAACTGCAAGACCTGGGAGCTGAGAAAGGTGTGCTTGAAGTACTAGACAATCCCTAGGCTTGTGGGACAGCATTGCAATATAATCTTGTGCCTAGCAGGAAAAAGTGGGGTGGAGGGATCATAAAGGATGCGAAAGGAAAAGACAGCATTGTACTGTTCTCAGATCAAAGGGAGGCATGGGACTGGCTTCCTGGAATTTGAACACATCAGCACGGTAAGCTTTTAGGTAGGAAAGGCTCACTCAAAGCTCTGTGACAGAAGTGTCTTATTCTATAATTACTTGCAGACTGTGACAAAACCACTCGTTCCTTTCTCTCAGCTTAACCAAGGAGGCTAACAAGTGTGAGGCTGACCAGTCAGGACCCCACTGACGGATTCAAATCCAAGCAGAAAAAATGTGAGAACAAATGATCAACTTTTAGCTGGGATTTTATCTCTTTTGGTTGCTGGCTCCTTTGGATTCCATCATGAAAGACACAACAGTCTGCTCTTCAATGGTGCTTACATGTAGCAATTGGAGTGGTGATGATATTAACTATGTTGGATACCTCACTTCTCTTTTTGGTATCCTTCAGTATGTTACTGCTTCGTTGGCAGTCTACAGAGGTGATAATTGTGTGTAGTGTGGGTTTTCTGAGGGCTTTATTTTTTAAAATCTTAGTAGCTATTGTGTATTTCTGTCACAGCTTTTATTATGTTCCAGTGATGGTTTGCCAATTTTTATTTTCAAATTGACAGTTCCAATAATGATGTGCTACTCAGGAAATCTGTAAATCTTCTGGTGGATAAATCCTCTGTATATTTTTGTTTAATGTACTCGGAAGCATTGTAATGGATTTAAAATTATATTTATTGTGCATGTTACTGTGTGACAAGGGATAGATTTCAACCACTCCTTTCCCAGGAAACACAGCATTATTACTTGATGCAGAAATACTGCTTTTACATATAGGCTACTTATCACAATTTAAACTTGTCCTCTTGACAGTGATTCACATAACCTTGTGTGCTCTGTGGCCAAACTGGAAAGCTCAGCAAGCACTGAGTCTTACCAGATTCCCATGCTTCAAGGGAAAACGTACGGATTATGATTACATTAAAGCTACTGTTCCTGTTTCCTGCTGTAACACCTTAACATTAACCATTCCAAGAGCATCTCCCACTGTGACCCACAGGGAACCTCTCTGACCATGTCTACTCTTCACATGCGTCTGACTGCAGCAGGGGAGGAGGGAAATGGGAGGAGAAGGGCAGGACACTCAACATCTCTCTTCTGTTAGGCATATAAAGGGAAGATTATTTTTATTATTTCTAATCACTCTGATTTGTTATTCAAATCTAATTTTGCATCTGAAAGCATACTGTATCCTAACCTGCTCAAGCAGATTTAGCAAACAAGCCAATCTCACAGGTATATGCCATGGGAAAGGCAATGATAATACCAACCACAGAATTGCACAGGAGCCCTTTCCATCAAATTCCCATTCAGGTCCCTTAGAAATCATTCTCTATCTTTATGTAAGACCCTTCTTTGTACTGAGAGACTTCTGTGAGATACCTTCTAGGAGAGGCTTTGAATACACTAGAGGTCCAGGGATAGCGCACAGGACTTTTGACTAGCTTTCATAAGTTAGTCATGAATCATGATTGCTTCAACCCACACCTACCTATTCCTGGCAGAGCTCCTCTAACAGCAGCTTGGTGCTTTTCTAGCCTCCCACCAAACTGCACTGTCATCAGGCAGCCTTACAGTTCTTAAACAGACCCCATTATCAAAATGAATGCCTATAACTTTATTACCTCAACAAATGCGTTCACTTCACACAGCTTCTTCGTAAGTTATGATCTATCAGACTGCTGGTTTGTCATTTAATTAGCTACCATGGGCTAGTCAATAGTCATTAGGTGGACTTCCATGCTTTTCGCTCTCCTCTCCCTCCTCACCCACTGCATGCCCAAGAGTTGCTGCCTGCATGTAACTGTGGGTGCTGTAAATACGTGTGCTGGCATATATTAAACTCAGCGAACAGCTTCCTCTCTACCTGTGGCTTCCTCATGGCTCTCACTGGCCTGGAGTCATCAAGGGTAGAATGTTCCCTGTAGATTCCTGGGCTTTTTGTTCCCTACAGAAAAAAAACCTCCAACACTACAAACCAAAAAGCCCGGAACAAGTGAGTGAAACATTTTCATTGCAAAACGTTCCAGAAAGAGCATGGAAATTGGCAACATTACAATTCAATCACAAGATTTTATTTTGGCTTTGATGTTTTTCCCCTGTGATTTAGACCTGTCTTTCCTTAGTATTACTTTATTCAGTATGTGTGGGTCAGGTCAAGAACATAGACGAAATTGATTTTTCCCTTTCTTTCTTCTTTTGTTTCCCCTGGTGAAACTTGCAGAACAGTTTTTGTTTTGTTTCTTTAAAAAAGCCAAAACCAAAACCAAAAACCAAAAACCAAAAAAAAAAAAAAAGAGGGAGAGAGAAAGTGGCAAGACAATCCCTGAAATCAGTTTGAGAAAAATCAAGTGTTGGCTTATTTTTCTAGTGAGGTAGTGTTGTTACTGCTGAACAGATTCACTTTTTCTCTAGAATAGTACTCTCTGATACAACATTATACGCACATAAACAAAATAGAATCGGTTTTGGTTTTTTCTAATTCACAATAAACTGTAAATTTCTCGTAGAATCATAGATTCATTAAGGTTGGAAATGACCTTCAACACCACCAAGTCCAACTGTCTACTAACCATTATCAGGACCACTAAACCATGTCCTGAAGTGCCACATCCAGACATTGTTTGAACCCCTCCAGGAATGGTGACTCCACACCCTCCCTGGGCAGCCTCTTCCAAGCCCTCACCACTCTCTCAGGAAAAAAAAATTTCCTGATATCCAACCTAAACCTCCCCTGGTGCAACTTCAGACCATTCACTCTCTCTCATCCTATCACTGGGAGAAGAGACCAACCCCCACCTCACTCCAACCTCCCTTCAGGCAGCTGCAGAGAGCAAGAAGGTCTCCCCTCA
>WUAM01000175.1:87878-101083 GCA_024336885.1 Actenoides hombroni | reverse complement strand
CCCCAGTGCCCAGGGCAGGGGCACCAGCCCTGCCCTGCTCCTGCTGGCCACACTAGTGCTGAGCCAGGCCAGGATGCTGGTGGCCTTCTTGGCCACCTGGGCACATTGCTGGCTCATGCTCAGCAGGGTGTCCACCAGCACCCCCAAGGCCTTTTCTGCCATGGCAATGCAAACAAGCCATCTTAATGTCAGACCTGGATGATGGGTTTGCAGAAACCTTTGAGGCAGCTGTTCTTGCCCATTAGTTTCAAAGCATTTCTGTGGTTGCCTAGCTAAACATACAATGGGGTGATTAATATAGTTTAATCTGTCTCTAATGTCCTGTCACCACCAAAGAGAGGCAGTTACGCAGTCTGAAGGACCTCTTCCATGTAAATACTGAACCAGAGACCCTACTGAATGTGAGCTTGTGTAGGGTTGGAGTCACCATCCCTGGAAGTGTTCAATGTACCAGTGAAATCTCCATTTATAATGCCAAAAAAGCTGCTACCTGCCTGGGATGGAGGTATCATTGCCCAGATGTTCACAGTTTAACTTCTCTTCTTCTTTTCAGATTTTTCTTTACAATCTTTTCTAGATCTGATGATGATAACTTACTAGAGAACTGTTAATATGAAGATAGAATAAATGTTCTCACTGTTTTTCCAGGGACTAGGACTCATGATGCACCATTTAGTGTCAGTGTACTGTTTGGGTTTTTTGGTTTAAAGCTCATTTGCTTTTTTTTTTTTTTTAATGTTTATATTTCACTTCAGAATTCACGCTATCAATCACAATTTCCCAGACAGAGATTAACAGAGGATGCAGAAGATACGTTATAAATTAAATCAAACCTCAAATAGAAGCATCATGCATAGTAAAATTCACTAGAACATAATCATCATTAAATCATCCATGAAGCTCTGAAAACATTTAAAAAAATATTAACTTTGATGATATTCATTGGGACTTTAAAAAGAGTAATTAGCATTTTTTCTCCTTTGGCCATATGACTGATACTCTCTCATCTTGCCTGAGAATCTTCTTTCAGACATTCAACAAAATATTATGAAGAAATAATAAGAAATTAAGTGTGGGTGAGCAATATCAACCATGCCAAGTGTTGTGATATAATTTCTCTCACCCATCATCAGCTGCTCACACAAGTCACATTTAGTAAGGTCACAAACAAGTGATCTGTTTCACTTAACACAAAGCTTTGACTTTCTGCTGCGTGATACCCATGAATTCCTTCACCCTACATTTAATCTAGGTCTGTGAGCACTTGTTCTCTTCTAGAGCAGACTGTGAGGGTTGAAGAGGTTCACATTTCTTGCTAGCATCATTCCAGTGCTGGAGGTTACTGTCCTTCCTGTGTCCCTAAGGGAAGAGCAGAGCTAAACAGCTGGAGGATTTAAATCTTTCCCCTGGTACAGGTTAAAAGAGAGGTTTATTTTTAGCTGGACTCTCCCAGTGTTAAAATCCATCTTCCTTCCCAAGAAAAGCTTAAAGCTTTTGCCTCTGTGTCCACAAATGAGAGTAGTCTCAAAATTGAGGAAGGCCATTATCTAATGAGATCAGAAGAAAACACTTTCACCTATGCTTGTAACCTTCAATTCAGTCTCCCACTAGTTATTTTTAAGGTGTGTACCCTCATGACCCAAGGCAATTTGTAAATTGTACATTACTAAAAGCCTTGAAATGGCTGGAGATAACAGACTTTCCTGTAACAAGAACAGACTGAAAAATTACTTCCAAGAACTTTTATAAGTTCCTGTATTATTATTTGATTATTCCATTTCCTCTATAGCTGCACAACTGTAAGACATCACTGCAATTGTAACTGTTTGGCACCTTAAAGCAGTCTTTTCTCATCTGTATGGTGAACTGGGTTGTTCTTTCTTAACATGGTTAGTCTAAAATGTTAGGCATCTTATCCAAACTAATCCCCTTTGTTGGTCCCTTTACAGTCTGTGGACAAAACAATTTGTCATACCTCAATAAGCTGAACTGCTTCTATGATTGTAAAAATTCCTTCAACAAGTGTCCAAGTAGTGTCTGGCTGAGACAAAGCACCAGTTTTGAGATGGTGAAACTTAGATGAGATGAATCCTACACTAAAGGAGTAAAAATTGCACTGAGAATCTTCCAAATACTTTCAAAGTATTTTTTAAACTATTATTTTAAAATGGTAGTTTTTACATTTGTGAATTAAACAGAGCAATTACTTGACAGTGTTTTACAAAAATCTGAATTTATATGAAGAAAGCCTTCAGTCATATTATGTATTATTCTAAAACTGGTGAGATCTTTGAAAAAGCTCTTGGTTGCCTTCCTAATTCTTCTCTTTGCTGATGTTTAAAATAGTGGTGAATAATGTACTTGCTATAACTTGCACAAAGATAGTCCAACCTAATTCTATGCTTACTTTCCAAGTAACCTGATCCAAAAAATGGGTCATTGTTTTTTAATTTTATTTTTTTTGGCCTCCAGCTCGATTTGTTGCTTCAGGCCATTTGCTGGTCCCAGGAATAAGTGTTATTTACCCACTCCATGGGTAGAAATTCAGCTAAAAGAGGCAGCCAAGTAAGTGTTTTGGTCCAACTTTTCATGGTCTTCATGGAAATGAAAGAAAGGAACAAAATTAAATTATTAAAAATAGCCCATTCTATTTAATTCAAATGGGTCACAGTTCATTTCATAAATTCCTAAAAAGATATACTTCTGCTAGCATTGATTCCAGAACTTATTGAAATGAGCAGGGGAAAGATACATCTTTATCCACAGTGACTAACTTGTGGATGGACACCAGTTTATAACGTAGTTTTAGAGTATTTTTCTTTTATAATATCCATAAAAATGTTAAAATTGAACTCCTACTGTTTCATCCTCTTCCTGGACTACAACAGCATATTCAACGTGACTAATTTGTTCCTAACTTGGTTCTGCACTACCCAGTAAAACACATCCAATTAGAACATTCATTGACACAATATAAAATAAGTTAAAAGACAAAAAAAAAGTCACACTTCCTCCTCTAAGATAAGCCATATGAGAAATGGATTAAAATATAAAGCCCAATTAGTGACACAGTAAAACTAAACACAATCCCTAAACATAACCAGGCTGAATGTTCAGATCTTGCTACAGGTGGAGTAGCGTACTACCCTGGGATGAGTTTCAAAATGTGATTACAAATGTCAGCCAGGGAGTCCGCATGTTTTAATAGCTAAACTTTTCACTGTTGCTCTCCCTCCCTGTCTCTCTCCTTATTTGATTTTTTATCTTCAAGAGTCTTACTAAATAAGGGGTCTGAGTTTTTGAAACCATCGCTCCGAACATGATGTTGAAATCCTAATGACCTCTGCTTGTTATCCAGGCAGACCCTTTGCAACTGTTGTATGCTGAAGAAAAAAATCTGCTGCTTCCTTACTCTGCTTTTTCTATGGATCTTGCATAGTAGAATCTTGCCTAACTTCATCCTTTCTCTAAACTCTCAATTTCCCTATTACAGTGAGAGCTGTGGGTCTGTTTTTTTTCCATGGATAACATAAATATTCAGAGGTCTAATTCAAAACTTTGCAAACCGTGTTTGAAAACCATGGCCTTGTAAGTGCATTTGTAAGTGTCTTCAGTCAGACATATTTAAATGCATGTGTGCTGTCAGTACCTTTGAGACAAATTCTTTTATTTTTTGGACCTGAATTTAAGCTGAATTTATTTTGTAATTAGAGCTGGACAGAGAATGCGGAGTACTTTTTTTGTGGCACTTTTGGAAGCTTCCAAAACTGTCCTTGTTCTTCATTAGAACAAACAAGCAAAGGAGGTGTCCAAAGGTGTTTAGGAATAGGAAATGTCAGGAAAAATTCTGTCTATACTCAATGTGCACTTAACTGCCCATACTCTGAATATAGGATGGAAACATTTCTATCAGAAAGATAAATTAATGAAGAGGGATATATCTGAAAGTGTCATTATAGCTTGTGCAAAGCTTTCCATGAAATACTATGTTCTTAACATTTTTAATATTTTTCCATAAATCATTGATATTTAGATGTGGATACTGGAACTGTGACTTCTGTAAAGCTTTGAAATGTAGTTCATATATTCTTCTATTAATATTTTTGTTTATTTTTAATTTCACTGCATAAATAGACAATACTTTCTAGAATTGTCAAAAAGTTGAATGGGAAAGGTATTATTTTAGTCCTGTGGTTCTGAACTGAGCTACGTGTCAGAGGATGTTCAGACCTTGTTAATGATGATTGTATTTGCCATGATGAAGTTTGTGTCTGTGTCCCTTGATGTAGAATGGCTTCAAATTGAGGAGCAATGATTCCCTACTGGCTTAGGAAACCACAAACAAATATTAGTGGGATATACAGCCATTATTGTTGACTACCTGCATCAGTGTCCTTTCTTTCATGCTAGTGTATGGGTTTTCCTACTTTAAATCTCCAAAATATGCTCTGGTGAAATTTCACAACTGGACATTTGCCCAGAATTTTCTGAGATTGAATTTGGTTTTATTTAGCTCAATATGGTTATCACACTAGATAGCATATATGGACTACACTTTTATTATTCTTGGACATGGCATTTTGGTGAAGTTCTGCAACTAGGTTGAGTTGTAGAGATGCCTTTCAGCCCCCTGATTACCCATCAGTGGTGGATTAGAAAACTGTTAAACAGCATATCCACATTGATAAGGTACTGAAGATTATTTCATGTATGTTCTCATTCCACACTGGAATTGAAGTGAGACCTTTCAGGTGAGACCTTTTCATTAAAGGACCCAGTAAAAGAGACATGTTCACTTATCTCTCCTGAGGGACTAGAATGGGGTTAGATCAGCCCTCTACTGTTTCTTCTGCTGGGAAATATTTGGTTTTGCCTTTCAGTTCTGTCCTTCATGTAAAATATCTCTGCAGGACTTTTTCCTTTTTTTTTTTTTTTAATGGAAGTCATTTTTGCTAAGTTTTCTGTTGTGGGAGGCTTTTTATTTGCTTGTTTGCTTGGTTTTTATGTATGTGACTAATTCTAGTTTTGAAATGCCATCGAGGTAGGCAGCTATTTTTTTTTACCTAGGATGATAATACATTGCCTCCTTTTCTTGTGTTCTTTTCACACACAAATATCAACAGAGCTAAGCCATTGTAAACAAGAGCGTAGTAGCAAGTGCTTTGAATATCCACTGAAGAGGAAAGATTTACTGCAGAATAGTTGTGTTGGCTGCCAGCACTGAGTCTCATTTTTCAGCTGTTCTTCAGGCTATTAAATTATCAACAGGTATTCACTAATGGAGAGAGTCATACGGTGTTGATGCTGCAGTGCTGATTCATTCTAACCCTGGGTGCACCAACACATGTTCAGAGGGAAGTATTTTGTCAACAGGGCTGTGGCAAGCAACTTGCAGTGTTGGTTCTCTTCTCCTTCCAGAAAGTGCAGTGTTCTGCTCCCTGTCTTGCCTTCTCCCAGGAGTTCCACTTTAATGGCATCTTCGCAGTTTTGTTCAGGTATTGGGGTACAGCTAAGAGACTGGTAGAAAGCACCACTGAGAGGTTGGGTATTTGGCCTTGAAGTTATCTGAAAATTTCACAGTATCCATTCTTGGAGGTAGATTTCTTAAGGATTAGATGAACATGTCGATAGATACATAAGGGCTGGGGGCCAAGAAGGCAGGGACAACTTCTTTTCACTTCTGCCCTGTGACAGGACGAGGGGCAACGGATTCAAGCTTGAGCACAGGAAGTTCCACCTCAGCTTGAGGAAGAACTTCTTTCCTGTAAGGGTTACAGAGCACTGGAACAGGCTGCCCAGAGAGGTTGTGGAGTCTCCTTCTCTGGAGCTTTTCAAGAGCTGTCTGGATGCTGAGTAATCTGCTCTAGTTTTGTCCTGCTCTGGCAGGGGGGGTTGGACTCGATGATCTTTGGAGGTCCCTTCCAACCCCTACCATTCTGTGATTCTGTGATATTAGCATAACTTGGAGCTCAAGCTAAGAAATCTTATTTCACGCAAAGCAGGCAACTGAACTCAAGTTTCCCATATTACAGACAAGTGGCTATTTTCATGGCCATTTAAATTTCACATACAGCGTTGAAATCTCTGCTAAATTCCTCATCACAAGCAATCTCCGAATGTGGACGTAGTTTTTTTTTTAGCAAAGTCATTACTTTCAGAATAGCCTTGGTCAACAGATATCAAAGAAAAACTACCTGGCCAAATATACTTACTACTAATACAAGCCAACATTCAAAGATACCCTTGTATGAACATGTGAAACAGTTGTGTGAATCAGTGAAAAGTAAAAAGACAACAGGACTGCAGAAGAGGCTCCTTCTGCTATATACCTATCTCATAAATTAACACTACATCATCTAATGGTCTCTTCTGGCTTTAAGAAATAAACAGATCTGTGATTAGGATGCACTTAAAGAAAAAGATGGCATCATCCCATTACAGCCATGATTTAGATGGAAGATGATTATAGAAGATTTGTTGCCTTCATGTCCAAACTCCAAGATACTGATGTGAGAAATTACTTTTGTATATAAGTTGTATTTGGATATTTGGATGGTGAGGAGGTTGCTGTGCATCAAAGAAAAAGGTTTTTTTTTTAAAAAAATCCACTGGTACCACAGAAACACAGCAGAGAAGCAGTGGCAGAGTGAGCACCATTTGTGGTGCTGATGGTTGGTTCATCCAGGCCTACATTTCCCCTCAAAAGCAGCTTTTAATTGACATTTCAGAGGGAGATAAGGCTAATGACCAGATAAGCAGGCTTATATCCCTTCTAAAACACTTTGTTGTTGACACAGTATAAAACCCTGAGTGGTTTCTGTACCCACACCTTACTCTGGATGCTTCTGAGTTCCTGATTTTATCAACACCTCATAGCTTTGAGTTCCATAAGGGAATGTGTGGGGTGGGAAAGTTTTTCTCATAATCAGCTTTCAGTTTTCAATCTTTGTATTTCAATTCCTTGTTGTGGAGAAGAATTGCTTCCTTTTACAATACATTTAGATACTTGGGGTACCTTTATCATGGCAGGTCTTGTATTTTTGTTCTCTAAAATCAATGACTTGAATATTTGACTCTCCTTAAAGACACATTTCTTTACACTTAGATAATTCCCAGGGTCAGTTTCTATCTTTGGCATATAGTGCCTAGTGACCCCTTTGATGAAGAACCACTACCAGTGTAGTGTTTTTAGAATAAGTTTTCTTAGTATCTTAGAATTTTTGTGTCTATGTTTCTCTTGGGTTGGAGGAATAGTCTACCCTTTTCTTTTTTTCTTCTTTTCTTCTTTTTTTTTTTTCCCTTAGGTTCAAATAGAAACTTTAAAACGTGACAGGAACATAAATTATATATTATAATTATTATAATATAAATTATTCCTACTGCATATATCACTTTGTCAACATTAAATTTCAATGGCCATTGCATTTCTCATTCTCCTAGTTTGCTTCTATCTCTTTGAAACTGCTGATAAGGTCTGATTTAGACAGGGAAAGGTGAACTCCTTTTTCTTTATGTGACTGCTCATTTCCTTTTTCAAATCTTACAAAAGTCCTGGTTCTTCATTAAGGTGAGATGAGCTTGCATGTTAAGCAATGATTTGGTGTCTTCACTACAGAGGAAGACTGTATCTTGCTTCAAATTGATTTCAAATTCTGGCATTGACTAGGCAAAGAATGAAATTTATGTGAAATTCTAAGTAAATAGGTTAACTTATTTATGAGATGAAACTAAATTATAATTGGATTTTCCTATAGCTTTAGTATTAAGCATCAGTACCTTTTAGCCAAGAAAAAATACTTTTACACAGCTTCTTCAAATGTTCTATTTATTCACCTTCATTCAAAGCTCTACAGTCAGAATGGGCAAAAATTTTGGTTTTCTTTTTAGATCTAAATTATCATTTAAAGTAATTGTACGCTGATATAAAGTCACAGTATCCATTGTGCCTTAATCATTACTGCATTATTATTGCACATCTTCATTAAAAGCAATCAGTTTCCATGTTGTCGGTGTAGGTCACTTCCACACCTCAGCTTACTTTAAATTAAACCTTACTTCTGAATTTCCTGGATTTATAATGTCTAAATTGGAGATAACTACACTGTCTCTCTGGTGTTTGTTAAGTCTCTTCCTGAAATTGCTTCAGTGTGCTTTTAACCTTCCTGTCACTTCAGCACAGTTTCAGTTAGAAAATTAACAAGTGCAGTAAGTTCGGCTGACCCTGGTACAGCATCGCAGCATTCCCTCGGTTAACTCTCTGCCCCAAAGACACCATCTATTCCTGTACTTTGATTCTTGTGTCGTCTGTGTCACCCAGCCCGCAAACACCAAGAGGAATGACTGTGGGAGTAGCAGGAACCTGGCATGGCTGCTCTAATGTGCAGCTCTGCTTTGATGGGGAAAACAAACACCGGAAACATTCTTCGTTGCAAAGCTCCCTCCTGCTCATTCCTGTGTGATTGGTTTTTGAGCTGCAACTGGGCGTCACTCTGGGCTGGGCAGCTGGACCCAGTGTCTTGCTGGCATCTGGGATGGGTGCAAGCAGGGCGGGCACATCTGGAGCAGTCATTGGGCAGCAGAAGTGCAGTAGTTGAGCAGCAATTAGCACCAGGGCAGCAGTTGGGGCAGGAGAAGCAGTTGGGGTAGAGTCAGCAGTTGGGGCAGGGGTGTCAGATGGGGATGGTATGGCAGCTGAAGCTGCTGTTGGGGCAGGTATAATCATAGAATGGTAGGGGTTGGAAGGGACCTCTGGAGATGATTGAGTCCAACTCCCCTGCCAGAGCAGGGTCACCCAGGGTAGCCCACACAGGAACAGATCCAGAGGGGGTTGGGGAAGTCTCCAGAGAAGGAGACTCGACAACCTCCCTGGACAGCCTGGGACAGGCTCTGTCACTTTTGCAGCAAAGAAGTTTCTCCTCCTGTTGAGGTGGAACTTCCTGGGTTCCAGTTTGTGACCATTACCTCTCATCCTATCCCAGGGTACCACAGACAAGAGACTGGCCCCTTCTCCTTGACACCCACCCTGCAGATATTTGTAACTATTCATAAGATTCGCCCTCATTCTTCTCAAGACTAAAGAGCCCCAGGGCTCTCAGCCTTTCCTCATAAGAGAGATGTTCTAGTCCCTTCATCATCCTCATAGCCTCCCTTGGACTCTCTCCAGTATTTCCCTGTACCTCTTGAACTAGGGAGACCAGAATTGGACACACTACTCCAGATGTGGTCTTACTAGTGCAGAGTAGAGGGGGAGGAGAACTCTCCTTTATGCACCCCAGGAGACCATTGGCCATCCTGGCCACAAGGGCCCATTGCTGTCCCATGGATAGCTTACTGTCCACCAGGATGCCAAGGTCCTTCTCCATGGGGCTGCTTTCCATCAGGTCTACCCCTCACCTGTACTGGTGCAGGGGATTATTCCTCTTCAGGTGTAGGACTCTACTCCTGACCTTGTTGAACTTCATTTGGTTCCCCTTTGCCCAGCTCTCCAGTCTGTAGAGATCTTGCTGAATGGCAGCACAGTCTGCCAGTGTGATACTGCTGTTGCTGTTGCTGTTCCAGAGGTGCAGCCTCTGGAGCATGGGTGACAGTTGGGGCAGGTGTGGCAGCTAGAGGTTTTTAGCTGTTTAGTGATTTAGCATTTATTGTCTATATAAAATGCATTTTGAAGTGTCAGATCACTTCTTTCATGGGAATTCCTATTTTTTTTCAGATTGATGCACTGGTGGCGTAATCAGATTTTTCACTTTCTGGATATTTTTAACCAGTCTTTCATTTTAAATAATATATTTGCTCCATGGTATGTGTTGTTAAGAAATTTCAGGACTGGAAATGCTGTAGGTGTCCAAATGGTCATCATATAGTTCTTACAAAAACAGAGCCTCCCTGCGATGCCTCCAGAAACCAAAACTGCTGTAGGTGACAGCACAGAGTTAACAGTTCTTTAAAATGCCTGTAACACATGACACATTGCAGGGCAGTGGTGTTGTAAACAGACACAGCAAGTACAGCAGCCCTTCAGTTTACCTTACAGACTGCCCTATAGCAGCCTATCTTCAGCTGTGTGCAACTTTGCCATGCTTTAGTATTTGCAGACAACACTTGCTACAGCAGCTTCTCTCAGTCTGATGTTTTTATTACATTTGCCTTATTTTAAAGTCTCAGCTAAAGTGATTTATTAATTAAGGAACATTCATTGTAATTGGTTGGTTTTTTTTTTTCTGGAAAGTCATAGCTTTTTCTGGAAAAACTGCTTTTTTGCCTCTGAAGGGACGGTGCAACATGGTTGTCTCGTCTCAGAAAGATGTGTTCTTGCTTCCCTAGGGAAATTTTAAGTTGTGTCCAAGTTTAAAGTCTCTGACAACTCACTGTTCATTGTGTGCTTAATCCCTTGAGGACTCTCACTGCTCTGAGCACCTGGGGACTCACAGGGGCAGTGCTCCAGGAACAGGTAAAGGCGGGGTGAGAGCCCCCTCCAAGTGGCCCAAATCAGTCACCTTGACATTGCAGGATTGAATGAAATTTCCATGGCTGCTCCTCAGCAGAGCTGCCAGGGCATGCCATGCCAATGGACATGGAAACCAGAAAGACTTCCTTTCCCACTTTTCTGACTTGATTGTGGGGAGGGTCAACTGGGAGATGCAGAAATAGAGAAACAAGTTGTAGCCCTCTCTTTTAATGGCTGAGCACAAAGAAGACAGGAAAAACATCTACTCTCCCTTGCAAGGCAATACATTTTCAAAAGGTGCTGATTTTTCCTAAAGCCATCTAACAAACTTCAGAGCATCAGATTGCTTAACTAAGTTTAGGAGCCAGCAAGGTGTTTCAGCAAACATGTACTAAGCAGTGGACTGTACTGCTTATGTGTAAAATGAATCCCAGCAAATTTTGACATTTCTGAACTGCTTAGTGTGCTTTGCAAGCTTTACTACGTTACTATTTCTAACACAGCTTTGAAAGTAAGAATAATGCTAATAATGTTGATTTTTTAGAACCACGCGTGACACGTTTTTACATTTACAGTTTAGAGTGCATATGTGTGTGTGTGCATGTGTGTGTCTGAGAAAGGGGTGAAGTGATGAGCTGGAAGGCCAAAGTATTGCACTCAATATTTCTCATTAAACTCTGCCCAGACTATTTGCCTCCCATCAACTTTAACTGCAATTGCTTTCTAATTGACACAATTTCTCTCCTTTCTCTCTCATCAAAGCTCACTGAGGCCCAGGACAGGCAAAATCCACTCCTTGCCTAATAACAGAGCTAAAGTCCAAAATCCTAAATGCAGGAATTTCTGACTGGTGGCAGAAGTCTATATCAGACACCAGTACACTGCATATGATTTAGGTCCTATCAACATCAAAGGTATCACTTTGGATTTGCTCACACCATTACCTATTAACAAGACATCAAAAAGTGGGAGATGTCTAAAACATATTGGACACATTTTTTCCCTGGATGCAGGGAATGTATCTGAGATGATAGTATCAAAGGCACTTTGCTGATTAGGTAGAGGGAAACATAATAACTGTTATTTCTTTAAATTATTTTAAACAGATGAAGGGTAAATAGATGGTATATACAGAATTCATAACGAGGCTTGTGTGGAATAAGGAATTTGTGCACATGTGTTTGGAATATTATGGCCACTTTGCTGATGTCTGCTTCTTGGGAGTAGTGTTTGAATTCAAGCCTTTCTATCACAACACTTCATCTAATATTTTCTCTGTGACCTTATATGTATGTATGTATGTATTTATGCATCTGTAACTCTCCCTGTGTACCTCTACCTGCAAGGAACACCTGAAGAAGAGAAGCATTCCTATTTTGCAAAGTTTTGAAGGAAAGAACAAAACGATAATACACAAAATGATGCCTGTAACAGTTTTATTCCAGTTAGATTCTGTGCATAAAACCTGTGCACACCACCCCTCTCCCCTAGTTGCCTAGATATAGTTAACTGATGATGACTTGCTAACTATTTGGCACTTTGACTAGTTAATTTATTTGTTAGGTAACTTTGTTAGGTGTAGTTATTTATTAGCTACAAAAAATATTTAGGTAGATTGATATTAGCATAGCAGTAAAACCATAGCTATTTAAACAACATAAAGTGAACGTGAAGTAATAAAAAGCTTTTTCATTTCCTTTATATGATTTCTGCCTTATTTTCTGTCAGCAATTGTGGACCAACAGGTGGAGGTTTCATCTACTCTTCATGAAAATGTTAAAGGTCTAGATGGTATAGGACAGCCTGCCATGTGACAGAAAAACAGAAGTCCTGTACTCCTGGAATTCAGTTGTGGGGTTTTTGATTTCTGCTGGAAAGAATTCGGTTGCTGGAAAGAATTCGGTTGTTGGAAACAGTGCTTTCATTTCATTTATTTAATTTCATTCCATTTCATTTAATTTCACTTATTTCATTATTTCATTTCATATTTTTAAATTCTTTTGGGAAGTAACCACTGTGGAGAGTGCATAGCCTGGGCAACGCCTTCTCAACACCTGCACTTAACAGAGCTACACTAATAAATACGCAATGACAAGGTCACTATTGCTCTCCTTTCCTGTGCTCCAGACTAGAACAATTGTTGCTGGGAATACTTGGTCAAGAAATGCAGTAACTTTGTGACAATAATATGACTACTATGTGATTAGCATTTTATTTAATGTGCTCTGTGTGCAGTTTGACCACGAGGATGTGCTGCAGACAGTTTGAATTCAGTTTCCAGCCTTCCATTTTACCATTCATTGGTCTTTAACCTTGTCCTCTTCAACACATCTTCTTTTTCAGCTCTTCAGGGCAAACTGCATTCTGTTCTGTTTTACCAGCTACTTCTGATTAGTTACTCTTGCACTGTCTTTTGGGGACTTGAAACAGGAGTATTGAAATGCAAGGATACCCTAATGTCAAGCTCAAGGTTTAGCTCAGCGTGGGCTGATACTGATCTGCCACCCTTTCCCTGTACCTAATCCACAGGTCAGACAGCAGCATTATTACATTCTCCTTATGAAGATTTGAGAGAACAGAAAAAGCTATTGTAGGTTTTAAAGTCATATCTTAGAAGTAATTTCCTTATAAACCTCACACTATATCATTGAGTCCAATCCCAAGGATTCCTGCAATTTTGTCAACAGCATCCTGGCCTGGCTCAGCACTAGTGTGGCCAGCAGGAGCAGGGCAGGGCTGGTGCCCCTGCCCTGGGCACTGG